>OY728135.1:266465000-267020000 GCA_963277665.1 Viscum album
CTTTCATCCACCAAAAATTCAACCACAAAACATTACATGAAGAGAACACACCAAACCTCCCAAACTAAGATCTCTAGAACTTAAGAAGTTTGAATGCACCATAAGTCACTATTCACAAAATATTCTAACTAACGTATACACAAGTATACAAACACGTATAAAATAAATTCAAAAAAGTAGAGAATACTTGGATTTATACGGTTCATATTTTCATCCTATACCCATGGGAGAACATTGTAAATGTATATTTAGATGGAAATAAAAATATTAAAACTTATTGACTTATCATGAAAGTGGATTACTCTTAATGACTAATCAAGTTACATGTTTCATTTCATATCTGGAGGTGGTTTCACCCCATATTTATAGTGGGATCCAGTTAGTTGTTTGACTGCACTGACCTATTATATTTCTAGGCATCCATCTATTATCAATAGTAATTGACAATATATTGTATCAATCCTAAACTCAATTATATATAATTTGTGTACCTATTGAATTTACATTCTCCAAAAAACTAGTTACAATGAATGATCAAACCTCCACTGAATTGAAAATTCCATTGAAATTTTATCTTGTTCAACCTATCGTTGGTTGAATTCATACTATCACTACCTCCTTATGTTTAATTGAATATAAATCCATGAAGAATTTTTGTAATCCTAACAATATCACACTTTGATACTACTTATGAAGTATTCAAGGATTAGTTAGGTACCACTGAGAGGTGGGTGAATCAGTGGTACACTATTTTTACAAATTCCTTATTTTAAGCCAACCTCTATGACTAATTAAAGTCTTGATACCACATCTATAAATATATTCCTCTCCCTAAAAGAAATAATAAATAAAATCACAACACATAATAATTTGTTCAAGATTTTGTATTAAGACATATGCCTTTGATAAAACAAGTTATACTCTTTGGTTACAAGTTTTTCACTAAATGCAGGTGATTACAATAAGTAAAAGTACCATTCCCATCAACACTGATTCCCACAATGTTCCACTCTAGATTCCCATAAGAGATTATAAGTTCCCACCTATAATAGAAACTTATGAGTCCCATAGTAGTATCTTTATACTATATCCCACAGTGTCACCAGTATCCTATCAGTCTGATCCAAAGTCCCATTGTAAGCTTCTTCTACTTTAGAGTCCCAAAAAATACTTCTAATAATCTTGATTTACACGTGATAAGATCCACTGATATAAAGATCTCTATTGGTTTAAAACTACTTCTACACTACCTCAAGATGATAACTTTCTCCACAAAAAATTGTATCACCAAATTTGCTTATGTACAATATTCAAGAATATCAACAACTGTCTAAATACTTCCTAATCTTGATCATTATTAAAAGATCTTCAAATAATTTGAACCTTCTCAATTCACTGACTACTCAGGAATATTTCTTCTGAATTACACCTAGCTTTAGTCAAAAAATCATTGGTCATTAGGCAATGTATATTGCATGTGCATTCTCAATCATCATGCATGTATAAAATGATTCATGGTTTTCTCAACATTTTCTTATGAAATTGTTATTTCATGTGAATATAAGTGTTGTGTAATGTATGCACATATACACTGCCTCAAGATCACACTACCTCTTCACTATTCATTAGAAAATTAAACACCTCACAGGTATTCCACTTTATATTCATTTTATTTTTATGCATTCATACTGTATACATCATACATCTCATCTGTGAAACCATGATATATCCAATGATATTATTCACTATGAAAGAATATCATGTGATGGTGTCTCATTCACTACCACCTTTTCATGAACTCAAATGTGTGTAGCTTCACCTATATGTAAATCTAAATGTGAAATACTTATGCACAAACAACAGTGCTTCTCTTCACGTACAAATATCTTTTGATGCTATTGTACTTCTAAAAACACCATCTTCACAAGAACTTGAAAAATCCTCTCAAACTCAAGTTCCAATGCCTTATTTGTGTAATCATCTATGTGAGTTCACCTTCACCTTCACAAAATAGGTTCATATAAACTCAAACAAACATCATGTGATCGCATATGTGGAAATCAAACACATAGAAATTCCTTTGAAAATACAGAAAGCATGATCTAATCTGTTTCTATCTAAATAAATTCTTGGATGTGTGATAAAATCTATACCTATAAATGAGACTCTCCTATGTATTTATAAAATAAATATCCATCAGCTCAGTGCTCCTGAAAATCACAGGGAGCCATCTGTTTTTCCTATCTTTACGCTTGATGTCTCAACTAACGCGCCCATCGAAATAAAACACTGTCACCGAAAATATCATTTTCTCCAATTTGGTTTGTTATTCAGTTTGATATTTGTTTACACATTAAAATGATGTTATATGTTATTTAGATTACATTGGAATTATCAAGACACTCAAAGGGTTATTGGAAGTCACGGCTAGATCAATTGTGAATGTTGGCATATAGATACCAGCGATAAAGAAAATAACTCTATAGATCAAGGAAGAAGAAAACATGGTTGGGTGATCGAGGGGCTGGGATAATCTCATTAGATGTCTCATATTCTATCCATGTTTTTAAAATCGTATTAATAGTGACCATGGAAATCGATCCCACATCAAAACACCGCTCAGTCCCTCACTCCCTTATAATATAAATTGTGGTATTGAGCAGCCATAATTGGTCACTAGTCCGCTAGACACTCCACTTTCTAGCACCTCCCTATATTGGCACCCTGCTCCACTATCGTGACACCCAGTACAATGGCTCACCACTGCTCATGCACCTTTGTGTAGGCGTACCATGCACAATCTCTGCTGTCATGTTGGCCTGGCAGAGAGGGAGCACCTGCCCACCTCAGCTGTAGTGAGGGTCTCTCATGTTGGTCAGTATGGTTGTCCAATTTTTTAATATACAAACCATTAATACACTTAGACAAAATCCATATTAATTGAAAAACCAACCTAGCTAACTTTATCAAAATAAAACCACAAGAAACATCAAATCCTTATAAAAAATATATCATTTTTATGGCCTCTTCTTCACATTGGTGTAAACAATGTGCATCCTTTACACAAGTCTTCGAACTTAGGAACAGTTCTGAAATCATCACATTTAAAGTTTGAGGATATTTTCATAACCATCCTCATCATCACTGAATTAAAACATACATATTAATATCAACTCCATATCAAATCCAATCACCATTATTGACAACAAATGAAATTAAACTCAAAGGAAACTTCAATATCCTCCTTTGAATTTTTTGTCAATACCACCAAGCAATGATAAGATCAATATTTTTGTTTTAATTTATCTACCTTATTGAAAATGAATAAAAATATCATATAGAGGGTGTTATTTACTATCAAACATCTTCTTCTTCTATAAAATATGATACCGCATATTTTCTTTTGCAAAGTTCCATTAGTAAAATAACTCTAAGTCTATGTGGTAAAACCCAGTGTAGAAAAAAAAAGTGTATAAACAAGGTGATCAATGTAATCCATGAACAATCATATATGTGATACCATTCTCATACAATTATCACTTCAAACTTTAGATCTTCTTAGACAATTAATTCATAAAAGAAATTGTTTCTTTCAATTATCTATTTTCTTTTTGGAAATATCACTCAGGTCGAGTGTTTCCTATCAACCCTATATTGTCCTTATTCCTTTTGATTTTAGATTTGGAAGATTTCACCTTCTCATAAACTATTTATTCATGTGGAGATGATTCTACACCTTTGTATTTAAAGAAACTTTATTTTCTTCTTATTTCATAAATTTATTCATGTCATATCCAACTTGTTCACACTGATTCTTTTGACTATCCAAATAATCACAAGTGGATTAATTATTTTGATATTTAATATATTCTACTGAAATAATATGATTACCCTCAACTATAGAATCAATTTTAGTTTTCTCAAATTGTTTAGCCAGTTTTAGTTGATCTGGAAATATAGTCAAACATCTCTTCTTTGTATGTTCATCCTTTTTAGGTGTCTTACACTACTTATCTAATGTAAATGAATTCCTCTCTTTTTACTTATGATTTTTCTTACTATTCAAATCATTTTTATCCTCTCTAGTCAATTTAGTCATTCATATCTCAGATCTACGAACTTCTAGTACACATCTTCCACACACTTTTTTTAAGCATTCATACTTATTTTTTATTGTCACATTCACTAGATTTCTTAGATAGTATGTTATCATTTGTTCAGTGTAGCTCTCCCTTAGTTCATGCCCGATTACTAGAAATGACATGTTATACCAGCAAGAGTAGTATTTATGTCCATATTTTCCACAACACCAGTAAAAAACTTTGAAACGTGATATCATATTCTATTGATAAACATGTTTAGGAAATTCATAATTTTTCTTGTTGTAATCCATGCTTGCCTTTTCTTAGGAGGAAATATTACTCCTGGTATCTTCCTTTCTTCATTTGATGTGGTCAAATGCACCTCTATTAATCTATTGGTTCTCACAAATTCACCTTCACAATTAGTGATATCATATCTATTTTAAAACTTTGTATGAACAAATGTACCTTGTATGTTGAAACCTTTAATCTCACCAGCTTGAGAGGAATCAACTTTTACCTCAATAGAATTATTGAATTATTCTATGATATTATTCAATTCATGTTGGACTCTCAGATAAATTGATTCTGTTTCAGACAGACCTTCCTCCTTGTGAGTCAGTTTTTCTTCAAGATAACTCATCATCTTCTCTAGCTCAACTACCTTCAATATGTACTTATTATTTTCATCAACAATAATTATTTCACTTCTATAATACTCTTCATTTTCATTAGCTACTTTTTTATTTCCTTTTTCAAGATTTCTCTTTTCTTTCTTGGGATGAGTATTTTTCTCAAGAGAAGATTCCAACTCTTCTTTTATCCTCTTTTCTAGATCTATTCTAAAATCACCATCTTCATCACAACTTGAAAATTTTCATCCTTTATCAATACGATCAAATAAATTATGTTCATTATATGAATAACAAATAGATGAATAATTTTATTGTGTATTCTTGATCATCATATTCCTTTTTTTAATTGGAATTCTTATTCTTATTTTTATCCTTTTTCTATTTATGAGGCTTCTTACTTTCATCATCAGATTCTAATTCATCAATTTTCATTGGGAAATTTATGGAAAAATGTCTGATTCCATTACATCTGAAGCACTCATGTTGTCTCTTGAATTTTCATTTTCATTTTCCCTTTTTGAAACCTCTTTTAATAAGAGAAAAAAAATTCATTGGGGTATTCATAAACGTTATCATCATCAGAATCACTTGATTCCTCAACTTCTGCTCTTTTTAACTTACCTTTTTTTATAACCTCAAATGTAATCTCTTATTTTACCTTCTTTTTGAAATATTGATCCTTTCTCATTTCATAAGATATGAGTATATTATGTAACTCATCTAATAAAAATTCTTCCTTATCTTCCAAGGCTGAAATATTGGCATAAAATCTAGTAAGAAAAATTCTCATAAGATTTTTAAAAAAATTTCAATCTTCGAGCTTCTCACCAAATCCATAGTTATTACTTAATAAATAATTGAATAAAATTAAATATTCATAAATACTTTCTTCATATTTCATTATAATATCATCAAAATTTCTTCTCCATATTTTCATCTTATCTTCCTTGACATTAAGATTATCTTCATAACTACTTCCCAATTTATCCCGGGTCTCCTTTTCAGTTTGGAGACCCATAACTTTGGTGTACACTTTTTCTGATAAACCCATCAATATTGAATTATGATCCTTTCCATAAACTTCTATATTTATATTAATAGATTGATTCATATAAACATTATCATTAATAGGTGGGAATACCATTATTGCATCATCTCTCATTTACTGGCCAAGTGATAGAAGAAAAGGAAACATCTTATTCATACAGCTATAGTAGTTATTCCCATAAAAAGTAAGTATTCTTCAACAGTTCACTAAATTAATATTTTTAGTTTCTCAAAAATTCCTTGTAACTTTATATGGGACCTTCCTCTATTACCAATTGAATTGTCCAAGGATCGGTTAGGTACCACTTAGAGGGGGGGTGAATCAATGGTGCACTATTTTTAAAAAATCTTTATTTTAATACAATCTCTAGGGTTTATTAAATTCTTGATCCCTCATATTTAAATATCTTCTTATCCCTACAATCAATAATAAAAACACAAAAAACACACATTAATTTTTAAAAGGTTTGGTACTAAGACCCACTTCCTTACTATAACCAGTTATACTCTTTGGTTATAGATTTTTCACTAAATGTAGGTGGTTACAATAAGGGAAAGTCATATTCCCATCAACATTGAGTCACATAGTGTTCCACTCTAGATTCCCACTAGATATTACAAGTTCCCACCTATACTAGAAACTCTTGATTCCCATAATAGGATCTTTATACTACATCCCACAGTGTTACCAACATCCCACCAACCTGCTCTAGAGTACCACTAGAGGATTATTCTACTTTAGAGTCCCACTGAATACTTCCACTAATCTTGAGTAACACAAGATATGATCCACTGATAGAAAGATCTTTATCCGCTTCAGACTACTTCCATGCTACCTCAAGATGATATCTTCCTCCACAAACAAATCGTATCACCAAATCTGCTCATGTGAAATATTCAAGAACTTCAGAAAATATCTAAAAACTTCTAATATTTCTCACTATTCATTGATATTTAAATAATTAGAACCTTCTCAATTCACTGAAAACTTGGGAATATGTCTTCTGAATTACACCCAGCTTCAGTCAAAAAATTAAGCTATGTAGTGTATATTATATTTTCATTCTCAATCATCATACATGTATAAAATGATTCATGGTATTCTCAATATTTTCTTATGAAACAATTATTTCATTTGAACATAAGTGTTTTGTAATGTATGCATGCATACACTCCCTCAAGACCACATTACCTCTTCACTATTTCTTCTCAAATTAAAATACCTCATGATTACTCCACTTTATATGAATTTTATTTTGATGCATTCATATTGTATACATCATGAATCTCATACATGAAACCCTAATATATATAATTATCCTCTTCACTACTCAATAATTTCATGTGATAGTGTCTTATTCATTGCAACCTTTTTACAAACTCAAATGGGTGTAGTTTCACTTCTGTGCAAATATCATTGTGCAATACTTGCACATAAACAACAATGATTCTCTTCATATACAAATATCTTGAGATTCTATTGTACTTATCAAAAAAATCTTCCCAATAACTTGAATAATCCTCTCAAAATCAACCACCACTATCTTCTTCACATAATTTTTTACACGATTTCACCTTATCTTTCGCAAAACGCGTTCACATAAACTCAAAAAAACATAATGTAATCATGTATGTGGAACTCCAACACATGGAACTTCCTTCATGAATATAAAACATGTGATCTTCTATGTTTCTCTCTTAATAAATTCTTGAATGTTTGAAAAAATATCTACCTACAAATGAGTTTCTCCTAGGTATTTATAGAGAACTTTCCATAGGCACAGTGCTCCCAAAAATCATAGAGATCCATTTATTACTTTTACCTTTGTGCTTGTTGTCTCTGGTAATGATCCCATCACAAGAAAACATCACCCACAAAAATATCATTTTCTACAATTCAATTTTTTATTCTATTTGATCTTAGTTTACACATGAAAATTAAGTTTAATGTGATTTTTATCACATTAGAATTATCAGGACACTCAAATGGTGATCAGAAGTCACAAATGGATCAATTGTCAACATTGGCATAAAGATATCAATGATTAACAGAAGAACTACATAGCTCAAGGAAGAAGGAAACATGGATGGGTTATCGAACGGTCAGAATACTCTCATCAGATGGATCATATTCTATAAGCATTTTTAAAAGATGATGAATAGTGACCACATAAATCAATCCCACATCGAAACACTACTCAGTCCCCCACTACCTTATAATAAAAACTCTGGGATTGAGCATCCAAATTTGGTCATTGTTCCGCTAGACACTTCTCTCACTGAAACCTCCCTATGCCAGATCCCTACTTTGCCTCCATGAAACCACGCACGGTGGATCACTACTGCTCATGCACCTCTATGTAGTCATACCTTGCATAATATTTTCCTCCATTCTAGCCTAGACGAGAGGTAGAAACTTCCCACCTTAGAAATGGTGTGGGTCCCTCATGCTAGCCAGTAAGGTTGACCAATTTTTTAATATAAAAACCATTAAAAAAATTATCCCAAATCCACATGAATTGAAAAACCAACTGAGACAACCTTATCAAAACAAAATCTCAAAAAACATCAAATCATGGTAAAAAATAAATCATTTTGCATGGCCACTTCTTCAAATTGGTGTAAACAATGTACATCGTTTGAATAATTCTTCCAACTTAGGAACAATTCTGTAATCATCACATTTAAAGGTTAAGGATATTTTCATAACCATATTCATCATCACTTCATTAAAACAGACATATTAATATAAAATCCATATCAAATCCAATCATCATTGCTGACAACAAATTCAATTCAACTCAAAGGCCACTTCAAATTCAAGGATCCCTAGGAAACCTTCAATACTTAGAAAAATTAAAACTCTCACTCTCCTTTATTATATATACAGTTCTCTCTACTAACTTATGGTTACCATAATCCCACTAAGTCACGATGTTGATTCAGACATTCTTAGACTAGAACCTTAGTGAACATGTCAGTTTTATTGTTTCTTCCAATAATATTCTATATTTAAGACTCTTTTCCCTTAATAAAATTATAAATTTAGTATTAATTCAAGTAGATATGTTTATTCCATCAATGAAACACTTGATTTTTTCCCAAGTGAATCCACTTTGGATGTCATAGTAAAGTAAAGAACTTTCCTAAATCCTTTTGAGATCCACCAATGATCATACCAACTAAACCATTTCCATCATCACTTCCATTATGACCAAATATTCTACTTATATATTATATAGTGTAACTAATAACTACAAGATAGATATCTAGTTGATCATAATTCCTCTAAATGTAAACACAAATCCAGTTATACTCTTGCGAGTATCAAAATTACGTCTAAGATTTTCACCAACATACCCTTTAAATGGTTTTAATAACTTGAAACATAAGGTACTATATATTATATCTTTTAGATATTGGATGATCCATTTCATATCTTCCCAATTTGTTTCCCTTAATTTACCATATATCTTCTGATCCCACTAAAAATATAATTTTAGGGTGATTTTATATCATTACATACATCAAACTTCCAAATGCATAAGTAAATTGAAATTTGTCTATGTATCTCACCTCATATTCTATTTTTAGTGCTTTCCCCTTTGAAATTTTAAAGTTCCGAAATAGAGGAGTTGAAACTAACTTATATTCATTAATTTAAAACCACTTGATGATCTTTCAGATATAATATCTTTGATAAAACAATAAACTTCTAATTCCCATGTCTCTTTTAATCATCATTCTAAGAATATTATTTACTACAATAATATCATTCATTTAAAAATTTATGGATAATTCACACTTAAATTCCTATATTTGTTTCATTTTTTGACCCACTAGAATCATATCATCATTGTACAAGAGTAGGATGATAAATCTGTCATCCAAAAACACCTTTTGATAGAAAAAATGATCTGAGTTGCTTCACATGAAACCCTTTTCAACCATTAATGTGTTGAATTTTGAATTTAATTTCCTAGGATCTTGTTTTAATTCTTATAGACTACATTTCAACTTATACACCAATTCCTTGTTTTGATCAACCTTGAAACCATTTGGTTGCTTCATGTAAATATCTTCCTCCAAATCACTATGATTAAATATGGTCTTTACATCTGTTTGTTCTAAACACAAATCATTGATAGAAACCAAGCATAAGACCATACAAATGGTATTATGTTTAACTACCAATGAAAGAATATTTTATAGAAATCTACTCTCTTATTCTTTTGAAATCTTTTCTATACCATCCTAGATTTATACCTCCTACTTCCATATCCTTCTTCCTTAAACTAGAAAACCCATTTATTCTCAAGTAGTTTCTTTTCCTGTGATAAATTTGTTAGCTCCAAGATCTCATTTAAACATAATGAATCCATTTCCCATTCCATCACTAACTTATAGTTATTAGAATCATTGAGTGATGTCTCTTCTTCCATGATCTCAAGTTCTCCTCAATCCATTAGAAGTAAGTAGTGAAAGTCATGACCAAACCTTTGTACCAGTTATTTGACTCGATAATACCTTCACATTTCAATATTTGATTCCACTTATACCGATACTAAATCCTCTGGTTTTCTTTATTATTGTGTTTAAACATCAAGATCTCTAATTTATTCCACTACATACCTTGACCATTCAAGTATATTTTTCATTTTCCTATCTTTAAAACTACTTAATCAAACATCTAAATTCACTATAACTGATGTAATTTTGGTATTTCCATAAAAATAAACCTAAGTATAACTTGTGTATTCTATAAACTCAACTCTATCCCCCATCAAGTTATGGTCTTTGTACAAGACTCTCTCGTTACAGAGAACATTTTGAGCTCTAATGATATTCTCATGATTTTCATTCTAGAGTGTTTAACCAAAGTCCTCATCTCCATATCCCATAAAGAAACAAACCTAGGACTTATCCTCAAACTTATCCATATACTTATCATCAATGTGAACATAATAAAGACTTATTAAAACTTTATAATAATGAACTTCCACTAGTTTACCAGACCAAAACTACTCAAAAATCTTTTACCCCACTAGTGTTGATGGACTTCGGTTAACTAGGTACACAATGCAATTCAATACTTCCACCCAAGTTTCTTTATACATACTGGAGTGAAACCTCATGCTATGTTCCTTCTCATCCAATGTTTTATTAATCCTTTTAGCCACACCATTTTGTTCTAGTGTTCCTAGTATAGTTTTCTAATGCTTGATTCTATTTTTCTATAAGTATTATTTGAAATCCCTTCAATTGTATTCACCACCATTATCTAACCTAAGGTATTTAAGCCTTATTCTACTATTTTCTTAAACCATGTATTTATATTAAGTAAAAATGCTAAATGATTATGACTTTTTCTTCAAGAAATATACCAACACTTTTATTATTACATCAATAAAAATGTGATAAAATACAAGGAACCTCCATGATAACAAATTGAGGTTGGCTCCCACACATAAAAATGAAAAGGTTCAATATTTTGGTAGAGAGGCTTCCTTCCATTTTTATTAAATATAACTTTCCTATTTTCCAGAGAATATAACTCTAACAAGTTATAAAATCAGTATGATTAAGATTTATTACACCCTTTTCATCTAGAACCTTCATATTCTTCTCATTAAGATGATCAATTTGATTATTCCATAACTCTAGAATTTTGGAAGTTTTCACCACAACCATTGAACTTCCACTTGATCTTTTGGAATGATACAAGGTACCATATTTAACTCCACTTTATACAACCATTTATTATTGGGTAACCTTCCATACATCAATAGAAAATATTTTTCTATATACTTCTTCATTAGGTTATCCCATGTAAATGAGTTTTTTTATTAAACCTAGGATGTGACTCGCTCCCTTCGACTTAAGTAAGTTCTCATTCAGCATCTAAATATTCAAATCACCCTTTAAAAAAACTTAAATATCCTATTAATCCACCAAGTGTAACTTATTTAAACTTATAGATACCTAATTCTCTATGCACCCTTAATCTGATGTGGAATGTAATGATGCTCTAGTGTCATCAACCCATGATTCCATAAAAACATTGACACTTAATAGCAATATATTATTATATCCCGCTAAATTTAAACAAATAAAACCACCTAAATATATTGTTCTAAAAATCACTCTATTATTTGAAATATTTCTTGAGATCCCTCCTCTTACCATGGTTCAATTATGCTGGTCCAAGTTTGGAAGATTTACCTTTACTCTTATATATAGGCTTCTTTTATTTCTTTCAACTCAATTTCAAGTTAGGTGACCATTCTCTACCATCTATGTTAAATACATTTTTAGTAAGTACCTAGAGTTAACTCTACTTAAGATATTAATTTGGGATTAAGTTTATAACATCTTCAAACACTAAGTTATATTTTCTTATAGAACTATAGAAAAGAGCATCCATCACCTCCCAACTCTCTTATAACGATGACGGTAAAAGTAATTCCCAAACATCATCCATGAAAATAAATTTCACTAAATAAAGCTAAATTTTAATCTTGTTAAAATCATTCACATGGTCCAAAACTAGTCTTCCTTCTGAAAATCCTATACCAAATAGCCTATGCATCACAAACACATTGTTTAAAGTAGTCAATTTTTCATACAGATTTGTCAAATCTATCATCAATTTTTTTATTGTTTTATTTTCTTGAATATTGAAAGAAAAATTTAATACCAATGACAACTAAATTAGTCTAAGTTATTTAATATAAACCACTCTCATTCATCTTTATCCATATTCTTCGATTTGATTCTAGTTAACAGAACACCCAGGTTCTTTTAGATGAGATAATGTTCTATATGCATCCTCCAGAATCTATAGTCCATTCCAACAAACTCACCAAATTAGTAACTCTCACTAAATCAAATAACATCAAGTTAGAAAATAATTGAAGATATATGAGTATTCTAAGTATGAATTGAACCACAATCAAATATCACTTGTTATGGATGACACAAGTATAACCCCAAAAGTTGAAAATCATGAAGTTTCCAGATGTTCAATTATTGGAAGCTGGATCAAGCATCCATTGAAAATTAAACCTTTAGACAATATGTGTAGTATACATGTCAAACCTCCCAGACTAATAGCTCATGAACCTAGGAATATTTAATGCACCTTAAATCACTATGCACAAATTCTTCTCATAAACATGTACACAAGCATAAAAAGGTTTAAAATAAATGAAGTAAAGTGAAGGATAATTTTTGATTTATTTAGTTTGGATTTTTATCATATTTCTATGTTATAATACTATAAATTTTTATTTCATAGGAAGTATAAAGATTACAACATAGTAAATTTCCATCCACATGGATCACTGTTAGCGTGTAATCATGTTACATATTTCCTTTCACATTATTAGGTGGTCCCACATAATATTTATAGTTGGATATATCCAATCATCCAATTACACCAAAATATTATATTTTTAGGCCTCCATACATTTTAAACAATAATCATCAATTTCTTATAGAAATCCTCTTCTCGACTAGGCATAAAGGGTGTACCCGGTGCATCACTATTCTCTAAAAACACTAACTGCACTAAAAAATACATCCTTTGATAAACAAATAATTCCCTTGGAATTTCTTTCCAATCAACCTAACACTGGTTGAAATATCAAAATAACCACCTTTTTCTAGTGAACTGAATTTTGATCCTTGAAGAGGCTTCATAATACTAAAAAAGATGACATAAATGTTACAATATTTATATCATTCTTGATATCAAATTATTTTTTCAATAAGTCATTTTTTTATATTGATGTATCCTATGATTAATTGTAGATGTGATTTATACTCAAGAGTATGGGAGGAATCCTGAATAACTAGTGGTTCTGGTCTAAGTAACATCATACATAATTTGTGAGAATTGGATAATACTTGAACCTTTTGATAAGTGGATGATACCTTATCAAATATTATATGTGACTAGTATTACAATTTTATCACTAAATATTTATAGTGATAATAAAATATATAACTCAATAAGAGGTTAGATACGATAAAGAGTAGGAACGCACACTGAGGTTGAACCTTTTAAAAAAATTATGTGTGTTATTCATTCTTTATATTTTTTTCATATGGGTGAGGAAGAGTTTGTAAGGAGTAGATCATGACTTTAACCAATCACGGGTATTTAATTCAAAAGAAATAATTTATATAAACATGTACACTAATTCACCTCCCACCACCACCATCAGTGGTACCATAACTTATCTGGGATCGATAAAACTTCTTGTGTTCTTTATCGAACTTTTTATACTTGTTTGTTAAATTCTCAAATTCTTCTTGACATTTATCAAAGGTCTCATTTAACTTGTCAAATTTGGTCTTTTCACAATAATAACCATTAGAGTAATCATAATCAAAATAAAAAGAAATATATTTAACCTTACTCATATTGACCATTAAAAAAAGTTTCATAATTCTCTTTTCACTTTCATATTCTTTAATGGAATTATAATCTTCTATGCATATCCAACCTACATCAAATGATTTATTATCCTTTTTCTTTTTCTTCTTCATTTCTTATCTTTAATTTTACAACTCATACATTCATACTTGGTGTGTCCCAAATTTTTGTATTCAAAACATCTAAAATCATAA
This sequence comes from Viscum album, assembly GCA_963277665.1. NCBI lineage: Eukaryota > Viridiplantae > Streptophyta > Magnoliopsida > Santalales > Viscaceae > Viscum > Viscum album. The sequence goes on from OY728135.1 coordinate 266,479,399, forward strand.
TTGGGGTTATATTTTTTTTTCTTTCCTTTTAAAATTGTTCTTATACTTATTATTTGATTAATTATTAACACATTTTATTTTATTTATAATTATTTATATATCTATCACAACTTGAATTAACTCATCACATTTATCACTACTAGAAGAACATATACTATCATTAGATGAATCAAAAGATACATGTTTAGTTAATTTGAAATAAATTACATACATTTTTTCATTAACATCATTATCAATATTATTCAAGTCAATATCATGTTGTAATAAATAACCAATAATCTAATCCAAGGTATTCAATAAAGTCTTTGCTTTCTATAATTTCGACCTTCTTGGAATGTAACTTCTTAGGTAGTACTCAAAGAATTATTTCAATAAAAATTTTATTCTTCATGGGTTCACTAAGAGAAGTAATGGTGTTCAAAATATTTTTAAATATATTATACATATCACTAACACTTTCATGAAAAAACATCTTGAATTCATGAAATTCATCCCTATGAATACCAAGCTTAGTTCTCGAAAAATTTTCAATGCATTGATAAGTATGAAAACCCATATCTTTTATGCACTTTATTTCATAATTTATTAAATAAAAAAACACATAATATAATACTAAAATATTGATAGATCTAGTGTATTTGGGTAATTAGATACATATCACAATAACTTGAAATAAGGATACAATGACATTATTTAAAAACTCTAAAACATGCCCTTAAAATTCCACTGATCATATAAAAATACACGAGATTACCTAGGGATGTGCATAAGAAAGGGGTGAGATATAAAGACCAGTAGGGGATAATCAAATAAAATAATGATTAAAGTAATACATGTGATTCAAGGGTAATATCATGGTGATATAAAAGGGTGAGAATTATAAACATCAACATCAAATAATGACATAAGATTATAACATCAAGCCATTATAGGAATGTGGAAACAATATAAAACATGACATTATAACCATAAGTCGAGGATAACAAATGAGACATCATAAATTGTTCTTAGTATAACTATCCATGCACTATTCATGGTAACTCATGAGATAAAAACATTACCCAATGCATTGGAGGGATATATAATTTTGGTCCAACCCATCACATTTGTATCATGTACATGAATTTGTGTATCATATAGATCATACAACATAAGAATGTATTTAATCACTTTTAATACCATGATTAAGGAGTGTGGGTTATATACATAAAATTCACAAATAAATGAAGGATAGTTACATCTAGTTGAATACCATTGACTGGATATGGGGATGAGCATTCACAACACAAAATTTAAGTATATAAAATCATGGGATAATTTCAGCATCATAGCAGGTGTACATAAAGGTTAATATAAGGGATTAATGAGAGTGAAAGGTTTCCTATACTTACATGAGAATAATAATGAAAGTAAATGGGTGTGTTAAAATATATTCTAACATGAATAATTATAAATTAAAAGGATTAATACAAATAAAGTACTTGAATAAAGAGGAATAGAATCTCCTATATTAAGAGGATGCTTCTAAAAGATCGGGAGGATATTCTTAAGAAATCGAGAAAACCTCGAGAGATATTTTGATAGGCATAGGCATATGAAATTCATGATAAATGGGTTTTTAGAAAATAGTAATGGGAGGTTGGGTGTGTATTTATAGCAAAAGTGAGGGGAATTCTTTATTGATTTCTAAACTTAGGTTTTGGACTCTAAGTGATAAAATAATCAAAACCAAAAACCTTCCCATGGTTTTTTCCCATGTTATATTCCAAATATGAGTGGTATTAAATATTTTATTAGGCTAATAATTGAAATAATTAATATAATACCATTCACAATGTGGAAGTGAGTCATGTTCATAAATAATTATTTCTAAAACCTTAAAATATAATCTAGGTTTTGGAGGATTCATAATAGGTTTTTAAAATTAAAAAAATAACTTAAAAAACACATTTTTTTAAAGGTGAAATCTATTTTTGGTTTTGGATTCATTTTCTATTATTTATTACATCACTTTTAGGCTATTATGATGTCATAATACATACCGTATATTTATACAGTATTTAATTTTTATCAAAAAAATTGATTTTATCATAAAATTATGAAAAATTGACAACTGGATAATTTTAACATTATGATTTAAAAATATTATTTATTTTACTAAAATAATTTTATAAATATAAAAATTTACGCTTTTAAATAAAAATTATTATTTACTATAAAATGCTAGTTTTTACGGCACTAACAACTTTATAGACCTTCTAAAAATTACATTGAAATTTATTAAATTATATTATCATTGATATTTAAATAAATAATATTAAATAAGAATATTTAATTAAAATAAATTTTATTTAAAAGATTCTTGAATTTATAAAAAATAGTGTTTTATCAAACTTGTTATATAATCATATATAAAATAATAATGAAAAGGGATAAATATTATCATTATTTTATTAAAAATAAAATATAAAAAATCATGCTACTAGGGTTTAGATACATAACCCCTTATTACACTAGCATATTCTCTAAGGGTAAGGTTTGTGATGGTGTTACTTTCTTGGGGTGTTTTGGTGAACATGGTTTTGATGGTGATCTCTATGAAAAATTTCGTTCATGTTTTAATTATTGGATCTCAGTTTGGTATTGGTTAAAGAAAAATCCTAGTGATTCCATCTCCCTTGGAAGATCAGGCGAATGGGATTCATAGGTAATGATCTTACTAGTTAAGTCCATCACTCCTTCCTTCTATGTTAATTAGATATTATCATAACCTTTAATATATACTAATCTTAACGATTACTCTAGTATAGAAATATTATTAATGGTTATGATGATTAATGGTATTTCAATCCCTTTAAACAATTATGGATATATTTTATAATGGTCCAAAATAAAAAAATTAAATATAGTTCATGTGTTTTCTATAACTACATTACTTAATAAAGAATTTATTCATTCATAATGGATTTTTATTTATGACATTTTAAGTCATTAAATTCTTCCCCCTTCATAAATTTCACTCTCGAAGTTTCATTTCATACACTAAAATAGATTAGGATAATTATGTTTCATCACATATTTTGGTTTCCATGTGGCCTCCTCAAACTTGTGGTTCTACCACAGTACTTTGACTAGGTGAGTTGTCTTATTTTGTAGAAATTTCTATCTACAATATAATATCTTCATCATCTACTCCTCATATGAAAGATCATTCTCCAATAGTTCCCCCTATGGGTTCAATACATATTAGGTATTTGGTATGTACTTCCTTAATAGGGTTACATGGAACACATCATTTACTTGAGATAGATTAGGTGGGAGTGATCTTATATAGGCCAAAACTCCAATGTGATCAAGGATCTCAAAGGGGTGATGGATCTAAGTCTAAGATTTTCCTTCTTAACAAACCTCATGACATTATTTCATGGTGGTATATGAAGGAACACCTTATCTCTAACCTCAAACTCTAGGTCACGTCGATTATTGTCTATGTATGTTTTTTATAGAATTTTTACATATTTCATATGACACTGAATAGTTTAAACCTTCTCTATCATCTCTTAGATAAGATCAATCTTATCATCTTCCACTCTATAACTTTATCTCATCTTGTTGGATTCTTCCACCTCTTCTTATACAAAGCCTCATAAGATTCCATTTGAATTCTAGAATGGTAAATATTGTTATAAAAGAACTTCACTAGGGGAATGTGTTGATCCCAATATCCTTGTAAATCCATTGAACATGATCTCAGTATATCCTATAGATTTTGAATGGTTCTATTAGAATGACCATCCATATGAGGGTGATAAGTAGTACTAAAACTCATCTCAGTATCCAACTATTATTGAAGGAATCTCTAGAACCTAGAGGTAAACCTCATATCTTGATCAGATGAAATGAAGAGTGGTAACCCATATAGTCTTACCACTTATCTAATTTATATATTAGTGATTTTGTTAAGATAGAAATATTCATTGATAGCAATGAAATGTGCTGAATTTTTAAGGTGGTCGACACCCAAATGGAATTATTTCCTTCAGATCTCCTAGGGAGTCCTATGATGAAATCCATCGTTATGTTTTCCCATTTCCATAATGGTATGGGTAATAGTTGTATCATACACTTAGACTATGTTTTTCAACCTTAAATTGTTGGCATACCAAGCATCAAGATATAAATTCTATAATCTATCTCTTTATGTTATTCTACCATAAATTTTGCTTTAGATCTCTATACATCCCACTACTTTCTATATGAATATAGAAGTATGATCTATGTGCATCATCCAGAATTTCCCCCTTCATTTATGGTTTTAATGGGATACATATTCAAGTTCCAAACCTTATAAATCCATATTTATAAATTTTGAACTCTATAATATTCACTACCTTTTTATGTAGCTCATTTCCATATTTTTAGGCCTCCTTGATCCATTCAAGAATGGATAGTTGAGAAGTTATTTAAAAAAGTTGTGATGAAGTTTATATTATAATTCCCATGTCCATCCATTTTATGTCTAAGAATATTTAATCCATTCCAATCCTCTTCATGGATAGTGTTGTTGGATCCTTTTTACTCAGAGAATCTGCTACTTTATTCACCTTTCCAATATAATAATAGATTAAATATTCATAATCCTTGATCAACTCTAACCACCTTCATTGGTTCATATTGATATACTTTTGTATGAATATATACTTATGGATTTTATGACCTAAATATATGTCACACTTCTCCCTAAAGAGATAATATCACCAAATAATCAATGTGAATATCACTATATCCATTTATAAATCATGTTTTGGGTAGTTCTATTCATGGATATTTAATTATAAAGAGGCATAGGCTATTACTTTTCCATGTTTCATGAGTATACATCCCAATCCTTTTTTTGATGTATCCTTGTAGATCAAAAATCTTTCCCCAATGGTGGTTAATGTGAGCATGAGTGTAGTTACTATCCTCTTATTTAACTATTTAAATCTCTCCTTACATTCATTAGTCTAGAAAAACTTAAATCCCTTCCAAGTTATCTTGGTTAGTGGATTGAAAATAATGATAAGTTTCTCACAAATCGATGACAGTATCCATATAATGCAAGGAAACTATGGATATTCATCAAGGGTGTTGGTATGTACTATCCATCAATTACCTCTATCTTTAAAGGATATATAGACATAACTTTTTTGGTGATAACATGCCCTAAGAATGTTACTTTCTCCTTCCAAAACTTTCATTTACTATAACTTTAATATAACTTTTCCTTTCAAAAGGTCTTTAGTACATCATTAAAATTCTCCTCATGTTCCTCCTTTCCTTTATAGTATATAAGAATATTTTCTATAAATACTACCAAAAATTTATAAAGGTGATCACTATAGACTCTATTTATTAATTCCATGAACATATTTAAAGCATTAGTGGGTCTAAATTCCATCACTGTGAGCTCAAAATGATTGTACCTTGTATGAAAATAAGTCTTAGGGATATTATCCTCCTTTACATTTACTTGATAATATCCATACCAAAGATCATCCTTAGAGAATTATTGGGCTCCATATATCAGATTGAATAAGTCATCAATCCATGGAAGAGGATAATTTTCTTTATCATGATCTTGTTGAGCTGAAGATAATCAATGTAGAGGTTCATTGACCCATCATTCTTTTTAATAAAAAGAACTAGAATGCCCCATGGTGAAACACTTGGGAATATACACACTTTATCCAGACTCTCATATAGTTTCTTCTTAATCTCTTCAAGTTTAACAATGGACATTCTATATGGAGTCTTGGATATTAGAAAATCTCTTGGTATAAGTTTGACTCAGAACTCAACATCTCAGTCGAGAAGAAGCCATACAATTCTCTAGGGAACACATCAGCCTATTTTATTACAATGGTCATGTCATCAAGTATGATATTTTCCTTAGTCTCAATCGTTTTAGCTAGATACGCTTTCTCATAATAAAATAATATCCATGATTGAGATGATGATTCCAAAGGAAATTCATCCACCTCCTTATACATTTATGGAATCATAGGGACATTCAATACACAAAGTGTGATTTCCTTTTCCTAGAAATTTATATTGGATATATACAAGGAAATATAATCCAACCAAGAATAACATTAAATTCCACTAAATGGAGTATCACATGGTTTTCTGGGAAATTCATCCCATAATTATTGATAAGGGAGGAGTTATATACTTAGGAAGAAATAATTGATCTATTTTTCATTTTTACTGATAGATTTCCTTCTACGTTTTTAGTGGTGTCTGAATAGTTCTACTAAAATTGTGTGATATTCAATAATTCATAGAACTAGAATAAAATATTATGTTTACTATTATTGAATGAATAACTAGTGTATATTTTACTACTTCATTTGCAGGATCCACCTTATAAATTATGATGGAATACGATTTTCCATTATATCTAGGCCATGGAGGTTTTTGTTTCCAATTTTCTTCAACAACCCTTAGTTTAGTACATTAGTTCACATAGTTTTATTACTCTTTTAATTTTAATAATTAGATAAAAGGTTGATAATTGACTAGATAATTACTTTATTCCATAAAATTAGTGGGTTTCTCTCATCAACATTCACTAGCTAGGTGCCCCTCCTTCCCAAACTTAAATCATTTCCTTTTCCTCTTCAGGTAAATTCTGAGATATTTATTCCAACACTTTTGAAAAGTTTTATGTTGTAATTTCTTACCACTATGAGATTTCTCCATCACTCAACTAGAATTAAACTCATTTCTCCACTTCCTATCTCCAAACCCATGAGACCATTGAGATTCATCAATCTCCATTTCCACTTTGATTTCACATTAAATAATTTCCTCATAGTTTTCAAATTCTTGAATCACAAAATATTTTCATAAATTCAAATTTATACCACTAAAGAATTGGTCAAATTTACTTTCAGGGTCAATGAGAAAGTCGAAGGTGTATCATTAAAGTATGGTAAATAATTCCTCATACTCCCTAATGAATTCATCCTCTTTTTTCTTGAGGCTGAGGAACTCCCTCTCCATCTTAATTTAGAGAGTGCAAGGAAAATATTTATAAAAAACATTTTATTGAATTATTTCCACTTCATAACTTTGATTTATTCCATGGGATTCATATTTCTGATCAATATCCACCATTGATCAGCTTCTCCCTCCATCTGATAAATAGATAGCATGACCTTCTCTTTCACGGAGCATTAAAGGATAGAGAAGATTGTTTTAATGGATTTGATCCATTGTTTCGTGATTAAGGGATAGAAATATCCATTATAAGTTGGAGGCCTTTACTATATAAAGGACTCAATTAAAACCTGATCTTTCTTAGGGAGATGTAGGTTTTTTACCTGATTCAAGTTTCTATTTAAAACATGAGTTAATTGAGTAAGTATTGTAATTTCTCAAATCCTGCTCCCATATGGTTGGTAATCTCATTTGAATAGTCATCACATTACCCATCACATTGTTTGTTGACTCAGTTCCTCCTATTTCCATCCATTAACTAAAATAAAGGGAAAATTAAGGATGATAATTTTCAAAATATTAAAAACCTAAAAGGGAAACTATAAATGTTTAAGGGATATCTCAAAAATGACATATATTCCTTAACCTATAAATTTCTAGGTTTTGATATAAGTTTTCCATGATCAATTTCATAACATTAAATTTCATAGGAATTTATATACCCATCATAGTTGTTTATAAAGAGATTGTGAATTTACCCAAGCATATTCCTCAAAAATGTTAAACCAAGTGTAAAACAAGGTCTCTTTTTCGTGCTCTGGGTGATGATCGGGTTCATACCCAATCCACCCTTTTTGGGGTTATTACCCCAAAGTACAACTATTCCAGGTCTATATCCACTTGTGGAATCCAGACGGGGATTTCATTTCATAGAAACCATTCACTCTATACTTTACCAAAATTGAGGATTTTTTTCCTATATTTAGTCTTATACCTATTATTTTCACTATAGTTTTATAATCCTTATCCCCAAAAAATAACTTGACCTTCTCTAAACCATCTATGACAACCCATATCTTTTATACACATTTTTTCATGATTTATTACTTAAATACACATGTAATACAATCCCAAAAGATAAATAGGACTAGTTTATTTGGTTAATTAGATATATATTATAATAAATTGAAATAAGGATATAGTGAAATTAGTTAAAAACTCCATAACATGCCCTTAAAATTCTATAGATCTTCTAAAACTTCCTAGGATAACTTGGGGATGTATATAAGAATATGGCGGGCTATAAAGCCCAGTAATGGAATAAAACTAGTATAGAATGATGAAAGTAATACATGTGATTCAATGGAAATATCATACTAACATAAAATTTTTTAAATCATAAACCTTAACATCGAAGCATGACATAAGATAATAACATCAATGAATCATAGGAATGCGGCAACAATATAAAATATGGAATCATAAGAATAATTAAAGGCTAACCACTGAGATATCGTAACAAAGTGTTATTATTCTAAATGACCATATACCATACATGGTATATCATGAGATAAAAAAATTACCCAATTCATTAGAGGGATATATAATTTTGTGGCCACCTGTCACTTTCATATCATGTACATGCATTTGTGCTCCACATAGATCATACAACATAGAAACATATTTCATCACTTTTAATCCCATGATTAAGAAGTGTGGTTTACATACATGGAATTCCCCAGTGAATTGAGTATATTTACATATATTTAGATACCCTTGAATAAAAATGGGGATGGGTATTCACAACACAAAAGCTTGGCATCAAAAATCATTGGATAATTTCAGTAGCATAATGGGAGTACATAAAATATCATAGAAGGGATTAATGAGAGTGAAATATATCCTCTCATTACATGAGAATCATTAGTATAGTAAATAGGTGTGTAAAAACACATTCCAACATGAACAATTGTAAATTAAAATACTTAAAACATAGGCAGTACTTTAATAAAGAAGAGAGGGAAGAGAATCCATTACCTTGAGAGGGTGATTCTAAAATCCTAGGATGATATTATTAAGATTTTGGGAACACATTTGGAGGGATTTATATAGGTATAGGAATATTAAATTCAGGATAAATGGTTTTTTAGTGAAGAGGAATGGTATTTTGGGTGGGTATTTATAGAAAAAATGAGGGGAATTCTTTATTAATTTCTAAACTTAGGTTTTGAACTCTAAGTGATAAAATAATCAAAACCAAAAACCTTATGATGGTTTTTCCCATGTTTTATATAAAAGAGGAGTGGTTTTAAATATTTTATTATTTTAATAACTGAACTCTTTAAAATAATTTCATTCATGATGTGGAAGTGAGTCATGTTTATAAAGAATTGTTTTTAAAATATTAAAATATAATATAGGTTTTGGAGGATTAATTATAGTTTTGTAAAATTAATCAAATAAATTAAAAAACACATAATTTTAAATGGGAAATTTATTTTTGGTCTTTTATTCCTTTTATATTATTTATTACATCACTTTTGTGCTATTATGATCTCATAATAAATACTTTATTTAATTTTTAACCAAAAATACTATTGTCTTATAAAATTATGAAAATTTCACCGTGGGATAATTTTGGCATGATTATTTAAAAAATAATATTTATTTTACCATAATAATTTTCTAAATATGAGAATATACACGTTAAAATAAAAATATTTATTTACTGGAAAATACAAGTTTTTACAACACTAACAACTTTCTAACCCTTATAAAAATCACATTGGACTTAATTAAATTATATTATAATTTATATTTAAATAAATATTATTTAATAAGAATATTTCATGAAAATAACATTTATTTAAAAAAAATTGAATTTATCAAAAATATTATTTTAATTAAAACTATATATTTCACTTAAATACATTTTTTATTTCTTCATATAAAAATATAATTTCTATCAAACTCATTATATAATCATGTAGAAAGTAATAATGAAAAGGTATAAATATAATAATTATTTTATTAAAATGAAAATATACAAATTCATGCTACTATGGTCTAGATACATAACCCCTAATTATATCATTGTATGCCCGAAGGGTAAGGTGTACGATGGTGTAACTTTTTTCAGGAGTTTCGGTGAACATAGTTTGTGTGGTGATCTCTAAAAATAGTTTCACACATGTTTCAGTTATTGAATATCATCTTGGGATTGGTCAAGGGAAAATATCAGTGATATCATATCCCTTAGAATCTCTAACAAATGGGCTTCATAGGGTATGATCTTACTAGTCGAGGTCATCGTGTCTTCCTTATGTGTTAATTAGATCTTAACATAACCATAAATATATACTAATCTTAATGGTTACTATAGAATGGTTATATTATCAATGGTCATGATTCTTAATGGTCTTTTAAGCCCTTCATACAATTATGGCTATATTTTATAATGGTCCAAAATAAAAAATTAAATATAGTTCTTGTGTTGTGTTTTATATAACTATATTACTTAATAAGGCATTTATTCATTCAAAAGGGATTTTTATTTATGAAATTTTAGTTTGTTACAATGAGTGACTTTTAAAGTCCTGTAAATTTCATAAGTAGTTTTACAAGAAGAAATATAACTATAAACACTTATATTAAGAGAATAATAAATATATTTCATAACATTGTAATTTAAAACATATTAACGTTGGATTTGGTTCCCTATAACCAACTAAATTTTTATTTTTGATTACCTACATATTCAGATACCAAAATATTAATAAATTTATTATCATATGATGAATGTTATTCTATATAAAATTTATGTGATTATGTTCTTGGAGTATTTTTCACATCAAAAGGTTATAACAGTTCCACACTATAATGATTACGTTGAACTTTTATGCTAATATTCTTAAACATATTTCCTATGTTCTGGATAACATCTATACAACGGGACATAAATGATGTTTGACTATCAATATTTGGGGTCTCATAATACATTGAGGCTTATTCTATTGAATTATTCACGTGGTAATATCTAATAAGGAAGGTTATGAGGTTATAACATCCAATAATAATTCCATGTGTTATATGTGTCATTGGATATTCTTATCTATGAACTTGTGTATTGCTCCTTATACTTGAGATTATTATTAATGTATATCATGAATCACATACTTTATTGTATTGTCAAAAACTATAATGACATATGATTGTAGTAACGTAGGATATGTTGAGTGTGTCATAAGTGATATAACATTAATTGAATAAGTCAGTAAAGGATTTATACCTTTTGAGTTAGTAGAATAAAATATATTGGGCCCTTTGATTGAAATGGAATGGTCTGATTAAGTCCATGGCCATGGAATTTTATCGATGAGTTCATTTCTGATCATCAAAGAGAGATATATCAATTGTATAGGTGGATGACGCAAGTATGAAAACTTCTTGATGAGATATCAAGAAAAATAGATTATATTACATAGTAAGATATCGTATGAGGTTGTTTTTATTATAAAATTAACTACTTTCTTTATAGGTGTCTTAACATATTGCTAGATGATAATTGTTGGCTTTATGAAATTTCATATTATTTCACTAAGAAAGAGGCCTAGAGGGTTGTGTACTGAGTGTATCCAAAATCTTAGTTAAATTCTATTTGAATTTAATTTTTAAAATAAATATTATTCTTGGGATTGAGGAATAATAATTATTTAGGTTATATTGATCTTATGAATTCAATCACAAGTTATTCGAGTTTAGAATATATGTAAGTTGAATATTAAATAAATATTTATTCTCCAGTTAGTGAATATAATATTTTTTATTTTTTATTTATTGGATAATATAAAGTTATTTATTTATTTAAATAAATATTTATTATTCAATATTTGATAAATGTTGAGGAGGATTTATGGGCCTAGTTAATAGCTCGATAGAAATAATATATTTTATTTCATATCATTTAAATAAATATTTATTTAATTATTTAATAAATGATATTTAAATATTCATGAGTTTGTTCATGTCATAGAATATAATAATATTATTATTATTTGATATGAGGAATATATTATAGAGAATATTCGATGAAGGTCTTCAACGTAATTATCAAATATTTAACCCTAACTGTATATTCCATCTTAAATAATTTTTCTAGGGTAATGATAATTATTGTGAGCAATAAATTCTCTCAATAGAATTCTCTCAAGATTGAAGATAACTCTCTCAATAATTATCTCAAGAAAAAGAGGCAATCCTCCTCTTCCTCTCAAAACCAAGATAAAAAAAATAATTCTTTCAAGACTAAATTACATCTTGTTAAAATCAATGATGAATGATGAAAGACATTTGGTACCTCTTCATTAGAACTAGGAGTTCTAATGGTGGAGTTTTGAGATTCTTACAGCACATGTGGATACCACTAGTAAAATTATAGTTTGGTTTCTTTAACACATTGACAATATGATATCATCTACCAAATTGATCATCAATGATGAAATAATTATTAAGTTGAGGTAATTCATTCTATAAATTAAATATAAATTATATGTGAAAACATCCTCTCTGTGGAGATTTCATGGTTTTGTTTGTCAAATTTTTTGGATTTAGATTTTGAAACCAATGAAAACATTCTTGGGAATGGGATCAACCACTTCTGTTACACCCTTGAGCCTTCACTTAGTAATATCAAAACCAACCAAAGTATCAATATCAAAATCTGGTTGTTTTTAAGGTTTATCCATTATGGTCATATACCAAATACCCATATTATTTAAAAACACTCTCATTCTGTCCTTTCAATAACCATAGTCATTTCCATTGAAATTTGCTGGTCTTAGACAATTTGTATTATCAACCTATAACTTTCCATAACTACATGTGGATCTTTCACTTGGATTTTTAATCCTATGATATATATTAGAAATAGAAAAAATAGTATCCAAAAGAATTATCATGAAACAACATAGTAAATCCCTCCATCAGACACCCAAGTCAACCCATGACAAGGCCTAAACGGTGTTCTTGATCCCCACGGACTGGCAGAAGTTCTTGGGAATCAAGAATATAACCTTGGGAATGATTTTTCCCATGAAATGAATTAGACAAGTAGTATAAATTCCACTAAAATTACAATATGAACCATCTGTAAGTTGTAAATATATGACAAATCGAATAAGAAGAAAAAGAAAGTAGTATATATAATTTATAATAATCCAAAGTAAATAAAATCCTTCTACTAACCTCTAACTCCCTCTATATAAATATCTACCACTAGTATCCCTGGTCTCCATAGATATAGTGTGATCCACCAATAACCATAACTGAAAGCAGGAATAGTTGATGCAACAAAGTAAACTAAATAAGACAACCAACATACTTCTGTGTGACGAAACTAGTCACCATCCATCCTTAAACCAAAATTTATCCATGAGCAATCAAGAGAAATGATGTAATGTCCCAGATTTTTTCATGTATTATTTTAATATTATATGGGAATTAATTCGAGACCAGAATCTGAGACGGTGTGCAGTTCTGAGGCCCAGTGAGCCTGGAAAAAAATTTTGAATTTAATTTAATAATTAAATTACACGAGCGTGCGGTTTTCCTGAAAAAGTGGAATAACTCCTAAACGGGTGCTCGGATCAGAAATCTGAGGGCACCGTTGCGTTCAGAACAGCGATTTTACCTAAGGCGAGGCCTAACAACGGTTGGCACAGGTCGGTGGTGAAATATGGTTTTTGGACATAGCAGTAATAAAATATTTAATTAAAATATTTTATTTAAACCTTGTTACGTCAAATATATCTTATCTTTTAAATAGAGATTACGCAGGGGATCAGGGTTACAATCCCCATAACCCTGATTTTCCCCTGGAGGCTCTGGGAAAGCTTTGGAGGAAACCCCCAATGCGGCGGCGACATTCTTGACGGATTTCATCGGCGACGACGACGCGGCGACCGGATCTTCTCCAATGAACGCCGGGATCCAGGTAGGATGTCGTTGTGATTTTATTCTTCCCTGTTTTTGATTTCTACGATGAACGCAGACTAATACACAAATAGATTAGCCCGCGGATCGATCGTTCTTGAGGGATGGGCTTTTTCAGGGATTTTGGGGATTTTATTCTTGTTATTGTTTGGTTTCATTCAACCTTCTAATGGTGACGGACCAAGATCGACACGAACATCGATCGAGGTTCGTCCCTCTCGATTTGTGTGTGTATCTTCCCCAAATTTATCGTGTTCTTCATGAGTGTTCTTCGCGTTCTTCGCGAGACGATGAACAACGGATCGTTGCACACCCGTCGTGCAATGAAACGGTCCCAAATTAAAGATCTAGAATCGGTACGACCCTATGGAGGTGTGGCTGCGATGGAGACGGGTGGATCGAAGCGGATTAGAAGAAATCATTCTTCGAACGATTTCTGCACGGGTGACCGGAATCGGATTTTGGAGTCGATTGAAGGCCTAAAACCCATGGATTCGGCATCACGATGACGAGGCGACCCAGAATCTTGAGTTTCGCAGCAAACAGATGGCTGAATCAAAGTCCAAAAGATCAGCCGAGGCGCGCGGAGGAAGACGGCGTTTCTAGAAAAATCCTGACTACACGCCGTGTAGTATGGGATACACAGTGTTTGTTCATCGATGAACAACCTGGCATGTACTCCAGGAGTACATGGACAAGGGAAGGGTACACGGCCAAGGACACACCATTATACCCCTCCCCAGCCAGACCCGGCCAGATACACAGGATACCTCGTGCACTGGTACACGGGCAGGCGACACGGACACGGGCTGAGACCGTGTACGGGCACATGGCCAGCGTACATGGAGCGAGCCCAGGTGCTCGGACATGGCGTGTGATTCTTCTATACGCCGTGTAGTGGCTTTCTATCCGACAAGCCTAATGAAACGGGCCGGTTACACGGGCATTACCCGGGGTCAAGGAACACAGTGTGTACTTTTCTCCACGCCGTGTAGTTTGGTTTTGCACGGCTTGAACGAACGACAGGGTCCGTCTACACGGGTAGTACCCAGGGTTAAGGAACACAGCGTGTAACCATACTACACACCGTGTAACCTTTTTCTTCATGGCTTGAGCCACTTGTCTTCCGTGACTTGGACTAGCCTTCTTAGGGTCTGTGCCCTTGGCCTTTCTCCTGGAGGTTTCCGGTATCATTTCCTAATATACAGAAGTATGATCCCTTCAGCAGAACTTCCTGAATAGAGTTGTTGGAATTCCCTCTCTGATACTTAGATCCGGATCCTCTATTCATTCCTGATACCCTAGGTAGAGTTCTTGGTATCGACATGACCTACCTTACCTGGGCGTCGATCCTCTGCCTAGCAGATTAGATCAGACTGAGTTGTCGGAATCACCCCATGACTTGGTTGTGATCCTCACCTGAGCATCATGTTCTCAAGGTACTCATGGTGTGTGTTCTCCCAGAACGAGTACTTCATATCTCTCTCTTCAGACCTAGGAGTGTGTTCTCCCAATTGTATGCTTAGTGGAATATTCAAGCTGGAACTTAGTGGGGGTTTTGCGAAGGTCATTTGTGTATGAGTATATCTGGATATTCTTGTTATATGTTCCGTAGACATATATTGTGTAGATCTTATTGTACCTTTCTTTGTGGTATTTTCCTTTGTTGTATTTCCTTTGTGGTTTTCGGGGTGTCCTACTGGGTATTGCACCCCTACACGGGCTTTTCCTGCACGTGTTGTGTCTTGTGCAGAAAATCGAGCCTTTGACAGGATTCTAGTCGGGCCAGGACCGGACGGTGTTTAGTGAGATCAGACAGACTGAGGTGTGTTCCTTCGGTGACGGGTTGCAGTCCCAGTACCTTTCTCTACAGGTTGGACCTTGTTGCCGACTTTCTTTTGGTGGGCTTGTACTTTTGTCCCAGGATTTTACTTTACTGTACTTTACTTCCCTGTCGTACTCTGTTGGTTGGGTTTTTAGTGTATGCATGCTTTTTCCATCTTTAGTAGTTTTTACTTTTCAGCTTTGTGGGCTTGGAGATGTGTGTGTGTGTGTACAGGTTTATAGGCAATGCCTCCCATGTTAGTATCATGCCTATTCGGTGCTAGTCACCAGCCCTTGGTCTATTGGAGGTGGGCTTGGGGAGTTGTGTCTCGGGCCCCACTGGGACGGGTCGTGACAGAGTGGTATCATAGGTGGTTGGTTCTACCTTAGGATCGAGAGTCTGTGAGTTGGTTTGGGGCAACAGTGTTAAGTGTTTCGAGTTCAGCTCTCAGGCCAGGGACCCCAGTGTTGGTGCGGCGGCCGACGTATCCATACACCAGGACTCTGATAACTTGCTTTTCAACTCGGAACATGAAAACACTAGTCGTATGGGGTAAAATAATGTTAGATTCATCATATAGGATTGGGTTGTGGTTTCCATGTCCTTCTTAAGTCAGCTCTCCAGATATACTCATTGACTGTGATACATCTTGTTTCTTAAACAGTATGCCTCCACGATGCGCACCCACTAGGATCCAGCAGCTCGATCACAAGGATGACCCCCTCAGTGATGAAGCTTCGATACAGGGACCAGATCCCCCAGTTCTACCACCAGGTTGTGTGCCAGTTATTCCACCACCTATGGGGAAGTGTTTAGCGGTCGTTGTACCAGTGGAGGAGGAGCGCAGGCTGAGCGCACTCAACGAGTTTCAGAGACAGAGACCCCTCTGGTTTCGAGGTGAGCCTGACCCTCAGGCAGTAGAGGACTGGCTTGAGGTGGTGGCTAGAGTCTTCCGTTTGGTCAGGACACTAGCAGACCAGATGGTGATCCTGGCAGTGAGCCTTCTACAGGGCTCAGTAGGGCAATGGTGGAGTTTGGTCATCCAGACTCACGACGAGGCGACTCTTGCATGGTTGGAGTTTGAGCATCTCTTCAGAGAGGAGTTTTCACCGGTTACCCTGAGAGCAGTACGTATATAGGATCTTCTTCAGCTCCAACAGGGAACCATGACAGTGGCCGACTATTCATTGAGGTTTACTGACCTCTCACGGTACTCGATGGATATGGTCAGAGATCAGTACTTCAAAGCTCGGACTTTTGAGCAGGTATTGCGCAGATATATCCAAGCTAGCATCATCCCTATGAGAATTCCTACTTATGCTAGGGTGCTCGAGCGGGCTTTGGTGGTCGAGAGCTTCCTGGCGGAGCAGGGATAGCCGACAGTTGTCAGTAGTGGGCAAGCTGGAGCAGAGACCTCAGCAGCAGGGAGCCTACATCAGGGACCTAGGCGTGGGAGATGTTTCCAGAGGAGATCCCAGGATAGGGGATCGTCCGTACAGGATTCACAGGGCGCATCCAGCCAGCCTCGAGAGAGGCAATGTTACTCATGTGACGGTAGGGGACATCTCGCTCGAGATTGTCCGACCCGCCGTACTACTAACACGAGAGCAGTGGATGGACCACCGAGGGAGAGGCAACGTGTGGATCAGGTAGATCCACGAGGCGGAGGACATGGCAGAGGAGATGGGAGAGCAGCTGGAGGTGGTCGGCGTTTCGACCCTTTACCACCACCACCCCCAGTAGGTCCACCCCAGGCTCAGGGAGCTGGTGGACAGAGGCAGGGGTAGCTGTAGGCGGCAGAGGCTTATGACCCAGGTACTCCCGGAATGATTAGAGGTATTATCTGTGTCTTTTCTAATTTGGCTTCCATATTAATAGACAAAGGTGCTAGCCATTCCTTTCTGGATGCTTATCTTGTTTGAGACCTTGAGATTCCAGTTGATCCATTGACTCGAACCTTACGCTTAGAAACACCAACTAGAGAAGATTAAGAGATTACACACCTTTGCGGGCAGTGTGACCTGACCCTTGGAGACGAGAGTTTCCGTTGGAACCTCTTGGTGGTAGCGTCGAGGCCTTACGATGTCATTCTTGGTATGTATTGGCTATCCACAGTTCATGCCCATATTGATTGTTTTAGGCGAAGGGTGTAGTGTGTCCTCAGTGATGGGATGAGGTTCTCTTTTGTCGGTGAAAGAGAGACCCAGGCAGCGCAGGATAGACTCATGCATAGGAGGGCACAACTGATTTCACATCAGTTGGATAGCCTAGCCCTTGGCGCAGCGGATGTTACAAGTTTCCAGTTTCCAGCAGTAGTGGCTGAGTATGAGGACGTCTTTCCAGAGGATGCCCCAGGCTACCTCCCTATCGGGAGATAGATTTCTGCATTGAGTTTCAACCTGGGATGACCTCAATATCAGTATCATCTTATCGGATGGCTCCTGCAGAGCTTCGTGAGTTGAGGATGCAGCTGGACGACTTGCAGAAGAAGGGCTTTGTGAGACCCAGCGTTTCACCCTGGGTGGCCCCGGTGCTGTTTTCCAAGAAGGCGGACGGGATCTTGAGGCTGTGTGTGGATTACCGGCACTTAAATCAGGTGACCGTGAAGAACTGGTATCTACTACCGAGGATCGATGACCTCTTCGACCAGTTGAGAGGGTCACGATGGTTCTCGAAGGTTGATTTACAATTAGGTTATCACCAGTTGTGAGTACGGGAGGAGGATATACCGAAGACGGCTTTCAGATGTCGCGACGGTCACTATGAGTACTTGGTGATGCCCTTCGACGTGACGAATTCCCCAGCAGTGTTCATGGGACTCATGAACAGGATCTTTCAGCCCTATCTAGACCGGTTTGTAGTGGTCTTCATCGATGATATCCTTATGTACTCTGTGTCCAAGGAGGAGCACGCAAGACACCTAAGGATGGTTCTAGACACACTCCGAGAGCACCAGTTGTATGGGAAACTCTCGAAGTGTCAGTTCCTGTTACAGGAGGTCCACTTTCTGGGGCACGTTATCTCAGCGGATGGTGTAACAGTGGACCCAGCAAAGGTGGAGGCAATGCTAGCATGGGAGCCACCCCGGAGCGTGATGGAAGTGCGGAGTTTCCTTGTGTTGGCAGGCTACTATCGGAGATTCATCCATGATTTCTATAGTATTGCAGCACCCATGATAGCTTTGACCCGAAAGGGACAGCCTTTTGTGCGGACCGAGAGATGTCAGGAGGCTTTCCAAATGTTGAGACAGAGTCTGACGAGCGCCCCGATCTTGAGATTACCAAAGGAGGGTGTCGAGTATGTAGTTTTCTACAACGCATCAGGAACTGGGCTTGGTTGTGTCCTAATGCAATGGAAAGTGGTGATTGCCTATGGCTCACGTCAGTTGAGACCACACAAGCAGAACTACGCGACCCATGATCTCGAGTTGGCAGCGGTAGTCTTCTCATTGAAGATGTTGCGGCACTACCTGATGGGCGATCGGTATACCGTCTACTCTGATCCCAAGAGTCTCAGATATATCTTCTCTCAGAAGGATATAAATTTGGGATAGAGGCAATGTCTTGAGTTCCTCCAGGATTATGATTTGAGATCATTTATACTCCTGGGAAGGGGAACGTGATGGCAGATACTCTCAGTAGGAAATCCAGTTCGTAGTTGTTGGATGAGGTGACAAGGCAGTTGGCCTCTTTGCAGTTTTCCTTTGTGGATGGATATGAGGGAGCTTACCTTCATTAGATGGTTGTTATCCCTCCACTCTTACAGTGAGTCAGGGAAGCACAGCGCGGGGATGCTAGCTGTGAGACTCTACGTGCTCAGATATCCACAGGTGATGCTGCTGATGGATATTCAGAAGGTGGAGAGCACATTGTCCTTTTCAGAGGGCGTACGATAGTACCAGTGACGTTGCGGGAGGAGGTTCTGAGGGAGTTCCATACATCCCATTTGGCGGTGCATCCAGGCATGGAAAAGATATACCAGGACCTCCGACGTCAGTTCTGGTGGCCAATAATGAAGAAGAATATGGCAGAGTTTGTTTCACGATGCCTTACTTGTCAGCAAGTAATGGCTGAGCACTAGGTTCCAGCAGGTTTGACTCAGCCCCTTAAGGTTCCAGAGTGGAAGTGGGACGGGATATATATGGACATCGTGACGGGTTTACCACGTACGTCCAGGGGGCACGATGCCATCTGGGTGATCGTTGATTGACTCACCAAGTCGGCCCACTTCCTAGCTATACAGGAGAAGGGTTTAGTAGAGAGCTTGGGACGCCTCTATGTGCAGGAGATAGTTCGACTTCATGGAGTACCATCCATGATCATCTTAGATCGTGATTCTCGTTTCACATCCCGGTTGTGGAAGGGATTGCAGGAAGCTTTTGGGACCCAGTTACGCTTGAGAACAGCGTTTCATCCCCAGGCTGATGGTCAGACCGAGCGGACCATCCAGGTCCTGGAGGATATGCTACGAGCTTGCATACTTGACTTTGGTCATAGCTGGGAGGATCACCTACCACTGGTGGAATTTTCTTATAACAACAGTTATCATTCCACTATTGGTATGGCACCATTAGAGGCTCTATACGGGCGACCTTGCAGGTCACCACTTTGCTGGACTGACCCGGGAGAGT
Source organism: Viscum album (assembly GCA_963277665.1). Lineage (NCBI taxonomy): Eukaryota > Viridiplantae > Streptophyta > Magnoliopsida > Santalales > Viscaceae > Viscum > Viscum album. The sequence continues at coordinate 266,499,828 of OY728135.1, forward strand.
CAGCACTCATGGGCCCAGAGATGGTGAGAGCTACTACAGAGAAGGTGCAGGTCATCCAGGAGCGGATGAAGACTGCACAGAGTTGGCATAAGTCTTATACCGACCGGAGACGGAGGCCCTTGGAGTTCGAGGAAGGAGACCATGTGTTCCTTCGGGTCTCACCTCGACGGGGATTGCGGAGATTTGGCCGAGGCGGCAAGCTATCTCTGAGGTTCGTTGGCCCTTTTCAGATTCTGAGTAGAGTTGGCGAGGTGGCGTATCGCTTGGATCTACCTCCTCGGATGGACTGGGTACACAACGTCTTCCATGTATCGTCTCTACGGAAGTATGTGCATGATCCATCGCACGTCATCGACTGGGGTGAGATGGACATCGACGATGGAGCGACCTTTGCTGAGTACCTAGTGGAGATCGAGGATCGACAGGATAAGATCCTTGATGGATGAGTTATTCCCTTGGTGTGTGTCTGGTGGCAGTATGGGAATCTCTAGGAGAGCATGTGGGAGTAGGAGGCTCAGATTCAAGTGCAGTACCCACATATTTTTGAGTAGCCCTTGTTTTGGCTTTTTGGGGACGTAAAAGCCCTAAGGTGGGTGTGATGTAATGTCCTGGATTTTTTCATATATTATTTTAATATTATATGGGAATTAATTCGAGATCAGGCTCTGAGACGGCGTGCAGTTCCGAGGCCCATTGAGCCCGCAAATGTTTGAATTTAATTTAATAATTAAATTACATGCACGTGTGGTTTTCCTGAAAAAGTAGAATAACTCCCGAACGGGTTCTCGGATCAGAAATATGAGGGCACCGTTGCGTTCAGAATAGAGATTTTACCTAAGGTGAGGCCTAACATCGGTCGGCGCAGGTCGGTGGTGAAATATGGTTTTTGGACGCAACAGTAATAAAATATTTAATTAAAATATGTTATTTAAACCTTGTTACGTCAAATATCTCTTATCTTTTAAATAGAGATTACACAGGGGATCAGGGTTACAATCCACATAACCCTGATTTTCCCCTAGAGGCTCTAGGAAATCTCTGTAGGAAACCCCCAACGCGGCAGTGACATTCTTGACGAATTTCATCGGCGACAACAATGTGGCAACCGGATCTTCGCCAACGAACACCGAGATCTAGGTAGGATGTCATTGTGATTTTATTCTTCCCCGTTTTTTATTTCTATGATGAATGTTGACTAATCCATGAACAGATTAGCCTGTGGATCGATTTTTTTTGTGGGATGGGCTTTTGTGGGGATTTTGGGGATTTTATTCTTGTTATTGTTTGGTTTCATTCAACCTTCTAATGGAGATGGATCAAGATCGACACGAACATCGATCGAGGTTCATCCCTCTCGATTTGTGTGTGTCTCTTCCCCAAATTTATCACGTTCTTCATGAGTGTTCTTCACGTTCTTTGTGGGACGAGGAAAAATGGATCATTGCGCACCCGTTGTGCGATGCAAAGATCCCAAATTGAAGATCTGGCATTGTTATGACCCTATGGAGGTGCGACTACGGTGGTGACGGACAGATTGAAGCGGATTAGAAGAAATCGTTCTTCGAATGATTTCCGTATGGGTGACCAGAATCGGATTTTGGAGCCGATTAAAGGTCCAAAACCCATGGATTCGGCATCACGATGACGAGGCGACCCAGAATCTTGAGTTTTGCGGCAAACAGACGGCTGAATCAAAGTCTAGAGGATCAGCCGAGGCGCGCGGAGGAAGACGGTGTTTCTGGAAAAATCCTGACTACACGCCGTGTAGTATGGGCTACACAGCATGTGTTCATCGGCGAATGACCTGGCGTGTACTCCGGGAGTACATGGACACGGGAAGGGTACACGGCCAAGTACATACCGTGTATACCCCTCCCCGGCCAGACCCGGCCAGATACACGGGATACCCCGTGTACTGGTACACGGGCAGGCGACACGGAGACAGGCAGAGACCATGTGCGGGCACATGGCCAGCGTACACGGAGTGAGCACAGGTGCTCGGACATGGCATGTGATTCTTCTACACGTCGTGTAGTGGATTTCTATCTGAAAATCCGAATGACATGGGCTGGTTACACGGGTAGTACTCGGGGTCAAGGAACACGGCGTGTACTTTTCTACACGCCGTGTAGTTTGGTTTTGCACGGCTTGAATGAACGACATGGGCCATCTACACGGGTAGTACCTGAGGTCAAGGAACATGATGTGTAACCATACTACACGTCGTGTAACCTTTTTCTTCATGGCTTGATCCACTTGTCTTCTGTGACTTGGACTATCCTTCTTAGGGTCCATACCCTTGGCCTTTCTCCTGGAGGTTTCCGGTATCATTTCCTAATATACAGGAGTATGATCCCTTAGCAGGACTTCCTGAATAGAGTTGTTGGAATCCACTCTGTGAGACTTAGAGCCGGATCCTCTATTCATTCCTGATACCCTAGGTAGAGTTCTTGGTATCGAAGTGACCTACCTTACCCGGGTGTCGATCCTCTGCCTAGCGGATTAGCTCAGACTGAGTTGTCGGAATCACCCAATGACTTGGTTGTGATCCTCACCTGAGCATCATGTTCTCAAGGTACTCGTGGAGTGTGTTCTCCCGAAATGAGTACTTCGTATCTCTCTCTTCAGACCTAGGAGTGTGTTCTCCCGGTTGTATACTTAGTGCAATCTTAAAGTTGGATCTTAGGGGGGGTTTCGTGAAGGTCGTTTGTGTATGAGTATATCTGAATATTCTTGTTATATGTTCCATAAACATATACGGTATAGAGATGACTGTACCTTTCTTTGTGGTATTTTCCTTTGTTATATTTCCTTTGTGGTTTTCGTGGTATCCTACTGGGTATTGTTATACTCACCTCTGCACGGGCTTTGCCCGCACGTGTCGTGTCTTGTGCAGATGAGTGAGCCTTTGATAGGATTCTAGGCGGGTCAGGGCCGGATGGTGTTTAGTGAGATCAGACAGACTGAGGTGTGTTCCTTCGGTGACGGGTTACAGTCCCAGTACCTTTCTCTACAGGTTGGACCTTGTTGCAGACTTTCTTTTGGTGGGCTTGTACTTTTGGCCCAGGGTTTTACTTTACTGTACTTTACTTCCCTGTCGTACTCTGTTGGTTGGGTTTTTAGTGTATGCATGCTTTTTCCATCTTTAGTAGTTTTTACTTTTCAGCTTTGTGGGATTGGAGATGTGTGTGCATGTGTATAGGTTTATAGGAAATTCCTCCCATGTTAGTAGCATGCCTACTTGGTGCTAGTCACCAGCCCCTGGGCTATTGGAGGCGGGCTTGGGGAGTTGCGGCTCGGGCCCCACCAGGACGGGTCGTGACAAATGAACCCAAACCTCAAATGTTAATAGGCATGATCCCGAAGTCCCAATAGATATACCAAAGGAATACCATACCCCATTCATAGTATTTAAACAAAATATCCATTTCTTGATAGTTTGAAATACAATAATTAATATAAAATTTTAACTTTTAAAGGCAGGAAAGAAAATTGAGATTACCCAGCTAGGATTCAAGTATCACTGAGAGGGGGAGGGGGTTAATCAATGATACCTTTTTCTTTTAAGTTTAAATACTTTATAAACAAACTTCACCTCCTATTAAAGATTTCTTTCCCTGCTGAAAACAATTCAAATACACATCCACAAGAACACAAAAATTTACAGGGTTCACTACTTAACAAGAGTAGCTACATCCTTGGTATGGTTTGGAAATAATTTAAAACCACACAATCCACTATAAAACAATCCTTTTTTGTGGAATACAATATGTAGGATATTCCATTACACTCATCCAGTACTGTGATCAATACAATAGTGAATGTGCTTTAAGTAGCATGAAATGATGTAATACAATTTTCGTGATTCCTGATCAACTTTCACAAAAAAAAACATAAAAATTCAAAAAAAATCTTCAATTTCTTACCTTGTAGTATTTAATAATTTCTTGAAATTTGTAATGATACTGATTATGATTTTCTATTTTGACTCTCAAGTTTTATTGCTCAATATAGAAATATAGCTTTGTTATAATACCGCTGAAACAATCTTAACCACTTCTAATATGAGTCTAGAAATCCCAGTCAGATTCCCTGGTCCGATTCTCAAGTCCAATTGCTCAATAAAAAAATATTACTCTATCATAATACCACTTGTACAATTCTTGACTTATTCTTTTTCCGTCTAAAAATCCCAGTTTGATTCCCAAGTTTGATCCAGAAACCCTGAATATGATCTTCTTTCTTCTCTTATCTTTCTTTTGTTTGGAAAACCTATTCAAGAAAATAAAACTGTAAACTTCTTCTTTCTTAAATTGAAGATTTCTCTCTCCACCTTTGATAATAATGTAAGCCACATAATACGCAAAGCATTATCCTCCTTTTATAGATGCATTAAAATGGTTTAAGTGGGATTCTGAAAAGGTTTTACTGCTTTACCAAAATTACATAATCTTTAAACTTCCTTAAATCTCAGATATTTCTTAGACTCATTTAATTCCCCTTGAAATCAAAATCATTCTTTGACTCATTAAATTCCTCTTCAAACATGGATTTTTTCTTTGATTTCTTCAACCTTCCTTGAATTTTGGATCTTCTCTTGACTTTATCTCCCTTTACTCCTTCTAAAAAATATTCAATCTAATTCCAATTTTTCATTCTGATTTTTTCATTATGATTCTTTATTATGATGGTCATCTGGATTTTTTGTCCCGCTTGTAAATTTCAAACTGAAAACTTCTTAACAAACTTTGGCCAGATTCTGGTTCTTAATTCTGATTTCCAAATACAATTTCTTCATTACATTGCTCTATAAAAAAATGTAAGAATGAAAACTTATGTATTCTTATTACAATTCTCAGAACCAACACTCATTCTAATTTATTCATTATGATGGAGACAACATATTCTTTCAAACTTATTCAATAGCTTCTAATTCTTATTTTCTGAATACGATACCAAATATATTTCAGCACTAAACTTCTTTCTTTTTTCTGGTTATGATACATATCAACTTCATTCTCTAAAGACTTAAATATTTTGGATTTTAATCTGACTGAAAACAAACACCTTTGGTTTCTCTCATTATGATCAACCAAACATTCCCAACCTTCAAACAAATTTGAATCTAATGATCTGAGACAAGAAATATTTTACTTCAAAAACATATTTCTTCCACAAAATTTTTCTTGAAAGCATTAATTCTTTCATGACTTTGATTAAATTTAAGATCAGATTTAGAATTGTATGAATTATAAACGAAAGTATTGTAACTTATCATTCTTCTAGAAATATCTTTTTTTCTAATCACCTGAATATGATTAGTAACACATTTTGTTCTTTTTAATCAGATGCTCAATATGATTGTTAGCACTTCACCTCCCCCTTTCTTTTATCAAACTAGTATCACAAGTTTCACAACTTACTTATTATTTTGGTAAATACAAAACAAAAAAGCATCTTTAGATTTTAAATACTATATTCTATTCCTAAATACGATCAAAACCTCATTCTGGACCTCAGGTAAGTATGATGATCCTTCTCTTCTATAAAACATCTTCCCAATCTGATGAACTTTCTTAAGCATTATGAGTCCAATTTTATGTATATTATTTGTGAGTTTGATTTTCTGAATACGATGGTTAGTCTAATTTTTACCAAAAACAAAGTGATTTTATTTCTCCTTATTTGATATTTCCTTGATAATTAAAGGCAATAATTAAATATGATAATATTCATTTTCAACATGGTCCTAACAATCCCCCCCTTTGGATTTTTTTTTCAACCAAGATTCATAAATCACTGAACTTTGTAACCTCAAGATATGTATTACATATCAATAACTCTAATCCTATGTGAGCTAACTCATTGTAGAAAATACGAATTATTGATAACAAAACCATGTTGTCCAAAAGTAGTGACTCATGAAACACTTACTCAGCTTTCTTCCATAGCTTTCGTCCTTATCTTTTTTTGCTAAGGTTTCTTCCTCATATTTCTTCCTTGGTTTTTCTTCCTCATCTTTCTTCCTCATCTTTTCTTCCACGGCTTTCATCCTCATCATTTCTTCCTCATATTTCTTCCTTGTATTTTCTTCCTTAACTTTCCTCCACTTATTCAAATTCCATATAATAAAAAAAATCCTAAAACCACTCCAAAAAATAGTTAAAATAGTTCACATACATACATGTTGGATTTATAGCTTACCCATAACTCCCCCTTTATGGATGATTCTATAAGGATAGATTTATGAAACAATTCTCCCCCTTGATAACACTATCCAAATTTAAGATGAGAGAGGGGACAAAAACACATACCACAACCTTGATGAGAAAGTGGTTGGATGCCCATGTTCAACATAAATTTATAAAAAGTTTCTTTTTGTAAAGGTTTTGTGAATATGTTAGCAACTTGTTTAGATGTAGGAACATACTCTAGGTTAAATTCATTCTTCTTCACATGATCCTTGATGAAGGGTTACTTTATGTCAATATGTTTTGAAAGATAATTTTGTGTCAAATTACTTGTAAGGTTGATTTCACTTTTATTATCACATCCCAAGAGCAAGGGTGACTTAACATCAACAAGTAAATCTTCTAACTGAGTTTTCACCTAAAAATTTTGGGTAGCATCTTGAGTAGCAGCAACATAATCATATTCATCCCTACTAATATTTACTAAAAAAGTTAATTATATTTCAACTAACATAACTTTTCCCCAAAAATAAAACTCCACTAGATGTGGATATTCTATTTTCAACATTTCCTAACCAATCAACATCAAAATACCCAAACAAGTCCATAATTTCTGGGTTATCATATTTGATTCTGGAATTTTTTGTGCCATTGATATATTGGAGAATTATTTTTCTAACAAATAAATGTGATTTTTTAGGAGAACTCTGAAATATTTCATATAAGGTAACAGTACAGATAATTTCGGGTCTTGAGGTAGTCAAATATATCAAACTTCTAATCATCTTTACCTTCTCTATCTTTATAAAACTTTGTTCCCAATGAAATAAATGTGGAAACTAGTTTCTAATTTTCTATACCAAAATTTTTAAGAAGTTACTTAGCATACTTTTCTTGAGAAAGAAAATTCTTTTGTAAGATATGTAACCCAAGAAAGTATTTCATTTCACCCAACATGAAAATTTCAAATAACTTTTTCATCTCTTTATAAAATAATTCAAAAGTTCTTTCATCATTCCCTACAAATATAATTTCATAAATATAAACAATTACGATGAGGGAAAACTTCTGAATTTACTTGATGTAAAGATTTCTATAAAATTTTCCATTATTGAAACTCATCTTCCTTAATCAAGTATACAATTTAGATTATCATACCCTCAAATATTGTTTTAATCTATACAAATCTTTCTTCAACTTAAACACATAACTTTTATCATTCCCAATAACCAAGCTACAAGTTTTTCAATGTAAACTTCCTCATCAAGATCACCATTAAGGAATATTGACTTCACATCCATTTGAATGATTTTGTAACTTCATTATGTAATAATATCAAGAAAGATTCTGATCGTTTATAACCTTTCCACCATAGGAAAAGTTTCATCAAAATCAACACCTTCAATTTGTGAGTAAATTTTGCACACTCATCTTGCTTTGTTCCTTATAAATTCTCTTTATTCATTTAGATTGTTCCAGAAAACCCATTTTATACCAATAATATTTTTGTTATTTGGCTTGGGTATGATCTCACAAGTATCATTCTTTTCTATCTGATTAAAATCTTCATGCATATCTTGAACCCATTCCTGATTCTCAAAATCATTATTCACATCTTTCGGCTCCACTTTTGAATACAAAGAAGTATGTGTAACAATTTTTGAAGTTATTCTTATTTGAACCTTTTGATGTTGATCACCAATAATTTTTTGAGCCTCCATTAGCTTCCTCAACATGGGATGAGTTATTTGAGTTTCATCCTCATCACTTAAAATAGCTGAGTCTGATTCTTCTTCTTGAGTAGGATTATAACTGTCTGCATTCTTATCAGAATTGTTAACAAAACTTTCCTTACCTTGGTAAGCTTCCTTATCATCCTGAGTATGTTTATCTTCCTGATCCTTTTCAATAACTTTCACATCAATAGAATCAACAATTATTCTTATTTATTTTTGATTCATTTGTATCATCTTCCTTCCAAATCATATACAATAAAAATTCCATTTTCACCACTATAATCAAACTTTCCAAGGTTTCCACCTTTCTTCTTTATAATGCATGGAATCTTGAAAACTATTAAGTGTTTCAAACTTGAAATTTTTCCATAAAAAATTTCATATGTAGTCATATCTAAACTTTTCCTATAAAAAATTAGTTTTTAATATACACAGTAGTACTCATGCCTTTACTCCAATAGTAATGAGAAAGACTATGTTGAAGTAACATAGTTCTCCCCATTCCCACCAAACTTATATTCTTTCCTTTAGTAACCCATTTTTTAGGAGTATATGGTGAACCAAAATCATTCAAAATTCCATGCTTCTTAATATAACTTTAAAATTCTTCATTCTTATACTCACCACCATTATCATTTCTTAATTTCTTCATGGAATACTCACATTCCTTCTCAACTTTCCTCATGAAACTTTTAAACATTTTTAGAGCATATTAATTATGTTTCATATAAATAAAATAAGTAATGTGAGTAAAGTCATCAATGAAAGTGATTAAGTACATATCTCCATTAGTTTATTATTTTCTCATTGGCCCACAAATATTGGAATGAATAAGTTCTAGGGGTTGTTTTGAACAAATATCAACATTCTTATACACTGAGTTAGTAATTTTTCATTTTTGAAAAATAGTGCAGCACCAATCTCTTGTTCTTGACATTTAAAGAATATCTCAGACACTAAATTTCTTTAATAACTTTCCCAAATTTCTTTGACATATGTGTCCTAGCCTTTTATGTCACAACTAATTTTCTTCCACCATACCCAAGTAACAAGAGTTTTTTATTTCACCAACTTAGAACAAGTTTCCTTTTGTACATTGGAATATTGTAACTATATTTCCATCTTACTCACTTTTCAAAAAAAACCCCATATTTTCTAAATATAACTTTGTTACCCTCATCACAAAGTTTTGAAACACTCAGCAAGTTATGGTTCATCCCATCAACATATAAATCTTTTTTGGATTTCATCTTTTCTTTTCCAATGATGGTTGATCCAACAACTTTGATTCTCAGAGATTCATCATTTACAAATTTCACCATTTCTTATTTAAATTATTTCACATTCTTCAACATATGAGAATAACACCCACTATCAAGAATCCAAGGTCATTCTTCTTTTATAGCTTTCTAGGCAGCTTCAACAACAAGAGATTTTTATTCCCTCTTTTCTTTATTCACCTCCAACTTCTGATAATTGTTAAGAAAATTTTGTTGATGTTGTACCTCTCGTACCCCTTGTGGTTTAATTTTCATGATCACAATCACTCTCTTTTTTATCTAATCTTGTTTTAAGTGTTTTTGGATGATAGGCATGATTTCAGGTTGCCAAGGAATTGGGCCAAGAAATCCAGAAGGCAAAAGTGGACTGATTTCAGTCCACCGGCCAACCGGTGGATGACCACCGGTCAGCCGGTGGAATCTTGACAGAAGGCATCCCCTCTGTCCAGACCACCAGCCAACCGGTGTCCCATCACCGGCCAGCCGGTGGAACCCAGACAGAAGAGACACCTACTGTCTCACCACCGGCCAACCGGTGGCCTCCTCACCGGCCAACCGGTGGTGCCTTGGCAGAAGGCCTCTCCATTTTCCAAGCACCGGCCAACCGGTGGCACTGTACCGGTCAGCCGGTGGAGCCAGTCAAACTAGTCGTTGGGCTTTGACCAGCCTGCTCCCAACGGCTCCGAAGACTTTTCCAACGGCTCCGAAGACCCCGAACGGCCATATGAGGGTTCCCCCTCTATAAATAAAGGACTAGGAAGCCCCGGAACAATAGTGGAACCATAACCAAGCCAACGGAAGCCAACAGACACATTTTTCATCATTTGGCAAACCTCCGGCGGATTCCTTCAAGGAACCTCAATTGCTCCAACCCATTTTCACATCCAAGGAGCATCACCATAGAAGCTTGGGAGCGCTCTTCATCAACTCCAATCAATCCATTGGCGCCCAAGACTTCTCCACATTACGGTTTTTCTTGTTTTATTATTTTGAGCATCAATTTGGGTTTGTGCCTACAAACCCCTCTTTCTCTCATCTTCCTTTTTGTTTGGGTTTTCACACCACCTTCAAGGTGTGAAGAGGTTAGTCAAGCCTTCCCTTTAAAAGGCTTGAGTCATAGGTGAGCTAGCCTTCACCTGTAAGAAGGCTAGTGGGTTCTTGCTCAACCATTAAAAGCAAGCTATAATAGGTTCTAGACTACCTTAAAGTCTAGTGGGTTTCTTGCTAAAACCATTAAAAAGAAAGCGGTAGTAAATCTCTCAACGGTTGAGTTGGGAGCGGAGACGTAGGCTTTGGTTTAAGCCGAACTCCGTTATCAAGTTTTGTGTCTTTCCTCTTTTATTTCCGCTGCACTTTTTACTTTGTTTTAAATTGTTAATTACTTTACAAAGGCAATTCACCCCCCCTCTTGCCATCACTCTCCGCCCAACAATTGGTATCAGAGGAAAATTTGAGTAATACCTTCACCGGTTTCAAATTCAAGATCCATTGTGATGGCTTCATCTTCTTTCTCCCCCGAAGGCTATTCTTTGGGTCGTGCTCCATTCTTTGATGGAACCGACTATACTTATTGGAAAACCCGCATGACCACTTTTCTTAGAATTATTGGCTATCCTATATATAGAATTGTCATGCATGGTTACTCTCTCTCTTCTCCCGATGAATCCAAATGGACTCAAGCCGATATTAAAATTTTCGAGCTTGATGGCAAAGCCATGAACGCTCTTCATTGCAGCCTTGATCGTAATGAATTCAATCGAGTTTCCACATGCACTTCATCTCATGAAATCTGGAAACTATTGGAGGTTACCCATGAAGGGACCAAGCAAAAGGAGAAGAAGAAGGCATTCAAGGCCACATGGAGTGATAGCTCCACATCCTCCTCCTCCTCCTCCTCAAGTGACAACGGTAAAAAATGCCTAATGGCATTTCATGAGGTATCCTCTTCCGACTCCTCATCCTCTTGTTCTTAAAATTCATTCAATCATTTATCTTATGAGGATCTCCAACATGCGAGAGATCAATTGGAGGAAGGTTTTCACGAACTTTCTTCCAAATTTATTGCTTTGAAAAAGAAAAATAAAATTCTCATTTCTGAAAAAGAACAACTTCTCAAAAAGAATGAGGAACTTACCCTTAAGATCCAAGATATTCCAAATGTTGATTCTTTGAATTCAACCATTAAAGATCTAAGGGAGTCTCTTGCAAAGTTCACCCAAGGTGAACAAAATTTGACCAAATTACTTGGTTCCCAATGCATATCTAGAACCACCCAAGGGCTTGGCTATTCCAAGAAAGCTTCCTCTTCCCATGCTCCTACTATTTTTGTAAGGGGGAGCTCCCAATATAAATTTTGCAACTATTGTAAAAAACCCGGGCACTTAATTTATGAGTGCAATTGCAAAAATGCCCGGTATGGAAGGCCCAAAACCATTTTCTTTAACGATGAATTTCATAGGAGAAGACCCGCCACTAGACAAGTGTGGATTGAAAAATCCATTTTAGCGAGTCTCTCCGGGCCAAAATTTGTCTCGGTTTCAAAAACCTCTCCCCGGTGATTTGTTGTTTTTATTTAGGGGGAGTTAGGATCGTTTAAGCCTTTTTTTCATTTTTCTTTCAAAACTTTCAATTCAAAACTTTCAATTCAAAACTTTCAATTCAAATTTCAAAAATTTCAATTGGTTTAAAATCTCTATATTGTTTTTCAATCCTTTCCTTCAATCAATTTTTATGCCCCGTGCTATTTTGATAATCACAAAGGGGGAGAAATTCTTGGTTGATTGGGGGACAAATCTTTCTCTCATGCTTTGCTTTATCCTTTAAAGCATGCCTTTCATTTTAGTATTTTACATTTCTTGTTTTTAGTGATTGTGATCATCAAAATAGGGGGAGATTGTTGTACCTCTCGTACCCCTCGTGGTTTAATTTTCATGATCACAATCACTCTCTTTTTTATCTAATCTTGTTTTAAGTGTTTTTGGATGATAGGCATGATTTCAGGTTGCCAAGGAATTGGGCCAAGAAAGCCAGAAGGAAAAAGTGGACTGATTTCAGTCCACCGGCCAACCGGTGGATGACCACCGGCCAGCTGGTGGAATCTTGACAGAAGGCATCCCCTCTGTCCAGACCACCGGCCAACCGGTGTCCCATCACCGGCCAGCCGGTGGAACCCAGATAGAAGAGACACCTACTGTCTCACCACCGGCCAACCGGTGGCCTCCTCACCGGCCAACCGGTGGTGCCTGGGCAGAAGGCCTCTCCATTTTCCAAGCACCGGCCAACCGGTGGCACTGTACCGGTCAGCCGGTGGAGCCAGTCAAACTAGCCGTTGGGCTTTGACCAGCCTGCTCCCAACGGCTCCGAAGACTTTTCCAATGGTTCCGAAGACCCCGAACGGCCATATGAGGGTTCCCCCTCTATAAATAAAGGACTAGGAAGCCCCGGAACAATAGTGGAACCATAACCAAGCCAACGGAAGCCAACGGACACATTTTTCATCATCTGGAAAACCTCCGGCGGATTCCTTCAAGGAACCTCAATTGCTCCAACCCATTTCCACATCCAAGGAGCATCACCATAGAAGCTTGGGAGCGCTCTTCATCAACTCCAATCAATCCATTGGCGCCCAAGACTTCTCCACATTACGGTTTTTCTTGTTTTATTATTTTGAGCATCAATTTGGGTTTGTGCCTACAAACCCCTCTTTCTCTCATCTTCCTTTTTGTTTGGGTTTTCACACCACCTTCAAGGTGTGAAGAGGTTAGTCAAGCCTTCCCTTTAAAAGGCTTGAGTCATAGGTGAGCTAGCCTTCACCTGTAAGAAGGCTAGTGGGTTCTTTCTCAACCATTAAAAGCAAGCTATAATAGGTTCTAGACTACCTTAAAGTCTAGTGGGTTTCTTGCTAAAACCATTAAAAAGCAAGCGGTAGTAAATCTCTCAACGGTTGAGTTGGGAGCGGAGACGTAGGCTTTGGTTTAAGCCGAACTCCGTTATCAAGTTTTGTGTCTTTCCTCTTTTATTTCCGCTGCACTTTTTACTTTGTTTTAAATTGTTAATTACTTTACAAAGGCAATTCACCCCCCCTCTTGCCATCACTCTCCGCCCAACAGTTGAGTCGGTAACAAAACAAGACAACTCTTAGTAAGATGTATAGGTTTTTCACATCTTTTACAAATAGTTTCTAGGGGTTGTAACATATTCTCAACTTTCATACCAAACTTCTCATTTTTCTACCAAACTTCCTTCTCAGAATTCTTCTTTTGAGAGGATTGAATCTCCCTCAAACAATTCCTTCCATAACCTGTGGAATATTAGTAATGTTATTGGTTGAAACAACACATATTTTCCATAAGTATGAATCCACCACAAAACCAGTAGTATCCATAGAAAGAGTATTTACCTCTAAAACTTTCATATTTACTGGTGTTGTGGGTCTATTTCTTAGTAACCTTCTTAATAAAACTATATTAACCACCAAACTTTATATTTTCAACCAGAATATTATTTTTAATCTTAGTTTTATTTTTAGACTTATAAGAACTAGAAGTAATAAAAAAATATGAACTCTGAATTTTTATAAATTTAGGACTCATAGTTTTTAGAAACTTCTAAATTCTCCACTTTGTTAATCTTGGCCGCATACATAACTTTCCCAGCTTTCTTCTTCTCAGGAACAATTCTATATTTCTTATCAACCTTTGAAAGTAACTTTTTTTATCCTTATTAGGTTTCTACTTATGTGAAATTTAACCAAATTTAGAGATATATTTTTTGAAACTTATATCACTTTGTTTATCTTTAGAAAGTTTTTGTTGGAAAAATTCCAACTTTTCTTCTTTTGCATTCATCTTTACTTCCAGATGTTCATTATGATTCTTTTGTTACTCAATATTTTTCTTCAAATCATAAATATCTTCCAATAGATTAAATTTCTCATTGAAAAAAACATTATTAATTTTTTTATGAGGAATTTTCATTTTTCATCTTCCTGATTTCTTTTTCAAGCCTTTCAATCTTCCTCATACATTCTTTCAATTCTTATTTAAGATGAAACTATAATTGGGTTTCTTCTTCTTCAGAACAGTTGTTTCTGAATTATTAATTATTCATTGTTGCAATAAATATATTTTCAACCTTCTTAATAGAATTTTTAGATTCATCTTAATTATCTTATTATTTATTGTCTTTATATAATAAACTTCTTCTTTTGGATTTGAAGAACTTTTATCTCTCCCTTTTGAAAAAGTCTTAACCTTATCTCCCTATTCCTTCCATGATCTTCTCTAACTTCTATCATCTTATTTACCATAATCTTCTTTATTTATTTGAGGAAATTTAGCTGCAAAGTTCCCAATGGCTCCACATTCAAAGAATTTCAAGGGAAGTTTCCTTTTATATTTACCTATGCCTCTTCTCACATTTTTATAAAACAAGGATAAAAATTCATCAAGATTTTTACATACCACATTTTCAGAATCAGAATCACCAACTTATTCTTAAATAAGAATATTATTTGACATCTCTTTATTGGAATCATTGAAAGACATTTACCTATCAACTTTTGTTTTTCTTTTCATAGATTTATCCTTAATCATTTCATAAGTGATTAGAGTAATATGAAAATCACCCAAAGATACTGTTTTTGGATCTCTATCTTCTAATGAAGAAACTTTAGAATCAAAATTTTCATAAAGGATTCTCAAGATATTTTCTAAAAATGTTGAATCTTATAACTTTTCACCAAGACATCTGATAGTGTTGACAATACCATTCACCCTGGTAAAGAAATCACCAATAGATTCATATTCACCCATCTTGAGATCTTCATACTTCAACCTCTAAATTTTTAACTTTTCCTTCTTCACTTTTTAATTGCCTTCTTATATGTTTTTTCAATTTATCCCATATACCTTTGGATGTAACAATACCTTTTACTCTTAAAAACTCTCTTTCATAAAGTGATAAGAGTAAATCATTTTTATCTCTTCCATCTTCTCAAGATTATTCTTATCGACAGGTGTAAGAGGAACCTTGTCATCAATAGAAGAAAATCCATATGTTTTAGATTCAAGAAAATAATACCAAAGAGATATATGATAAGGCATCATTCTATCTTTCCAAATATGATGGTTCTTTCTATCAAAGATCATAATCCCCTTACTATTCACACAATTCAAATTCTCCATCACAACTTCTCTTCAAAACTTTAGCAAATAATAAATGAAGGGAACATTCGGCTCTAATAACAATTGGGATTACCCAACCAAGATTCAAGTATCACTGAGAAGGGGAGGGAGTGAATCAGTGATATAATTTTCTTTTAAGTTTCCTTACTTTAGAAACAACCTCAACCTCTTGTTAAAGATTTATTTTCCTGCTGAAAATACTTTAAACATGCATCCATATGAACACAAGAATTTACAAGGTTCACTACTCAACAAGATTATCTGCATCCTTAGTATGGTTTGGAAACAATAAAATACCACAAAATCCACTAGAAAACAATCCTTTTGAGTGGAATACAATAAGTAGGATATTCCCTTACACTCGTGCAACACTATGATCAATACAAAAGTGCATGTTCTTAAAGTAGCATTAAATGAAGTAATATAATGTTTGTGATTCCTGGTCAAATTTTAGGAAAAATAAATCTTAAATTTCTTACCCAAGTTTAGGTAAAAACTTACTGGACTTCATAATCATGCTCAATCTAATTTCCCAGTCTGATTCCCAAGTCCAATTTCTCAATATGGAAATATATCTTTGTCAGAATACCACTGAAACAATTTGAACCACTTATAATCTAAGTATGGAAATCCAAGTTTAGTTCCCCAATTCTATTATCAAGTCTGATTTCTCAATACGGAAATATTACTCTTTCGGAATACCACTTGAACAATTCTTGACTTCTTATTCTTCAATCTGTAAATCCCATTCTGATTCCCAATTCCCATTCGGAAACTTTGAATATGATATTCTTTCTTCTCCTTTCTTTCTTATATTTAAAAAAACTCTTTAAGAACACAAAAATTGGAAACTTCTTTCTCAAATTTTAGAAATTCTCTCTCATATTTTAGAGATAATTCAAGTCATATAATACACAAATTATTCTCCTCCTTTTATATACACACCAAAATGGTTTAAGTGGGATTTTGAAAAGGTTTTTCTGCTTTAATAAATTTCCCAAATCTTCAAAATTCCTTAAATATTGGATCTTTAGTTGACTAATTCAATTCCCCTTAAATCCATATATTTCTGTAACTAATTCAATTCCCCTTGAAATCCATATTTTTTCTTTGACTTCGTCAAACATCCTTGAATTTCAGATCTTATTTTGACTTTATCTCCCTTTAGTCTTTCTAATAAATCTTTAATTTGATTCTGGTATTCCATTCCAATTTTCCCATTACAATTATTCATTAATATGGTCATATTGATTTCTTGACCCACTTGTAAATTTGGAATTGAAAACTTCTTAACAAACTTCTATTTAATTACAATTCCTAATTCTGATTACCGAATATGATTTCTTCATTACATTTCTCTATACCAAAATGTAAGAAAAAAGCATATGTATTCTCATTAGGATTCCCAGAACCAACTATAATTATGATTTCTTCATTATGATGTAGATAATAGATTCTTTCAAACTTTTTCAATCTATCTACTTCTTCTTTCTTGAATACGGTACCAAAGATATTTCAGCACTCAACTTCTTTATCTTTTCTCGTTACAATACATATAAACTTCATTCTCTAATGACTTAAATATTTTTTCTTTTAGTCTGACTAAAAACCAAAACATTTGGATTCTACCATTACAATAAATAAAACCTTCTGAGCCTTCAAATAAATCTGAATCTAATGATCTGATACTGGAAAGATTTTACTTCAAAAACTTTCATCTTCCACAAAATTTTTCTTATAAGCATGACTTCCTTCATGACTTTAATTACATTAAATATTAGATTTAGCATCGTTTTACTTATAATGTAAAGTATTGTAACTTCTAATTCTTCTAGAAACATCTTTCTTTCCAACCACATGAATATGATTGGCCTAAATATGATTAGAAGCACCTTTTTTTCTTCCAATCAGATGCTCAATATTATTTTTATCACTTCTTTTCCCCTTTTATTTTATTAAGATACAAGTTTCACAACTTACTTATGATTTTTGGGAAATAAAAAACAACAAATAATTTTCAGATTTTAAATACTGAATCCATGAAGAATATAATTCTCTTCCTCAATATGATCAGAACCTCGTTCCATACCTAAGGTAAGTCTGATGAGATTTCTCTTCCAGAAAGCATCTTCCCAATCCTATGGACTCTCTTAAGCATTGTGAGACCAATTTTCTGAATATAATTTGTGATTCTCATTTTCTGAATATGATAGTCAGTTTGATTTTTACCAAAAACATAGTAAGGTGATTTTCTATTCTTTGATGTTTCCTTGATAATAAAAGAAAAAACCTGAATACAATAATCTTCCTTATGAAATTGATCCTAAATCAAAAAAAATATACTTTAACATTCTAGTTTAAAACACTTTTAAATGAAAATACATTTTTAAAAATTTTAATAAATGAATAAAGAAATAAAATTAACAATTCAAAACCACACACCATGGGAAACCCTAGGGAAACTAAGATCGGGTTATATTATCCTAGGATATTCATACTCTCAATTATAGAATCATATGATACTTTTCCCACAAATGAGCCATTAGGGAGGATGAAACCAATGTTCTAGTGGTAACTGGAATCAATTTCACATGATTTTTAGTTAGTTTTGTATAATTTTTTAGAGGATATAGAGGGAATACTTCTTCTACCATAGTCTAGAATACTATAGCAACCCACACTTTCCATACATAGATATTACATCTTACTAGATGAATATTCATTTCATTGCATAATGATCCACGCTAGAATCATATAGTTTTAGGGCCTTTAGAAACTTGGATACATGAAAAAATGGTTCATAAGTGAACTACATCATCTACTACTATGTTATTCATAACTAGCACACTTCTTAGACATATCATACATTATAAATTTCTTTATAACCTGTGGAAATAAAACATATGAGCTTAGATTCTCAGTAAGGGTAAACAAGGGGGATATCATTATAACATGAGTTTAAGGGTATGAGAACTTGATAATAACATTTCAAAACCATACCATGAATATCATAGATCATAAACTTGAATTATGGTATAAATCTTGGTATTTTATAAGACATGAATCATTAAGGAATCAAATAATAAAATCCATGATAACATAACATTATCCTAAGACATATATTTGTGGCATAAACATAAGCATAAAAAATCATTTACTTATTAGTCAAGGATCATTCCCATGACTATCATAGTGAAATGGTTCACTCCCCAAACCATTATAGTAGTCAAGGTTCACTCCCAAGACTATCATAATTGATAAAGTCCTTTACTAAACTAGATTCACTCCCCATTCCAATCCTGTTTATCTCATGAGATATCAATATTTACCTAATTCATTGGAGTGCTATATAATTTCATTCCCACCCATCACATAATGAAAATCATAAAAATTTGTTCCACAAGATCATAAAATATTCATCATATTAGAACCCAAGAAAAGAAATGAGTTTTAAAAATATTTTATCACAGCATAACCCATGGAAAATAAATGGGATTTTATAAACATTTCATCATAACATAACCCATGGAAAAGGAACGGGTTTTATAAACATCATTTCATCATAAATATCACCAATATAGAGAAATAATAAAGATGGTATCATTGAATCATATCACAAATAAATCTTAATTAACATAAAAGGGTGTCATCTTAGATGGAAAATTATTTTGAAAGATCACTTGGAACATTTCTTGAGAAAAATATCCTTTACATTTCGAAATCACTTCTTTAAAATATAATAATTTCACAAATATTAAAGAAAACATTTTATTTTAAAATAAACTTGGGAACATGTAAAAGAATATTTAAATCATTGATTGTTTAGGATAATAGGAATTATAGTTCATGTCGAACGTATTAAAACAGTGATTCCTTTTACATTTTTGGTAAAAAATGAAAAGATTCATGTTCAGAAAATGACAAGAAGATTACTATTAAAACATTTTTTAAAAATTAAAACATGGATAGAAATTACTTTAAAAAATCTTTGGAGAACACAAAAAATACTCTTTAAAATAGTTTTATAAAATATATACATGGATGAAAAAGGATTTTTTACTAAAGAGAAAAATAAAGTCAGTTTTCCTTGAAAACATTATTTTGGAATATTGAGTACATAAAGACATTAAAATGAAAGGAAAAAATTTTAATTTCAAAAAATAACCACATAAAAATAAAATTCATAAGTTTCTTGAGAGATAGATCATAATATTTTATCATCAGAAACTTTATCATAAACAAACCTGATAAACAAAGGGATTGTAACATAAAACCTTTACCAATTTGGTAACTTTTGAATCATAAGATACACGAGAGATAGAACCTTATATAGATATTTATATCACATAAATTTCATACTAATAACCATAAATACACTCATGGGTAGTATATACACCACCCAAAAAGAAATAAGTGGTGAATATGGCATGTTTCTGATGGAAATAAATGTGAGATGAAAATCCTCTTACCTCAAGTCTAGACTCTCTTTGTAAAGGTTCGAAACAACTGTATAATAAATATAGGTTTATTATAAATATATTAAAAAACTATAATCATATATATCATACCATATATAATTTACTTATAACCTTTTATTACCCATTCATTAATAATTCTTTGTTAAAATCATTGTTTCAGGTAATAAGTGCTTCATTTTTCATGTATGTTTTGGTTTGGAAGTTTTGGTCCTTGTCGTTTGATAATATTTTAATAATATAAATTATTTTAATCATGATATAAATATCATATATATTCATTATATATTAATTTACAGTAATCCCATAAAGTTAGATACAGAAAATGAATTGCACTATTTAAGGAGATGGTGGGTCGTGTTGCATATGAACATTGTTTCCATGTTATCGATGGATGGAAAAAAATAAAGGTAAATAATATATCACATTTATAAAATTATTTTTATATCATATATACCATATATATTAATTAAATATATCCTTATTATCATCCATGTCAAAATAAAATGAAAAACGAATCACATCGCTTCGTGGAGGCGGTAGTCCACACGCATAATCGACGTTATCCTTTTCCAATGAATTGGAAGGTAAGATGGTAGATGTGATATTATAATTAAATTAGTATAAATATTTCATAAATATAATATATAAACATTAAATCCATAATTATATCTAACCATGATAGGTGGTGATGGAAAAATAATTGCATCGGTTCATGGGGCGGTAGTCCATTGTACATAAAATTGACAGTTTTGTTTCCCATTTGATGGATGAGGATATGGATATAGGTTATTAAATTAAAATAATAAAATATAATTAAATATTATATAATTATTTTATTATATTAACATTTTTTAATATGTTTTTATGGAGGTTTAAGAATAAATAACACAAAAATACTCGGTTAAGAATGATGTCTCTTCTTCATACAACCTCCTTGGGTTTACATAAAAATACTTCTTAGGAGGGTTTCCTAATAAAAATAAGTCCTATAGAAAATGGGTAGATAATTAATTAATATATTTTTTAAATTATTTTCCAAACCAAAATTCTTTATAATCATGAAGAAGTGAGGACAGTGGTTCCCTTTTATAAGTGGGGGAGAGGACACAGTTGGAATTTTTGAAAAGAAAAAGTTATACCCATGTTTTACACATTCTAGAAGTCTCAAAAATGGATCATTACTGAACCTTGGATGTGATAAGTTCTAAATATGATCATACAATAGGATTTGTAAAAAAATTAGGTCATTTTAACCCTTATATTTTAAGTTCAACCCTGGGGTAAACTCATTTTAACCTTAAGAGTTGTAATTAATTTTTATTGTTTTTACTATTCATAATGACCAAAAATTAAGTTGGAATTATTATATAATATGAATTATTCTGAATAAAAATATGGAATCCATTTCATGAAATTCAATTCACATAAGTTGTGAAATTTAATTTAAAATTAAACCCTTAGACGTGATGAAAAAATGGTTTTCCAAAGAATATATTTTCAAAAGTATAAAAAGTTTTTATATATAAATTAAACATTAATTTGATTAAAATTATATAAATTAGATTAATACTAATATAATTTAACTAATTTTACTTTTAAAACCTTCTAAAACAATGCGTAACTTTTTAAATTCTTTAAACAAAAAGGAAATTTTCAATAAAAATGTGTGTTTTTCATTATTCATTGAAAATTTAATCTTTTCAAAAAATTAAAAAAAATCACTCTAAGATAATTTTTATAGGTTGATTTAAAAAATTAAGTTTATTTTTTCTAATAAATTTTATAAAATTTTCAAAAATTACTTTTATTATTTTTTCATGAAAATCAAAACATTTTTAAGAAAAAATATTTTTGAAGCATATAAAGACTTTACTTAAAATTAAGTTCTTATTTATGTATATATTTTCTTTATATAAAATATTTTTACTTAATTTTAAAAATATGTTTATTCCTATTCATACTTTTAAATTTAATGGTTGGGTTATGATGGTCATGTTTAAATAATAATATTAATATTATATTGTGGTTTGTTAAAACTCGGTGTAGCATGTAATGCAAGCTATCAAAAAAATTAAAACTATTTGAAAACAAATTTCATAAAATATAAGGATGTTACACATAATCAACCTATTCATCCTACTTAAGTAACAATGGTTTCTATGGGTTGTTCCAATTTCAAACAAATCAAGTTAACAAAATCACACATGCCATATTAAACCATTTTCTCATCAAAACCAAGGGAGTCATTTAAAAAAAACCATGACAGGCATAGTTTATCATCAGAAACTATCATATCATGTCTTTAATAAATCAAAACATTTTTTTATAAACTATATAAATCTATGTAAAACATTCTAACTAGACCTTTATACTTTATTTTATAAAACCACCCAAAAACTCATTTGAGGAACACTTTTTGAGCCAAATTTAAATTATTAAGGTTTACCTCTTATTATGACCATATACATTTACATATATATATATATATATTATTTTAAAAATTTACATATTATCATGTTAATTTGTATGTATGTATATATATATATATATAATATTCATAACTATTTATATATATATATATATCCAAAAAACACATAAAAACATTTACAAACCTCACCCTTTTATTAAAACCCAATTTTGAATCATTTTATCTATATTTGGAATTTTAAGTATTTACTTGAAATGATAGGTAAAACTAAAGAGACATTTGAGAACCTAATTTGAAGACCAAAACTACTTTTTAAATACTATAAATCATTTACAAAGTCCATTATATCTTTTTATCAAACAATTGGTGTGTACAATTGGGTAAAACATACTTAAATAATTCAAATACACTTTATTAAAATCATTTGTGAAGTTTATGAATGAAAAAATTGTATAGTTTTATAAAGAATAGTTTTTGTATATTTCTAATTTGAGAAATATATTTCATTGAAATGAAAATCAAGTGACACCATAAATATATCTTATTCCACAATCTCAAACTAGGTATGATAGAGGATCGCACTCTAGTCTCATAGAGGGACACCAAAACTCTATCTGAGACTCCGCCTCTAGAGAGGATCACAATCTAGTGATGTGGATGTAATGTCACATTGTACACTTGATTAAAAGGACCAAGGTAATTCACTCAAACTATACTAGTCCAAGAAGGACATGGAAATCACAAATGATTCCTTTATGATTAATATGCCATTATTTTCCCTAGAACTAATGTTCTCATGTACTGAGTCAAAAATAGGTTATCAAAGTTTTGGTGTATGGATACATCAACCACCACACCAACTGTAATGACCCTATCATTTATAAATAAAATTCCCTTTCTTTTAATGTCTTATGGATATAGAAAATACATGCACTTTTTTATTATTGGTTTTAAATAGAGATTAGGTATCATGACCATTTATAATATAGTCATTGAACAATGATCACATGACTGATATAAATATAATGTTTTTAAAAAAAATCCTTCAACACAGAAAAAGGTGAGGATGGACTCATCCAATAGACTCTGGTCATACGAAGCTCATTCGTTGGAGCTCGGGAAGAATATAGCATCACTGGGCTTTGCTCTTGACCAAGACCAAGTTGAGCTTCAACGCGTTAAGCTTGAATGGAATCACCTATGATAGAAGATCAAGTTAGTAGAGATTACCACCCGAGCGATGTTATCTGAGTCGCCCCAAGATTCTATCACCATCACGCACCTATACCTTAGGTCTTATGAGGGTATTATAATGGGTTATATAATAAGGTATTAGTTACTTATTGTGTAATGAATTTTTATAAATAAAAGTCTTATTCTGTCAATTCTTTTATAGGAATAGTCTTTCTTAAAAAATGATGAATAGGATAAAAAAAATTGGGTAAAAATGGTACATTTTAGAAATATATAAATTATTATATAAAACTAAGTTTTTATTATATATTAAAAACAATTCATATAAATTTTGATTATATCAGTTCCTTATCTGTAAATGATTTGGTAATCAGTTTGATAAGGGTTGTATTTTTTATACGATAAAACCAAAAGTGTATATTTTAAGGAATTTTTGAATTTTTGAAATAATTAATATTTAAATAAAATATTATTATCAAATTAATTTTATGAATAATAAATGAGTATATAATTTTTATGAAGTCAAATGTAATTTTTATTAAGGTTTGAAAAATATTTTTATGAAAACATGTGAAATTTCAATAAATATCGGTTTTCATTTTAAAAGTGAAAATTCACATATTTAGAAAATTATTTAGATAAAATAAATATTATTTTTGGAATCACGACATAAAAATTATCCAATAGTTAATTTTTCATAATTTTTTTAGATAGTTGAATTTTTTGGTAAAAATTAAATACCGTATAAATAAAATATGTGTTTTATGACATCATAATAACCCAAAAAATGATGTAATAAATACTATAATGGGTATTTTAGTCCCAATATATTTTTTCCCATTAAAATAATTTGATTTTATATTTTTTTTACTTACTTTATAAATCCTTAGTGAATCCTCCAAAATATATAATATATTTTAATATTTTAAATTCATTTCCTTGAGAGTGTGACTCACCTCCACATAAGAAAGGGAAATATTTTATTATATTAGGTAATTTTTCTTATAAAATAATTGTTTCCACTTATCTTTGGTAAAAACCATGAGAATGTTTGTGGTTTTGAATATTTAATTATATAGATTTCAAAACCTTAGTTTGTGAAATATTAAAGAATTCCCCTCTCATTTACTATATAAACCCAAAAAATATACCACTTCTATTCACTAAAAATGATTGTATAACGTACATAATCTTACCTACCCTCTCTATAATCCTCCCAAGTAACCCCAATCTCTCAAGAAGTCCCTCTTCAAGCTTTTGAAGTCACACACTCAAGTAATGGATCCTCACTTTCCTTCCTTTCTCATTTTTATCCGAGTTTCTTTATTTTTTTATTACCTTTTATTTTCAAATATAAATTTTGGGGTATGATTTTAAACATCCCCCATACTTCCCTCCTTATATTTTAATTATCAGATACCCTTTCTCTCTCATTAATTCCTTTCGTGTGCACTTGTTACCATGCCAAAATTCCGTAAGGGATTTCTCACTTCTTATTTTCATTCAAGAATTTCTTCTAAATTATGAATCTAAATCTCATTTCATATGTTGGGATATTATTTTACATCATTATATTACTGTATATCTTATGTATAAATTATTAGAGACCATTTTCTCTCTCATCAACCCAATTTAAGAATTTACATATGACGTCGTTATGCTACCGAAATTGCACAGCGATTTTCCAAGCCAAAATCATCCTATAGTGAATACCATACTCATTTATCTATCAAGGGTATTCACCTATATTCACATATACTTATTTAATGGTACTTACATTTATGTAATTAACATTCTTTTATCATGTAATAAATGATGATGTTGAATGAATCTATGTTATATGATCTATGTGGCACACTTAAGCATGAGATTGAAATAAATATGGGTGCGCCCTGATAGCGCTACAATGCATTGGGTAATTTTTAGTTTCATGATATGCCATGTAAAATGAGGGTTTACTCATTCTAATTCATGCTCAATGAGGTTTTACTCATGTTAATCCATGTGCAATGTGTCTTGGCTCATGCTAGTATCTTGTTGTATGTTGTTTCCACATTTCCATGTTATGATGATCATGTTATATCATGTCTTTATGTTCATGTTTCTCTTATGCTTAATTTATATGTATATAGCCTAACATTTATTTTATTCTTCATGTAATTACTTGTTTACTTCCTTACTAGTCTTTATATCTCACCCATTTCTTATGTATGTCCTCAAGTTATCCCATGCAGTGTTAAGTATGAAGGAATGAGTTGGTTATGTCAGAGAAGTTTGAAATAAAGATGTTGTATTTCATGTGTTAAGTTGTTATGTAATGTTCCTAATTTCCCAAGACATTATACCTATCAATCATTAGAGCTTTCTTAAGTGAAATTTTATGTAATAAATCATGTTTAAGTGGGTAGTAAAGACTAGGGCTCTTATAGTTCGTATTAAAGGATAGGTTTAGTTATTTTTGGGATTAGGGTTAGAAAACCCTGGTGAAAGACTTATGGGTAAGACTAAGTGTAAGAAAAACATCCCTAAATTTTGTTGATTATAGATTAAGTGTTTTATCAAGAAAATTCATCCCTGTCTAGATATGAACAAGTATAGGTGGCTCTGGCACAGATGTATCTAGGGGTAAAACTTAAAAACATCACTTTAATCTAGACTCGAACAGGAACTAGTGCACTAAAATGGGTCTTGCTGCACTCTTGGTTAGATAATCCTGAGGGATATTCTTTGGTAAATACATAAGATTAGTATTAACCATTATTAAGGGAGTAAAAAATCCCATAAGAATATATGTTAGGAAATAGATCATGGATAACATAGATTGAATCCTAGAAATTCATATGTTAAGAAAATAAATTTAATTTATAAGTTATCCCTTTTTGTCATTGGATTCCCCTTTATGTGTTTAATAGTTTAAAATAATTACCCCTAATTTTCCTTTTATTATAGCCAATGGCCAATAAAAGGAGGAATTGGGTTAACAACCGCTGAAAAGATTAATGTGATGATTGTTCTAATGAGATGCCCAGTATTATGGGAGCAGGAATCGAAAACTTTGTCATGATACTATCTTAGTTAACTCAAGTTTTTAATAGATTCAAGGGTTAATAGGAATTTCTAAATCCCCCCCCCAATAAAGAACAATCCATAATCGATATCTTCATGAGACAAAGGTCTCCTACTTTCAATGGACTATCTGATCCCTCAATCGTTGAACAATGGATCAACTCCATTGAGAAGATCTTCTCCATCCTTCAATGTTCTGAACAAGAGAAGATTTTTCTGGCTTATTATCATATAGAGGGTGAATCTAATAAATAGTGGAAATTGATCAAAAAAACAAAGCCTGAGGAAGATATAGATGTGTTTTAATGGAAGGATTTTCAGAAAATGTTTTTCGAAAAATATTTTATTTGCACCCTCCGAATTTAGATGGAATGGGACTTCCTTGACCTCAAGAAAAAAGATGACAAATCCATTAGAGCATATGAGTAAAACTTTACAAATCTTGCATGATACACCTATGGATTTGTTATTACCCCTGAATGAAAGGTTTTCTGCTTCCTTAGAGGGCTAAAACCTAGCTTACGAAAAGCCCTAGTGATCCATGACTTTGATAGCTATGAGGAAATTGTCTGATTTTCCCTCAAAGTCAAAATGGAGATCGAAGAATCTCAAGGGTATCATGGGGTTAAAAAGAATAAAGTGGACTTTAATTATAGAAGTATGATGGATAAATACAACGGTGCTAAGAAATTATAGCACCCCACTTTCCAAAGGTGTGGAAATAAGCACCCCAAAAATTGCATGAAGGGGACGAAGAAATGCTTTAGGTGTGGAAGAGAAGGGCACCAGGCCAATAGTTGACAATAATAAAAACCTACTACTAAGAAAGAGTGTATGAACGCTCTGTTCGACCCTCAATGCATTGTTCATTTCTACAACTACAAATAACTAGGGAACTTTTTGAACTAGTGCCCTAAGCCAAGGGTTTCCAGAGGCAACCAACAACCTCCAAGGAAACAAGGGTGAGATTTTTCCATCACTAATACTGAAGTGAATCCCGAAAATGAAGTGGCAACAGGTATGCTAGTTATTCATTCAAGAATATAAAACATACTTTTTGATCCTGGTTCTACACATTATTTTATATTCCAAAAGTTTAGAAAAACAATCCAAACACCACCACAAATATGGAAGTAGAGATGTCGGTGAGAATGGAAAATGGGGAAATTATCGCATCCCATGAATATAACTCCTCTCATATCACAATTTGTGGATTGAACTTCCCATAAAACCTCTTCATACTCCCTATGGTGGAATTTTATGAAATTATTGGTATGGATTGGCTTTCCCTATATAGAGCCAACGTAAATTTTCGTGAGAGGGAAATCACTCTCTATATGGTGGATCGACCCTCGATTATGTACAAGTGTAAGGAGGAGGATGAATATTCTTTAGCACCATTATCTCATGCGTGGATATTACTACCCTATGAGAATGTGTATCTTGCTCAGATGATTGAGTCTAAGGAAGGAACCATCCTCTAATACATGCCTATTGTGAGGGAATTCATTGATGTGTTTCCCGAGGAATTTCCTGGTCTTCCTCCTAGAATAGATGTTAAATTCTCGATTGATCTTATACATGGGGCATTGCCAATATCCAAGAATCTGTATAGAATGGCTATTGTGGAGCTTGAGGAGCTAAAGAAACAACTATAAGAGAATCTAGATAAAGGGTTTATATGCCCAAGTGCTTCACCATGGGGTTCACCGGTCCTCTTTGTCAACAATGATGTGTTATTTTTTATACTTGGGAATATATCCAAAACCTCCATATGTAATATTTTCAATATCCATGTGTAAAAAATCTCACTTAACCAAATTTTAAATTCTACAATATATAAGGATCTATTCAGCCATGAAATAATATAAAATATATTTTCACAACCTCTTTTAGATATGTACTACTATATCCTTAAGAAAATATCACTAAGGTCCACACATAATATTTTATACTTTGGAAACTTTTTACAACATGAAATGATCAAACTATAATAATAATGAATAATAAAGAGAAAATAAGAGTAATTACAACATCATTCTTTTATTCTACAAGAAATGAAAGCTTCAAAAAAAGAATTCTTAATTTTTTCAATATGATAATAATGAAGAAATAATAAATAATAATAAATGATATAAAAAATTATGTAAATATAAATTATAAAAATATAATAAATAAAGTGAAATTGAAATAATTAGTAGTTTAGGGCATGTATATTGAAAGGGTAATTCTATAGAATTGAGGGGGTCACTCTGCCTCTATGTCTTTCCATAGAAATATCACATTTCCTATGAATTATCCACCAAGGCCCTAATAAAATCATATCTTTGGATTATATTTCATTGGTGATACACTTAAATGTTTCATCAAAAATTATAATGTACCACCACCTTGGACCACTAATTGATGCATGGTTCAGTGGTCTTCATTGTACCTTTGGCATACCTCCCCATATGCTAGAGACTCATAACTAATAGTGGAGGTCTAAGGGTGGTACTATAGGGAGACTATACCCCTTATATCAAAGTATGCAATAAATATAAAATAACCAAACACCATCCATAGTAGTAAAAAAAATAGAGTAAGAATAATCATATAAATTAACATCCTACAATAATAAATGAAATTTGATAAAGGAGTGAACAATAATTTCATACATACAATAGACCACCCACTAGGATCGTTTCATATACATACCATAATAAATAAAATAAAAGACATTGGATTTATAAAATCTTAAGCTGGAACTTATCCCAAGATCCATGTACACGTCAGAGCCATCCCACTCGATCAACCATGGGCCTTAGTCTAATTTGTTCCTATAACCAAGTGAATGTCTGGTCAGTTAACCAAGTGAAATGGCAGTCCGAATAGGGTGTGAGTACAAAAATTTGTAGGGAACCACCAATGCAGTATTGTACTGACTAGAATATACTATGATATATTCATGTGATGTGTACAAATGAAATCAATAAATAAAATAACTCATTTTCAATCCTTGGGTACATGAACCTGATCAATCATACCTGCTTTGCCCTAATTTTGTAATGTCTTTGATCATGTCATGTGATCATGCCAGCCATAATAATAACACAGGCTCTACCTCTTTGGTGGCCCCAACCATAGTTTCACAGACCTCCCACCATGGGGATTTTTCTTATTCATCACATAACTCCCTCCAAGGGAGTATAAAATAGTTATCATGGACCTCCCCTATGGTAATATACAATAGTCATCACAGAACTGAATCCAATCTCATCCCAGTATACCAGGCTAGACATGCCTCAGTAGATAGCTCCCCCTGATAGATCCCAGGCCTTGATCCCCCACCAAAATACCCTTACTAGGATATAATTTTATGGTCCACTTGATCATCTTGGATCCAAATACATGGTAGCCCAACCATATATAATTTCCAACTATGTGGTAGCTCCATCAAGTATCACATACCTCCCCTATGAGATTTTTCTCAGTCGGGCCATAAGCCTAATAGTAATCTCAACCAACCTCCCCTGTAAGAGTTTCTATATCCTGGGAATATTCCCTATAAGAATTTCAGGGGACCTCCCTAATGATAGTGACCATAAAATCATAAATATTACCTAAGGAGTATACCATATTGAGCATTAGTATAAAATTATAAACATGGGTTTCCATATTCCCAACCCACCAAGAAACTTGTTGTCGAACTCCCCAGAGCATGACTCAGCTCATCACAACAAAAAAAGGCTCAAAACATTGATTGGGGTTCTAAAGTATCACATGCGATCATCTTAACCTTTCTCATAACTACCCTATCACTGGATTTATGAGTTATATGGAACCCACAAGTGTCCCCTTAGTCTAAGAACAGTAGAGGCACCTTCGCATGGGTCTTCAGTCTCATTCATGGTCTTGGGTCATCACTCGACACCCTAGGGCATCATGTCACTTGACTCCATTAATAAGGTAGAAAATACTCATCAGCTACATGGGATCCTACCACAAGGGTAACATCTAATAGATGTCCCACGACTCATCTCATCCATCAAGTCTCACTAGTTCAGTCTCTTACCTAACCCCAACTCGGTCTACCTAGGGTGCATCCCCCTAGGCTTGTACATGGGATAAAAATCTATATCAGGTATGGCCTCACATATCAAGAGGTTTGGAGGCCACCTGGTATCTCAATAGTTCCATCAGACCCTCATGTTCCGGTCATTTCAAGTCAAAACTATCCTTCCTTAAGTGGTGATCAAGGATCCTACTCTAGGGACACTAGGTCTTGGTTGGTTTAGACTCACCTCTCAAGAGGTCTAATGGACAACTAGTATATCAATATTCCTAGTTTTGACCATCAGTGGTCAATGCAACAAGTTAGAACCCAAAGGGTTATTCATGACCCCTAGTGCTCATTCATTTTAATTAGATGTTTTAATTTAATCAAAAAAATTTAATTTAATTAAATTAACCAAGGGAAACATCCTCAGTGGAATTCACGAACATCCAAATGAAACATAAAAGAAAACATAATCCATTAGAATAGTACGTGAGATCACCTACCATTTATTGAAGATTTTCTAATTATCACCAAGGGCTGGAAGCACCTGCCAAGGCCCGTCTAAGCCCATCCAGCCTCATCCAAGAAATCCAAGTTCATGTATCACAACTAAACCAATAGAATTATTTAATTATAATCACATTATAATTTGTTAATTAATCTCAACAATTTATAATTAACTAAATTATTTTATTTAAATATACATAATTCCCAAATTCTCATCAACCGATCTCATCGTGTTGGTATCGTGACCAAATACTCTCCAGAAACCTATGGCATACCCCTAACCTTAAAATGGGAAAAATATCTAAAAAATGATGTCAAAAAAATTACTAATTTAATTTAATTTAAGCTCAAAATCTTTGAAAACTCATTCTGTTTATATACCTCAATGAAATAGCACATGGACATGTGTTGATGTAATATTGGGATGTCCTATTCCTAGGTATAGAGGAAGCCCCATAATCGTTATCTGATTCCACTATGCTCTAGTGGAATCAAAATCAAAAACCCTAATTGAGGATCTCAAAATTAGAGCTGAGATAAATAATACATGGATAAATTAATATAGGGTTTTATGTACCTTTAACTTCTAAGAGAAACCATAAAAAAATTCCTCTTAGAGGTTTTTTAAGAAGGGGACTAAGGGAGGAGGGAGTTCGGCTCACATGAGGGGAGGAGAGAGGATAATCGGGATGCCCCCTAATAAAAAAAATTAGGGGGTGGTAAATTTTTTATTTTTAAATAGGCCATAGGTTTTGAATATATAGTTTTTCAAACCATGAGCCAACCATGTTGATGGAACTACCTTGATAACTTCACCCTACATGGTTTGGCTACACAGTTTTCCAAACTTTGCACCAACCATGTGGGTGGATCTGCACACTCATACAGTTTTATCTAAAAACCTACATGGGTTTTATAAAATTATTCTCTAACCATATGAGTTAATCATTATTATAAGAAATTGAACTAAAATTTCATCCTACCTTAGGTTGGGGTACGATTTCCCCTAAACTATGCACCCCAAACCGTGCTCCCCAGCCAGAAATCTACAAAACTCTTGAAACTTAACCTGACACCCCCAAGAATCACTCTAACACCCAAGGAACCCTCTAAGACTCATTCCACATATAAAAATATCACTTTAAGGCATTAAAAATCTTGGAATTTTGTTTTGAATCTCTAATAAAAATTTAAATTGTCTGGTAATTGAAAATTCAAATTCCTTCTGAAAATTTTAGCTCATATTGACAAGAGATCTTACAAACTCCCCACATTAATATTAATCATCCCCAAGAAACATTGGTATACTTTCAACCAAACATCCTAACCTACCTCATTCTTGTATTCCCACTAAAATGTTCATGATTAATCCATGAACACCCAACATGCTTCTAAAGTTCCATTTTCCAACTAGGGTTCTTAAGCCACAAAATCATGAGCCAACTCCCATAACCACCGCCAAAACATCAATATGGATCTTTACCAATATCATATAACATGATCATGACCAAATCATCATCAGATTCATCACCCATCCTATATCACTCCCCATTATAGGGCTTAGTACGAGAAGGACAATTCTGATCCATGGTACTAACCACTATTAGAATTGCCTATCAAAACATGCCTTTAGAATCCTAATGATGCTCCTATAATGGTTCCCAATTTTCAAACCTGATCACATATGAGATCACCACTATAATTTTTTTATTTTGATCTAAATTAGTCAAACTCTAATCAACCATAATCAAAATATGATCATGAGTTTTTTCCCTTGAAAATACCCAGAAGATTCTTCAAAATGATCATGTTGAAACCCATACAATGTTCTTGATATTATTCTTAGCTCATGAAATCCAATTATACATGGGAACAGCGGTTTCACCTACACTGGATGACCTATAAAAAAAGATTGGCTACTATTTCTAACACTTAACATCAGACCTGATCATAATTCATCTAATCCAAAGGCATCTTGTGATTGTTTAAGTACCCATATCAGCATCCATACCTAATACTCGATGTTATCTCACAGTTTAAAACCCAATTTATTAATTTCACTATCATCCTCTAAATGTGATCACCAATGCATCCCGAACAAACACATCTATATCGTCACAAGACACCCCAAGCTCAACACCCAATCTCATTCTCTAATCAACACTATATATAAACCTATAACTTTAATTCACTAAGGAATTTAGTAGTAATCAGGTATATTTATCTAGTGGCATCAAAATTACAAAATGACCATCCAACAACTGATCCCACTCCCATGACCCTTCTCACGTGAGGGATATAGGAACACAACTGGCATTTTTTCCCCTACCTTAGGATCATTATTATATTTATATCACCAAAACATACTCTTAATCACTGTGTCCAATGCCCTATCCATCACCATACATAAATATTGGTATGAAAAAACTCCCTCCATGAGAAACACCTCAATAGGTTATATCACTAAAAACATAGTATTACTCATGATCCATGATCATCTACTTTCACCCCTGATTCCAAGTCTCCTTGGTGATGTGATTAAATTTCCAACCATGGTTAACCTATTCAACAGCACCTAATCCATTTCTCAACTCATGCTCCTATGATTTGTACGTCATTGAGACCAGACTGAATGTTCTCTACAACACATCAATCTTATCACACCAGGATACCCTTTGTAACTCCTCTTAAAAATTAGGAACCTTACCCATGCCATGTACACTCACATAACCACCCATCTCATGGTGTCATTCTATTCATGAGCATCCACCCACACTCGGGCCACTCTTCTAAAAATAATCCAAATACATAGGGCTATATGTCACCCAGGTACTACTCTCAAAACCATACTTTGATACCTAAAGCACCAACACCCAAGGTTCTTGTAAACAAAAATCAATCACCTCCTATGCATCAATCTCATACCTCAAAGAACCTACCCATGTTTTAGTCTTTAAAGAAAACACCAACCCAGGCTAACCCCTCTAGTGGGTTACCATAGATTATACCAACCATCAACCCTCTTGGGTCTAATTCAGAATTAAGGGACCTCTAGTTATACCACCTAGCCCTATCATTTAGTTATATCACCAAGGTCACTATAACTAACTAGTATTAACATACATATAAATTACATCAGTTTTACATAATACTTAAAATATTACACAAACAGAAGCCTGAATACTATATTAGTTTAGTGCCTTTGGAAACTTGGAACAAAAATCTTCTAACTCAGTGAAATGTCTTTAATGTTTCCCAAGAATATCCTTACCCCCCTTAGTAATTCTACTTAAAAACCTTTATTCATAAGTTTTGGAAAGGAATCATATGAAATGGATGAGCTCAAATGCTCAGTAAGGGTAAATAAAAGAAATATGCAAGCATAACATCATTAGAAGATGACACCCTGCATAACAAAGATTGTAAACATGAATCATAGCATAAATATTATAACTTCAAAAGACATGAATCATAATATAATTGGGAACATAGGCCATGAAATAATAACATATGAATAAGACATATAATTATGGCATACGCATCAATGTATAACATTTTAAAGATGTATAATTAGAAAAAGGTTCACTAATTAAGTTAAGGACATGAAATCAGGCCCTTTAATAAACTTATGGACATGCAACCAGGTCTATGAATAATTTTGTGAACATGAAATCAGGTTCACACATAACATTGTGAACATGTAATCAGGTTCACGCATAAACTTATGGACATGAAACTAGGTCAATGCATAACATTGTGAACATGTAATCAGGTTTACACATAACATTACGAACACAAAATGAGGTTCACTCTTAACATTTTGAACATGTAATTAGGTTCATGCATAAACTTATGGACATATAACTAGGTCCATGCATAAAATTTTGAACAAGTAATCAGGTTCATGCATAACATTATAAACACATAATAAGGTTCGCCCATAACATTGTGAACATGTAATCAAGTTCACGAATAAACTTATGGACATGCAACTAATTCCATGCATAATATTGTGAAGATTTAATCAGGTTTACACATAACATTTATACTCTGAGTCATCCATCATTACCCAATGC
This sequence comes from Viscum album, assembly GCA_963277665.1. Lineage (NCBI taxonomy): Eukaryota > Viridiplantae > Streptophyta > Magnoliopsida > Santalales > Viscaceae > Viscum > Viscum album. The sequence continues at coordinate 266,535,008 of OY728135.1, forward strand.
ATTTGAGGGAGATATAGGTCTCACCCATCACATAATACGTGTATCAAAAGATTATAAAAAATAATCATGTCATAACCCATGAAATTAAATGGTTATCATAAATATTTCATCATATCATTACATATAGAAAATAGATTTATTTTATAATCATTTCATCCAATCATAACCCATGAAAAGAAGCGGGTTTTAAAATCATATAACCTGTGGAAGAGAAATTGATGTCATAATCATCATTCCATCAAAACATAAACCATTCAAGAAATAATTTGAATGGATCCTTTGTATAATTTTCTAGAAGGGTATGAGTAATATAAATAGATTTCTTGTTAGATGGAAAATAACTTGGAAATATATTTTGAAAACATTTCTTGAGAAAAATATCCTTTCTTATTTGAAAATGGATCTTTAAAACATAAAACCCTTTAAAACCCATTTTATTTAAAAATAAACTTGAAAACGTATAAAGGAAGGTTTGAAAACATTTTAAAAACCTTTTTATTTGAAATATTATAAATAAATCTCAAAAAAAATTGAAAATCATTTTACTTGAAAATGTATAAAAAAAGCTTGAAAACATTTTGAAAGCCTTTTTCTTTGAAAATTTATAAAGAAATATTAAAAACATTTTGAAAACCATTTTCCATGAAAACATATAAAATAATATTGAAAACGTTTAGAAACCCTTTTTAAATGAAAAACATTTTTTAAAACACTTTTTAGAAAACATGGTTTTGAAATAACATGGATTTCTGATCAAAAGGAGATATAAAGTCATATTTTCATAAAAATATTGTCTTAATTATCCAAAGTACAAAATTGTAGAAAAATGGTACCATTAATTATATATAACATGAATATCCATAGGGTAATAAAATTCATGATGGATCAAAATATTTCATCAATGTAGTCATAATCATAAACAATCTTGATAAATGATGAGATTGAAGTTATAAACCATTGCCACTTTGGTAACTTTAAATCATAATAAAATGGAAAGAATAAAATTAAATGAATATTAAACTATAATTAAAAAATTATATTCATTATATAACATGTTAAAAGGTAGTACATACACCTCATATAAAAACATAGCTGTATAACATGGCATGTGTCTCAAAGAAAAAAATTGAGACAAAATTAATTTACCGATTTGGTAACTCTTGAAACATAACCCCAATGAAAAAATATATTAAAATGGATATTTAAATACACATAAATTTAATTATAAAAATCATATAATATATCAATGGTCATTATACATGTCACACAAACAAAATGAGTGATGAGTAAGGCATGTATCTCACGAAAATAAAAAGTAAGATAAAACTCCCTTACCTTAAGTATTGACTTTCTTCGTACATGTTAAAACTATTGTATAATAAATATAAGTTTATTATAAATATAATATATAAATATATTATTATATCTAATAGCATATATGATTTTTTTATGACTTTATATTATCTGTTTAATCACAAATTTATGTTAATGTTACATTTCCAGTAATATCTGCTTTATTTTTCATATATGTTTTGACTTGTTATTCATGATCCTCTTACTTAGATCATGATTTAATTACTTATAGAATGTAAAAAATGGTATAAATATCATATATATTCAGTATATATGTATTTATAATAATATATATAGTATAGAGGTGGGAAATGGAATACATCATTCATAGAGATGGTAGGTCGTATGTACATATGAATGTTGTTTCCGTTTTATTGATGTATTAAAAGAAAGAAATTAAATAAAATATATGTATATATAAATTTATATTATAATTTAATTAGAATTATTATTTCATATATATCATATAATTTCACTAAATTAATCCTTAATTCATTCCATTTAAGGTGTGGACGAATCACATCGCTTTAAGGAGGCGGTAGTCCACACTTCCCCAAACAAAATTATCATACTTACATAAAGTGGAAAGCATGAAGGTGTGTATTATATAATAATTAAATAAGAATAAATAAATTATAAATATCATATATAACATATAAAAATAAATTTTTCATCATAATTTCCAACCATGATAGGTGGTAAAGGAAAACTGAATGACACTGTTTTGTGAGGCGATAGTTCACCGTACACATAAACGGTAAGTTCATTACCCATTAGATGGAAGTGTGTGTAATTGAAGATATAAACCTTAGAATAAAAACATATAAGTATATTTAGTATACTATTTTTATTATATAATCATGTAATTATTATATTTGATGGGGTGGATAATGAAAATAAAACTAAAGAGTTTGTGGAAGGATGTTGCCTCTTCTTCAGGTAACTTCTTTTGGTTTGAACCAAAGGGATTACTTGGATGTATTTATGCCTAAGATGAGGCTTCTAGTTTGATGGAAGGGAATTTTATGAGGTATTTTAACAAATATTGGTCAATACAAAGTGGATTTAGAGGTGTGAGGAAGTGGTAGGGTTGAGTTCCTTTTTATAGTGGAAGGAAAGGACACATGTAGTATTTTTGAAAAGAATTGTGTGTTCCCCAAATATTAATTGTTCCCCAAGTGTCAAAATTGAACATTATAGAATACTTATAGGTTTAGTGTATGATATATTTCCATCCAATAGGTTTTTTACAAGTGTATAGGTCATTGTTTCCCTTAATATTGAGGTTTAGTCCCTTGTTAAGCTTAATTTTACCTTAATCGATGTAATTAATTTTAATTAATTTCATTAATATTTTTAGTAAAAAACTAATTTGACCTTATTATAAATTATAAATTATAATTATTCCAAATATTTAATCCATTTTTAAAAATTCCAATCACATAAGTGGCATAAATTAATTTAAGTTTACTCCCTTAGATGGGACGACAATACGGGTTTTAAAGGAAAACGTTCAAAAGTTTGCTAAGTTTTTCTATTCAATTTCAAATAGAAATTGATTAAAATGAAGTAAATTGTATTAATTGATAAATATTTAATCTAATTAAACTTTAAAACCATTAAAAAATATAATTTAACCTTATAAATAAATTATATGAAAAAACAGTTTTGAATTAAATTCATTATTTTTCACTGTTCATTAAATTCCTTTGACTTCTTCAACCATCCTTGAATTTCAGATCTTATCTTGAATTTATCTCCCTTTAGTCTTTCTAATAACTCTTTAATTCGATTCTGGTTTTCCATTCAAATTTTCCCGTTACAATTCTTCATTAAGATGGTCATATTGATTTCTTGACCCACTTGTAAATTTGGAATTGAAAACTTCTTAACAAACTTCTGTTTGATTCCAATTCTTGATTCTAATTACCGAATATGATTTCTTCATTAAATTTCTATTTACCAAAATGTAAGAAAAAAACATATGTATTCTCATTAGTATTCCCAGAACTAACTATAATTCTGATTTCTTCATTATGATGTAGATAGTAGATTCTTTCAAACTTTTTCAATCTATTCTACTTCTTCTTTCCTGAATATGGTACGAAAGATATTTCAACACTCAACTTCTTCATCTTTTCTGATTAAAATACATATCAACTTCATTCTATAATGACTTAAATCTTTTTCCTTTTAGTCTGACTAAAAACCAAAACCTTTGGATTCTATCATTACAATCAATAAAACCTTCCCAGCCTTCAAATAAATCTGAATCTAATGATCTGATACTGGAAAGATTTTACTTCAAAAACTTTATTCTTCAAGAATATTTTTCTTATAAGCATGAATTCCTTCATGAATTCAATTACATTAAATATCATATTTAGATTTTTTGACTTATAATGTAAATTATTGTAACTTCCCATTCTTCCAGCACCATCTTTCTTTCCAACCACATGAATATGATTGGACTAAATATGATTAGAAGCACCTTTTTTTCCAATCAGATGCTCAATATTATTTTTATCACTTCTTTTCCCCCTTTATTTTATTAAGATACAAGTTTCACAACTTACTTATGATTTTTGGGAAATACAAAACAACAAATCATTTTCAGATTTTAAATATTGGATCCATGAAGAATATAATTCTCTTCCTCAATACGATCAGAACCTCGTTCCAGACCTAAGGTAAGTCTGATGATATTTCTCTTCCCAAAAGCATCTTCCCAATCTGATGGACTTTCGTAAGCATTGTGAGACCAATTTTATGAATACAATTTGTGAGTTTAATTTTTTGAATATGATAGTCAGTCTGATTTTTACCAAAAACAAAGTAAGGTGATTTCCTATTCTTTGATGTTTCCTTGATAATAAAATACAACACATGAATACAATAATCTTTCTTATCAAATTTATCCTAAATCAAAAAAATATACGTTAACATTCTAGTTTAAAACGCTTTTAAAATAAAATATGTTTTTAACAATTTTAATAAATGAAGAAAGAAACAAAATTAACAATCCAAAACCACACACCATGGGAAACCCTAGGGAAACTAATATCGGGTAATATTATCCTAGGATACTCATACTCTCAATTATATAATCATATGATACTTTTCCCATGAATGAGCCATTAAGGGGGATGAAACCAATGTCCTAGTGGTAACTGGAATCCATGTCACATGATTTTTAGTTAGTGTTGTATAATTGTTCAGAGGATATGGAGGGAAGACTTCTTCTACCATAGTCTAGCATACTATAGCAACCCACACTTTCCATACATAGATATTACATCTTACTATATGAATATTCATTGCATTACATAATGATACATGCTATAATCATATAGTTTTAGTGCCTTTAGAAACTTGGATACATGAAAAAATGGTTCATAAGTGAACTACATCATCTCCTATTATGTTATTCATAACTAGCACCCTTCTTAGACATATCATACATTATAAATTTCTTTATAACCTATGTAAATAAAACATATGAGCTTAGATTCTTAATAAGGGTAAACAAGGGGGATATTAGCATAACATGATTTTAAGGGTATTAGAACTTGAAAATAACATTTGAAAACCATACCATGAATATCATAGATCATAAACTTGAGTTATGGTATAAATCTTGGTAGTTTCTAATACATGAATCATAAAGGAATCAAATAATAAAATCCATGATAACATAACATTATCCTAAGACATATATTTGTGGAATAAACATAAGCATAGAAAATAATTTACTTATTAGTCAAGCATCATTCCCATTACTATCATAGTGAAATGGTTCACTCCCCAAACCATTATAGTAGTCAAGGTTCACTCCCAAGACTATCATAGTTGATAAAGTCCTTTACAGAACTAGATTCACTCCCCATTCCAATCCTGTTTATCTCATGAGATATCAATCTTTACCTAATGCATTGGAGGGCTATATAATTTCAGTCCCACCCATCACATAATGAAAATCATAAAAATGTGTTCCATAAGATCATAAAATATTCATCATATTAGAATCCAAGAAAAGAAATGAGTTTTAAAAATATTTTATCATAGCATAACTCATGGAAAATAAATGGGATTTTATAAACATTTCATCATTTCATCATAATATAACCCATGGAAAAGGAACGGGTTTCATAAACATCATTTCATTATAAATATCACCAATATAGAGAAAGAATAAAGATGGTATAATTGGATAATATCACTAATGAATCTTAAGTAACATCAAAGTGTGTCATCTTAGATGGAAAATGATTTTGAAAGATCACTTGGAACATTTCTTGAGAAAAATATCCTTTACATTTTGAAATCAATTCTTTAAAATATAATAATTTCAAAAATATTAAAGAAAAAAATTTATTGTAAAATAACCTTGGAAACATTTAAAAGAATATTTAAATCATTGAGTTTTTAGGATAATGGGAATTTTATTTCATGTTGAACATATTAAAACAGTGATTCCTTTTACATTTTTAGTAAAAAATGAAAAGATCCATGTTCATAAAATGATAAGAAGATTACTTTTAAAACATTTTTTAAAAATTAAAACATTGATAAAAATTACTTTAAAAAATATATTGACAATATAAAAAATACTCTTTAAAATAGTTTTAGAAAACTTAGACATGGAAGAAAAAGGATTTTTGACTAAAGAGAAAAATAAAGTCAGTTTTCCTTAAAAACATTATTTTAGAATATTGAGTACATAAAGAGATTAAAATGAAAGGAAAAAAATTTAATTTCAAAAAATAACCATAGGATAATAAAATTTATAAGTTTATTAAGAGATATATCATAATATTTCATCATCATAAACTTTATCATAAACAAACCTGATAAATAAAGGGATTGTATCATAAAACCTTTACCAGTTTGGGAACTTTTGAATCATAAGATACACGAAAGATAGAAACTTATATAGATATTTATATCACATAAATTTCATGGTAATAACCATAAAATACACTCATGGGTAGTATATACATCACACAAAAATAAATAAGTGGTGAATATGGCATGTTTTCGATGGAAATAAACGTGAGATGAAAATCCTCTTACCTTAAGTCTAGACTCTCTTTGAAAAGGTTCAAAACACCTGTATAATAAATATAGGTTTATTATAAATATATTAAAAATATATAATCATATATATCATACCATATATAATTTAATTATAACCTTTTATTACCCATTCATTAATAATTCTTTCTTAAAATCATTGTTTCATGTAATAAGTGCTTCATTTTTCATGTATGTTTTGGTTTGGAAGTTTAGGTCCTTGTACTTTGATAATATTTTAATAATATAAATTATTTTAATAATGATATAAATATCATATATATTCATTATATATGTATTATATTAATCCCATAAAGTTAGATACAGAAAATGAATTACACTATTTAAGGAGATGGTGGGTCGTGTTGCGTATGAACATTGTTTCCATGTTATCGACAGATGGAACAAAATAAAGGTAAATAATATATCAAATTTATAGAATCATTTTTATATCATATATATCATATATATTAATTAAATCAATCTTTATTATCATCCATGTCAAAATAAAATGATAAGCGAATCACATCGCTTCGTGGCGGCGGTAGTCCACACGCATAATCGACGTTATCCTTTTCCAATGAATTGGGAGGTAAGATCTTAGATGTGATATTATAATTAAATTAGTATAAATATTTCATAAATATAATATATAAACATTAAATCCATCATTATATCCAACCATGATAGGTGGTGATGGAAAAATAATTGCATCGGTTCATGGGGCGGTAGTCCGTCGTACATAAAATTGACAGTTTTGTTTCCCGTTTGATGGAGGAGCATATGGATATAGGTTATTAAATTAAAATAATAAAATATAATTAAATATTATATACTTATTTTATTATATTAACATATTTTAATATGTTTTTATGGAGGTGTAAGAATAAATTGCACAAAAATACTCGGTTAAGAATGATGTCTCCTCTTCATATAACCTCCTTAGGTTTACATAAAAATACTTCTTAGGAGGGTTTCCTAATAAAAATAAGTCCTATAGAAAATGGTTAGAGAATTAATTAATATATTTTTTAAATTATTTTCCAAACCAAAATTCTTTATAAGCATGAAGAAGTGAGGAGAGTGGTTCCATTTTATAAGTGGGGGAGAGAACACAGTTGAAATGTTTGAAAAGAAAAAAGTTATACCCACATTTTACACATTCTAGAAGTCTCAAAAATGAATCATTACTGAACCTTGGATGCGATAAGTTCTAAATATGACCATCCAATAGAATTTGGAAAAGTTTTTAGGTCATTTTAACCCTTATATTTTAAGTTTAACCCCTAGGTAAACTCATTTTAACCTTAAGCGTTGTAATTAATTTTTATTGTTTTTACTATTCATAATGACCAAAAATTAAGTTGGAATTATTATATAATATGAATTATTCTGATTAAAAATATGTAATCCATTTCATGAAATTGAATTCACATAATTTGTGATATTTAATTTAAAATTAAACCCTTAGACGTGAGGAAAAAATGGTTTTCCAAAGAATACATTTTCAAAAGTATAAAAAGTTTTTATATATAAATTAAACAGGAATTTGATTAAAATTATCTAAATTAAATTAATACTAATATAATTTAATTAATTTTACTTTTAAACCCTTTTAAAACAATGTGTAACTTTTTAAATTCTTTAAACAAAAAGTCAATTTTCAATAAAAATGAGTGTTTTTCATTATTCATTAAAAATTTAATCTTTTCTAAAAATTAAAGAAAGTCACTCTAAGATATTTTTTATATGTTGATTTAAAAAATTAAGATTATTTTTTCAAATAAATTTTATAAAAGTTTCAAAAATTACTTTTATTATTTGTTCATGAAAGGCAATAAAAACATTTTTTGAGAAAAAATATTTTTGAAGCATATAAAGAATTTACTTAAAATTAAGTTCTTATTTATGAATATATTTTATTTATCTAAATTATTTATAATTAATTTTAAAAATTTGTTTATTCCTATTCATACTTTTAAATTTAATGGTTGTGTTATGATGGTCATGTTTAAATAATAATATTAATATTATATTGTGGTTTGTTAAAACTCGGTGTTGCATGTAATGCAAGCTATCAAAAAAATTTAATCTATTTGAAAAAAATATTTCATGACATATCAGGATGTTACACATAATCAACCTAGTCATCCTACTTAAGTACCCATGGTTTCTATGGGTTGTTCCAATTTCAAACAAATCAAGTTAACAAAAGCGCACATGCCATATTAAACCATTTTCTCATCAAAACCAAGGGATTCATTTAAGAAAAACCATGACATGCATATTTTATCATAAAAAACTATCATAGAATGTATTTAATAAATCAAAAAATTTTTTTATAAACCATATAAATCTATGTAAAACATTCTAACTAGACCTTTATACTTTATTTTATAGAACCACCCAAAAACTCATTTGAGGATCACTTTTCGATCCAATTTTAAATTATTAAGGTTTACCTATCATTATGCCCAAATACATTTACATATATATATGTATATATATATATATTATTTTAAAAATTCACATATTATCCTATTAATTTGTATGTATGTATATATATATATATTTACATATTCATAACTATTTATATATATATAGCCAAAAAACACATAAAAACATTTACAAACCTCACCCTTTTATTAAAAACCAATTTTGAATCATTTTATCTATATTTGGAATTTTAAGTATTTACTTGAAATGATAGGTAAAACTAAAGAGACATTTTAGAACCTAATTTGAAGACCAAAACACCTTTTTAAATCCTATAAATCATTTACAAAGTCCATTAGAGATTTTTATTAAAAAATTCGTGTGTACAATTGGGTAAAACCCACTTAAATAATTCAAATACACTTTATTAAAATCATTTGTGAAGTTTATGAATGAAATAATTGTACAGTTTTATAAAGCATAGTTTTCATATATTTCTAATTTGAGAAATATATTTCATTGAAATGAAAATCAAGTGACACCATAAATCTATCTTATTACACAATCTCCAACTAGGTATGATAGAGGATGAGACTCCAGTCTCATAAAGGGACACCATGTAACGCCCCAACCCCAGTTACCCAGAGTCGGTGCATTATTACATAACATTGGCATGATCACAAGAAAGAGCAAGTCTCGAAAGACCGATTAGTTTAGTGGCCTTGTAAACACTAGATACAATCATAAAGTTTTACATTATATCATAAAAAAACATCTTGTCTTCATATCCCCTCATACTATCCCTGCAGGTCATTCATAAATTACTTCTTCATAATCCTGGGAAAAATAAAACATTGAAAGGGGTGAGCTTAGATTCTCAGTAAGGATAACATTATAGCAGAATCTTTCATAGATAAGCATAAACACTTAGGGCAATTTATAATTAAAACAAAAGCCTTTTAAACTTGAACTTCAACATAGTATGGCAAAAATAAAATGAAATAATGCCATTTACTTATTCACATGGATATTCTTGTAATCAAATAATCACATGCAATATCAATAACCACTTTCATAATGATGGAATACATAATGCTAGACTATCATAACCACATAGCCAAGGCCTCGTGCCAAGACTACAAATAATATTTTTCTAAGGCCTTGTGCCAAGACACTAGTTTGTCTCATGACACCTACTGATGCATCGAGGAGCTATAGCAGGCTCCACCCATCACTTACTAAGTCCAATGCATTCCTCATATGAACAAGTTTAAACATAACATAAACATTCATATTAAAACTAGCATACGAAATGTCAATACTTTAACCACAAACCATGAATGGTATAAAAATAGCACATCCACAGTCGAACATAACTCATTCGATACAATATGGAAGATTGTATTGTATCACATTAACCTCAATCAAGAATAATGAAGGATATTTACATAGATGAAAATAATCATCAAAACTATTTGAGAGAAATATCCCCCTTTTCTTGAAATCATTTAAAAGTCACACTATTTGTCAAGAAGCCATTTAAAAATAGATTTTTCAATCAAAGTGTCCCATACCACTTTGAAACTTTTAAAAGGAGTTTTAATTTTAAAACTTTAATGTCCATATAAATAAATCATTAAAACCATTTTTTAAAACATGGATATTAATGAGAAAGATTTAGAAGAATAAGTCTTTAAAACATTTAAAAATGGTATTTTAGTTAGAGTTTCTAATCAAAAGAGAGACACTTGAATACAAATAATTGAGGTAATCAAAACATTTTAATATCATGAGAATAAAGGAATTCATGATATACTATGTCAAAGTACATTATATACACCACATAGAAGTGATTTGGTGTATAACAACAAAGAAGTCTCAGTGGAATGTAAATTGAGATGAAATCTCTCATAAAGGTCGTATCCTTAGGTTAAGGATAAATCAACGACATAATTATGTGTGAAAAATATAAATACACTAAATATGATTGGATATTCATTTTAAAACAATCAAAGGACATTCACACATATTCTAGTAAAAACAACACCAATGAATTGGATGTTTATCTCAACAAATCAAGATTGAGTAAAAATTACTATTATCAAGTTCATACCAATGACTTGAGAATTTATCAATGGAGTTATTATGTGTATAAAAATTATATCCACAGAAAGGGGAGTGGAAATTATGACATAATCAAATTAATAGTGATTCCACACATAATCTTGGAGTAAAATAATCAATGAAGTATGCGTAGAGCCGAATGAGTAGAAATTGAAATTTCAAATTCCCTTATCGATTTGGTAACTTATGAAACATGAACCCATGAACGAAGGATAACACCATGATGATGTAAATATTCATAAATTAAAGTATATTACATAATTAATACAATCATGGGCAGTACACACACCATATGCAATAAATAAGTGGTGAATAATGGAATTCTCATGGAATTAAAAGTGAGATAAGAAACCCCTTACTTTGTACTTTTTCCTTGGTCAACGGTAGGTAAAACTCCTGTATAATGGTGAAATAATTGTTATTAAATTATTCAATAATCTTATACATTAATATGATATCATATATTATCTTTTAACATTGATTTGTTAATAATATCTTAGAATTATCGTCATTTCGGGTGTTAACGGGTTCATTTTACTTTATATTCTTTATTATGTGAGCCATATTTGTTATTAATGGGATGTATATTATTCATATACAGAATTATATCAAGTCCTTAAACATTATTTTTAATCATAAAATGATAATTATACTTGAATAGATACGATGGAGAATGAATCTCATCACGTTCGTGGAGACGGTAGTCCGTACGTACGCACGAGCGACAATATCATTCTTTTGATATTAAAATAATATATAATTGGATGGTATATCATATATACAGAATAATTATCATGTTATATTTATTATTTACATAAATTACACATCATTATTATACCCATCCAAATAATAATTTATTGAATAAAAATTACACCACGATGTGGAGACGGTAAGCCGTACGTACGCACGTATGGTGACATGTTATTCAAAGGGTGGATAGAATACTGAATATCGTTGTACAATATTTATAATAATATTACAGTATATAGGAGATACTATATTAATTATTTTAGAATAGAAATAACAAATAAAGAAGAAGTGGAAGAAGAAAGGAACTTGAAAAATGGTAGTGAAATCATTACCTCTTCTTCGGGTTCTTCCTTTGGATTTGATCAAAAGGGCTCTTTAGGTTGGATTTCCGATCAAAATAAGGCCTATAGGTTGTAGTGAGGGAATTTTAGAGAGTATTTGGGAAGTTTTTTTCCGAACCAAAAGGCTTTGAAGGTGTGAAGTAATGAGAAGGGGGAGTGCCCTTTTATAAGAGGGGTGAGGGGCACCTTTGGAAAAGCTAGAAATATTATTTTATAATAAATTCATATTCGGTTTATAATGGCTAAAAATTGGATTATTTAAATTTTAAGGTGTTTATGGGTCGAAAACCACTCAACCAATATAATTTAGATAGGTTTGGGTCAATATATTAACCTTATCTTTAAGTATTAACTCTTAGTTAATTAGTTTCACTTTTACAATGTCTTTTTGTATTTTTATATTATAGGGTTAATAAACTTACTATATACATCCAAGAGACCCCAAAGTGGTCCATTAATGATACACATATCATGATATAAGTCTCTTGGCCAAACCTTAGATTTTTAGGAATTTAATATCGATTAATAATATAATATTTGTTTTAAAAACTCTTTTATGTCCATTTTGACACTATTCAATAATTGATTTTTTTTAAAATCATAACATAATTATTACTTCGAACAAAGTTAATTAAATCAATCCTAACATGTCATATTAACCTATAAAATTATTTTAATTAATAAAAAGTCTCAAATTATATTTATTTGCGTATTTATAATATCAATTATTCTAATTTTTCACTATTATGGTAATTACTGCATCACCATTGTGTCATATATAAATTAAATTATTTAATGTCTAAAAATTATAAATAAAATATTATTATGTATGAAATCTTTTTATCTTTATAATTAATATTTATAGTCTAAAATCCAACATATATAACCCTATGTAACAATTGTTTTTCTAAAAGATATATGTTTGTGTCATTTTTGTATTCATTTTAACTTAATTAAAATAAAGTGTCCCTATCACTTACAAGTGGATCCATGAGGTCCCAAAATCGACCCAAATATTCCCATGGTCGGCCATGTATCAACCAATAGGGTTAAGACACTTTTTAGGGTAATTTGGTGTTATTATAATATTATTTTTTAACCCTCATTTACCGGATTTACCCTTAACCATGGTAAATAAAATATTTACCGAAGTAATTATTCAAAATGTCTAAAAATAAAAGTTACCTATTTACACAATTTGAAAATCCTGATTCCAAATATGGAATCCATTTTTCCAAATTCAAAACACATAAGTGGCAGAAATTAATTTAAAAACTAATTCTCGTTGTTAAAACAAAAAGCGTGTTTTTAAGAGATAATAACTATCAAAAGATTGACACTTGTTTATGTCTGGTTTAATTGTGAAATTATGTCCAATGAAAACCATTGAATTAAATGGTAAAAATATATTCTAAATATACTTTAAAACCACTCAAATTCATAATTTATCAATATTAATTATTTCGATTAAAAAAGTTGTTTTTAATTAAAATTTAGTAATTTTTACTATTCATCAAAATATGAAAGTTATCCGAAAAGTACCAAAATTTCACCCTAGGCTAATTTCGATATTCATAATCCAAAAATGAAGTCCATTTTGAGAGATAGAATTTATAAAATTTCAAAAAATAGGTATTACTATTCATAACGGCTAGTTTGATTGGTTGTGGTGTGTTAGAATCTTGAAGTTGCGTACAATGCACGCCATTTCATTATTCAAAGGGAAACATACCATGGAAGCTTGGGGTGTTACATTCTCCCCTCCTTAAATAAATTGAATCCTCATAATTTTTTTTAAAATTGGGCTTGAGAATATAATGGAAAGTCCCACATCGGAAAAAGTGTCAATAAAACTATCACTTTAAAAGAAAGGAAGAGAGGTATAAAGGTTACCCAAGATAACCCATGCTAGGATTCCATGTAGGAAAACATGGATATGGACGATAAATTAAGTGTTCAGTTCTGGTGGAGAGGGATAGAAAACATGATCAGGAGAAAGTTAACAATAAGAAAATCACAAACTTGTGTTGGGACAAACGGTCCTTAGTCTCCCAGTAGAAAAAGTAAACGGATAACATTTTTTTTGTTTTAAGTTACATTACATAAGGACGAGGAATTCATTTATGATATTTACTAAGAACATAAAGAGATATACTTACTTTTTAAGTAGAGTTTCATTATTTAATAATTTTTTACCACTAACTCGTTTTTTTGAACAATGAGTATTCAAGAATACTTGGTCACAATGAAAGAGCTAGAATAAACTTCTATAGAAATACATGATCTATGTAGGATAAACTATATATTTAACTTGTCTTTAGAGATTAATCAAAACCAAAATGGTTAGTATAATATCTGATGACCCCCCCCCCCCAAACAGATATTCCATTAGAGAAAAAAAACTATTCTTAATTTCTAAAATTAAACCATCAATACCCCAAAGTTACATAAATACCATTCAATAATAAATTGTCCTTAAAATCCTTCAATATAATACAAACTAATATTGAAACTCAAAACCTATAAGAATATAGTCTTCCACGTTAAATTGTATCTCCAAATGACATTAATTACTCTTAAAGTCACATACTTAAAAGTAATTAACCTAATAATTTCCATAAACAACCCAAATCACTATAAATCCATAATAAAAAAATAGATAAAAATCCACCATTACTCCTCAAATAAATCTCATACTATTCTATTTTCCTTGGGCATATAGTGTTCACAACAAAGCGAACAACTTCCAAAATAACATCTATCACTTAATCACCAAATCATTTTCCTATATCAGGGGTATTCATTTAATAAGACATAAGAACCCAAATCAACTTATTATTGTTCAATAAAATCATTTAACTAAAAAAATAATTAGTCACACTATCCAGGGACTTCACGTAGTCCAGTGGTAGGTGATAAATCTCAATCGCACTTTGGTTGTGGGTTCGATTCCCACAGCTTTGTCCGACGCGACGGGTTGTCACACGGTCTGCGTGTTGTCCTTTTTCAAAAACTATGTTTTATAACATTACCAAAATGAGATAAATTCCTCAAAATAACCATAACATAATTTAACCACAAATCTTATCTCATACCTTGCATTTTCATCCCAAATTATAATAACTTATAATTGCCTCAATCCCAATGATCATATAAAACCAAATGGTTATTTATAACTATATCCACAATAGAAGAGATAATTATTCCTCAAATATCATTCTCACATGGAAAACTGTGGGGTTACAAATACAAGAGAAAATTATTCCAAAGTAAACCCATCAACAAGGAGCGCTAATACTTTTTAAACATTTCTCTAACCATTTATTTCCACATAGCTTCTTCTTTGACCAAGAAAATATCCTATAGAATAGGGCATTCACTCGGGTAATGGCCAGGTCCCCTAAATTTACGGCAAATGAATGTAAATGGACTCTTGGGACCATTTTTATCTTCTTCCATAGTACTCTTCATTCTTCTTCGGCAATTATTCACTTTATTTCCTTCCTTCCTGCATGTAAATCATTTCTTTGTCCCATTGAGACACTTTCCTGGGTGTCTCCTTCCACATTTCTTACATGATGGAAATTGAGGATTCCTTTCTCCATGGTCTCCACTGTTGGAGCTCTTATCATTCATCACCTTTCTCTTCTTCTTTGAGTCTGGGAATTGGTTAATATATATATTGTTGATCATATTTTTGGAAAATTGATTTGGCATAAAGACGATATCTTTTATGCCTATCAACATTCCATTTTGTTGCTCACTGCCACCACTGTTCCCACCTTGTACATCATTCTCAAAGTCACTATGACTTCCTTGGAATCCAGCCATTGACTAAAACCAGAAAGCATTGTGTGAGTAATGGTAGTCATAAAATCATTTAGAGATTAACATGTCACCATATTCTCAATTTGAAACACATTAGGATTAACCAAGGTCATTTACTGTCATCTTATATATTTAATACTTCAAATTGGTTAGTAAATAAAATATAAATTATCCTAAGCATATCCTCCGGGAGTGTCGTAACCAAGAGTGCAGTAAGGCCCGTTGTCGTGCACCAGTTCTCGTTCGAGTCTAGCTCAAAGCGGTGTTTTCAGGTTTTACCCCTAGGTACATCTGTGTCAGAGCCGCCTCTACCTGCTCGTATCCAGACAGGGATGTATTTCTTGGAAAACTCACAAAATATCTACAATACCAAAATTCTAGGAAGTTATTCTATACTAATCCTCAAATTTTATCTTAGGTCTACGTGCTCTAATCAAAGTTTATCTAAATATAGCTTCCAAGGTTTGTACTAAACTTCCTCTGATACCAACTTTAATGCCCCGGCCCCAGTTACCCAGAGTCGGTGCATTATTACATAACATTGGCATGATCACAAGAAAGATCAAGTCTCGAAAGACCGATTAGTTTAGTGGCCTTGGAAACACTAGATACAATCATAAAGTTTTACATTACATCATAAAAAAACATCTTGTTTTCATATCCCCTCATACTATCCCTGCAGGTCATTCATAAACTACTTCTTCATAATCCTGGGAAAAATAAAACATTGAAAGGGGTGAGCTCAGATGCTCAGTAAGGATAACATTATAGCAAAAGCTTTCATAGATAAGCATAAACACTTAAGGCAATTTATAATTAAAACAAAAGCCTTTTAAACATGAACTTCAACATAGTATGGAAAAAATAAAATGAAATAATGCCATTTACTTATTCACATGGATATTCTACTAATCGAATAATCACATGCAATATCAATAACCACTTTCATAATGATGGAATGCATAATGTCAGACTATCATAACCACATAGCCAAGGACTTGTGGCAAGACTATAAATAAGATTTTGCCAAGGCCTTGTGCCAAGACACTAGTTTGTCTCATGAGACCTACTGATACATCGAGGAGCTATAGTGGGCTCCACCCGTCACTTACTAAGTCCGATGCATTCCTCATATGAACAGGTTTAAACATAACATAAACATTCATATTACAACTAGCATACAAAATGTCAATACTTTAACCAAAAACCATGAATGGTATAAAAATAGAACATCCACAGTCGAACATAACTCATTCGATACAATATAGAAGATTGTATTGTATCACATTAACCTCAATCAAGAATAATGAAGGATATTGACATAGATGAAAATAATCATCAAAACTATTTGAGAGAAATATCCCCCTTTTTCTTGAAATCATTTAAAAGTCACACTATTTGTCAAGAAGCCATTTAAAAATAGATTTTTGAATCAAAGTTTCCCATACCACTTTGAAACTTTTAAAAGGAGTTTTAATTTTAAAACTTTAATGTCCATATAAATAAATCCTTAAAATCATTTTTTAAAACATGGACATTAATGAGAAAGATTTAGAATAATAAGTCTTTAAAACATTTAAAAATGGTATTTTAGTTAGAGTTTCTAATCAAAAGAGAGACACTTGAATACAAATAATTGAGGTAATAAAAACATTTTAATATCATGAGAATAAATGAATTCATGATATACTATGTCAAAGTACATTATATACACCACATAGAAGTGATTTGGTGTATAACAACAAAGAATCCTCAGTGGAATGTAAATTGAGATGAAATCTTTCATAAAGGTCGTATCCTTAGGTTAAGGATAAATCAACGACATAATTATGTGTGAAAATATAAATACACTAAATATAATTGGATATTAATTGTAAAACAATCAAAGTACATTCACACATATTCTAGTAAAAACAACACCAATGAATTGGATGTTTATCTCAACAAATCGAGATTGAGTAAAAATTACTCTTATCAAGTTCATACCGATGACTTGAGAATTTATCAATGGAGTGATTATGTGTATAAAAAGTATATCCACAGAAAGGGGAGTGGAAATTATGACATAATCAAATTAATAGTGATTCCACACATAATCATGGAGTAAAATAATCAATGAAGTATGCATAGAGCCGAATGAGTGGAAATTGAAATTTCAAATTCCCTTATCGATTTGGTAACTTATGAAACATGAACCCATGAAAGAAGGATAACACCATGATGATGTAAATATCCATAAATTAAAGTATATTACACAATGAATACAATCATGGGTAGTACACACACCATATGCAATAAATAAGTGGTGAATAATGGAATTCTCACGGAATTAAAAGTGAGATAAGAAACCCCTTACTTTGTACTTTTCCCTTGGTCGACGGTAGGTTAACCTCCTATATAATGGTGAAATAATTTTCATTAAACTATTCAATAATAATATAAATTAATATGATATCATATATTATCTTTTAACATTGATTTGTTAATAATATCTTAGAATTATCGTCATTTCGGGTGTTAACGGGTTCATTTTACTTTATATTCTTTGTTATGTGAGCCATATTTGTTATTAATGGGATTTATATTATTCATATACATAATTATATCAAGTCCTTAAACAATATTTTTAATCATAAAATGAGAATTATACTTGAATAGATACGATGGAGAATGAATCTCATCACGTTCGTGGAGACGGTAGTCCGTACGTACGCACGAGCGACAATATCATTCTTTTGATATTAAAATAATATATAATTGGATTGTATATAATATATACCGAATAATTATCATGTTATATTTATTATTTAAATAAATTAAACATCATTATTATACCCATCCAAATAATAATTTATTGAATAACAATTACACCACGACGTGGAGACGGTAAGCCGTACGTACGCACGTATGGTGACAGGTTATTCAAAGGGTGGATAGAATACTGAATATGGTTGTACCATATTTATAATAATATTATAGTATATAGTAGATACTGGATTCATTATTTTAGAATATAAATAACAAAGAAAGAAGAAGTGGAAGAAGAAAGGAACTTGAAAATGGTGGTGAAATCATTACCTATTCTTCGGGTTCTTCCTTTTGATTTGATCAAAAGGGCTCCTTAGGTTGGATTTCTGATCAAAATAAGGCCTCTAGGTTGTATTGAGGGAAGTTGATAGAGTATTTGGTTAGGGTTTGGCCGAACCAAAAGGCTTTTAAGGTGTGAAGTAATGAGAAGGTGGAGTGCCCTTTTATAAGAGGGGTGAGGGGCACCTTTGGAAAAGCTAGAACTATTATTTTATAATAAATTCATATTCGGTTTATAATGGCTCAAAAGTGGATTATTTAAAGGTTAAGGTGGGGATGGGTCTAAAACCACTCAAAAAATATAATTTATATAGGTTTGGTTCATTATATTAACCTTATCTTTAAGTATTAACTCTTAGTTAATTAGTTTCACTTTTACAATGTATCTTTGTATTTTTATATTATATGGTTAATAAACTTACTATATACATCCAAGCGACCCCCAAGTGGTCCATTAATGATACACCTATCATGATATAAGTCTCTTGGTTGAACCTTATATTTTTAGAAATTTAATATCAATTAATAATATAATATTCGTTTTAAAAACTCTTTTATGTCAATTTTGACACTATTCAATAATTGATTTTTGTAAAAATCATAACAGAATTATTACTTCTAACAAAGTTAATTCAATCAATCATAACATGTCATATTAACCTAGAAAATTAGTTTAATTAATAAAAAGTCTCAAATTATATTTATTTGCGTATTTATAATGTCAATTATTCTAATCTTTCACTATTATGGTAATTACAGTATCACCATTGTATCATAAATAAATTAAATTATTTAATGTCTAAAAATTATAAATAAAATATCATTATGTAGTAAATAGTTTTATCTTTCTAATGAATATTTATAGTATAAAATCCAACATATATAACCCTATGTAACAATTGTTTTTCTAAACGATATATGCTTGTGTCATTTTTGTATTCATTTTAACTTAATTAAAATAAAGTGTCCCTATCACTTACAAGTGGATCCATGGAGTCCCAAAATCGACCCAAAGATGCTCATGGTCGGACATGTATCAAACAATTGGGTTAAGACACGTTTTAGGGTAATTTATTATTATTATAATATTATTTTTTAACCCTTATTTACCGGATTTACCCTTAACCATGGTAAATAAAATATTTACCAAAGTAATTATTCAAAATGTATAAAAATAAAAGTTACCTATTTACACAATTTTAACATCCTGATTCCAAATATAGAATCCATTTTTCAAAATTCAAAACACAGAAGTGGCAGAAATTAATTTAAAAATTAATTCCCGTTGTTAAAACAAAAAACGTGTTTTTAAGAGATAATAACTATCAAAAGATTGGCACTTGTTTATGTCTGGTTTAATTGTGAAATTATGTCCAATGGAAAACATTGAATTAAATGGTAAAACTATATTCTAAATATACTTTAAAACCACTCAAATTCATAATTTATCAATATTAATTATTTCGATTAAAAAAGTTGTTTTTAATTAAAATTTAGTAATTTTCACTATTCATCAAAATATGAAAGTTATCCGAAAAGTACCAAAATTTCACCCTAGGCTAATTTCGATATTCATAATCCAAAAATGAAGTCCATTTTGAGAGATATAATTTATAAAATTTCAAAAAATAGGTATTACTATTCATAACGGCTAGTTTGATTGGTTGTGGTGTGTTAGAATCTTGAAGTTGCGTACAATGCACGCCATTTCATTATTCAAAGGGAAACATACCATGGAAGCTTGGGGTGTTACATTCTCCCCTCCTTAAATAAATTGAATCCTCATAATTTTTTTTAAAATTGGGCTTGAGAATATAATGGAAAGTCCCACATCGGAAAAAGTGTCAATAAAACTATCACTTTAAAAGAAAGGAAGAGAGGTATAAAGGTTACCCAAGATAACCCATGCTAGGATTCCATGTAGGAAAACATGGATATGGACGATAAATTAAGTGTTCAGTTCTGATGGAGAGGGATAGAAAACATGATCAGGAGAAAGTTAACAATAAGAAAATCACAAACTTGTGTTGGGACAAACGGTCCTTAGTCTCCCAGTAGAAAAAGTAAACGGATAACATTTTTTTTGTTTTAAGTTACATTACATAAGGACGAGGAATTCATTTATGATATTTACTAAGAACATAAAGAGATATACTTACTTTTTAAGTAGAGTTTCATTATTTAATAATTTTTTACCACTAACTCGTTTTTTTGAACAATGAGTATTCAAGAATACTTGGTCACAATGAAAGAGCTAGAATAAACTTCTATAGAAATACATGATCTATGTAGGATAAACTATATATTTAACTTGTCTTTAGAGATTAATCAAAACCAAAATGGTTAGTATAATATCTGATGACCCCCCCCCAAACGGATATTCCATTAGAGAAAAAAAAAACTATTCTTAATTTCTAAAATTAAACCATCAATACCCCAAAGTTACATAAATACCATTCAATAATCAATTGTCCTTAAAATCCTTCAATATAATCCAAACTAATATTGAAACTAAAAACCTATAAGAATATAGTCTTCCACGTTAAATTGTATCTCAAAATGACATTAATTACTCTTAAAGTCACATACTTAAAAGTAATTAACCTAATCGTTTCCATAAACAACCCAAATCACTATAAATACATAATAAAAACATAGATAAAAATTCATCATTAATCCTCAAATGAAATCCCATACTATTCTATTTTCCTTGGGCATATAGTGTTCACAACAAAGCGAACAACTTCCAAAATAACATCTATCACTTAATCACCAAATCATTTTCCTATACCAAGGGTATTCATTTAATAAGACATAAGAACCCAAATCAACTTATTATTGATCAATAAAATCATTTAACTAAAAAAATAATTAGTCACACTATCCAGGGACTTCACGTAGTCCAGCGGTAGGCGATAAATCCCAATCGCACTTTGGTTGTGGGTTCGATTCCCACAGCTTTGTCTGACGCGACGGGTTGTCGCACGGTCTGCGTGTTGTACTTTTTCAAAAACTATGTTTTATAACATTACCAAAATGAGATAAATTCCTCAAAATAACCATAACATAATTTAACCACAAATCTTATCTCATACCTTGCATTTTCATCCCAAATTATAATAACTTATAATTCCCTCAATCCCAATGATCATATAAAACCAAATGGTTATTTATAACTATATCCACAATAGAAGAGATAATTATTCCTCAAATATCATTCTCACATGGCAAACTACGGGGTTACAAATACAAGAGAAAATAATTCCAAAGTAAACCCATCAACAAGGAGCGCTTATATTTTTTAAACATTTCTCCAACCATTTATTTCCACATAGCTTCTTATTTGACCAAGAAAATATCCTATAGAATAGGGAATTCACTTGGGTAATGGCCAGGTCCCCTACATTTACGGCAAATGAATGTAAATGGACTCTTTGGACCATTTTTATCTTCTTCCATAGTACTCTTCATTCTTCTTTGGCAATTCTTCACTTTATGTCCTTCCTTCCTGCATGTAAATCATTTCTTTGTCCCATTGAGACACTTTCCTGGGTGTCTCCTTCCACATTTCTTGCATGATGGAAATTGAGGATTCCTTTCTCCATGGTCTCCACTGCTGGAGCTCTCATCATTCATCAGCTTTCTCTTCTTTTTTGAGTCTGGGAATTGGTTAATATATATATTGTTGATCATATTTTTGGAAAATTGATTTGGCATAAAGACGATATCTTTTACGTCTATCAACATTCCATTTTGTTGCTCATTTCCACCACCGTTCCCACCTTGTACATCATTCTCAAAGTCACTATGACTTCCTTGGAATCCATCCATTGACTAAAACCAGAAAGCATTGTGTGAGTAACAGTAGTCATAAAATCATTTAGAGATTAACATGTCACCATATTCTCAATTTGAAACACATTAGGATTAACCAAGGTCATTTACTCTCATCTTATATATTTAATACTTCAAATTGGTTAGTAAAGAAAATGTAAATTATCCTAAGCATATCCCCCAGGAGTGTTGTAACCAAGAGTGCAGCAAAGACCGTTGTCGTGCACCAGTTCCCGTTCGAGTCTAGATCAAAGCGGTGTTTTCGGGTTTTATCCCTAGGTACATCTGTGCCAGAGCCGCCTCTACCTGCTCGTATCCAGACAGGGATGTATTGCTTGGAAAACTCATAAAATATCTATAATACCAAAATTCTAGGAAGTTCTTCTATACTAATCCTCAAATTTCATCTTAGGTCTACGTGCTCTAATCAGAGTTTATCTAAATCTAGCTTCCAAGGTTTGTACTAAACTTCCTCTGATACCAACTGTAAGGCCCCGACCCCAGTTACCCAGAGTCGGTGCATTATTACATAATATTGGCATGATCATAAGAAAGATCAAGTCTCGAAAGACCGATTAGTTTAGTGGCCTTGGAAACACTAGATATAATCATAAAGTTTTACATTACATCATAAAAAAACATCTTGTCTTCATATCCCCTCATACTATCCCTGCAGGTCATTCATAAATTACTTCTTCATAATCCTGGGAAAAATAAAACATTGAAAGGGGTGAGCTTAGAAGCTCAGTAAGGATAACATTATAGCAGAAGCTTTCATAGATAAGCATAAACACTTAAGGAAATTTATAATTAAAACAAAAGCCTTTTAAACTTGAACTTCAACATAATATGGAAAAAATAAAATGAAATAATTCCATTTACTTATTCACATTGATATTCTACTAATCGAATAATCACATGAAATATCAATAACCACTTTCATAATGATGGAATGTATAATGCCAGACTATCATAACCATATAGCCAAGGCCTCATGGCAAGACTACAAATAAGATTTTGCCAAGGCCTTGTGCCAAGACACTAGTTTGTCTCATGAGACCTACCGATGCATCAAGGAGCTATAGAGGGCTCCACCCATCACTTACTAAGTCCAATGCATTCCTCATATGAATAGGTTTAAACATAACATAAACATTCATATTAAAACTAGCATACGAAATGTCAATACTTTAACCACAAACCATGAATGGTATAAAAATAGCACATACACAGTCGAACATAACTCATTCGATACAATATGGAAGATTATATTGTATCACATTAACTTAAATGCATGGCCGATTGTCGCCTATCGACCGGTCAAGGTTTCGGTGCTCTGCTAATGTGTATAGCAGCACTCTGGTCGAATCCTCGGTGATGATACTTTGTAATAGTCGTTTGTTTTTAGTTAATTGTATTCTGATTGGGGGGTTTGTTTGCAGAGCTTATGAAATAATTTATGTATGATGTTTGATTTAACAAATTGATAAATATTTGGGTGATTTCATCATTAGGTAGTTAAGCTTGTGATATCCTTGAGCTTTGCTTTATATTGCATTAAATTAACACCCATGTCACAAGATGATTTTGATCGGAATTCCCAAGTGTTAAAGCTTTAATCCAAGCCGTAACATAACTTAGGTTTCTAATCATTACCATTAATTGTTTATGGTAGAGTATTTGTGGTTCCAATAATCCATGGAATCCACATATTAAACAAAACATGTCATTAATCCATGACATATAAAGTTCAACATACACAATATTAATTTAAAGAACATTCGTCGAGCAAAAGCTCTCAATCACTTAACATACCTAAATTATAACTCACCCCAATTAACGATTTACCCAGCCATTAAAATTATTACTAATCTGGTTATAATGATTATGGTGATGAATTATAAAGAGAAGAAAAATAAAGGGACAAGATAAGAGTAGTGCGCTGAACACACACACAAACGATGAAGAAAATTAAAAATGGATTTTCGATTGAATGAGTAATCAAAATAAGGGAAGGGGATTCAACTGAATTTAAACTATTTTAAGAACATAAATATTAAACTACAGAAGGGGGATGAGAATAATAGATATTGAAAAAGTAACTTGCATTAAAACAGAATTACAAACAAAGAGACTTACAAAATTACAAAAACGAAGAACACGAAATTAAGTGAAAACAAAGAGAGTAGGAAAGGTCTCTCAAGTGAAAACTTGAGTATGTAAGATCCTCCCAAGTCTTTGGAAGGGCCTTGGTCATGCCAATATGTTCTCCTCTCTTCTGAAATGCCAACCCCTCTCAAGGAGAGAAGGGGAGAGTATTTATAGCCCAAGGAGTAGACTGTTTACATTCCAGCAATACCCCTCCAATTGTCTCGTATATATGGACATTATGACAGCCGAATATCGAGAAATATCCTTCTTAAAGGTTGTAGATAATAAAGTTCTACGACTACTCTCAAAATTTTGAGTCAGTTGGACTTAAGGATCAAAAGTTATGGCCGGTTGATTAAACAAAGTAAAACTGTCCATTTCAATCCAGTCTTTTTGATGTCTAGAATGTGAAAGGGTTTTTGAATATTAAGATGCCTTCAAATACGAATGGTTTATTCAACAAAGTCGGCCGCCTATATCTCCTCTTTCACACTGAAAAATCTCAGCTCGATTTGATTCTTACATCATGAGATATGTCATGAATACTATACTGATTTTAATTATCGTCCAGAATGGTGGGCTGGACTTCAAAGCTTCATTTGGGCCCCTTGTACTTGGATTTGGGCATTTAATTTTTTATACAAGATGAAATGTAGTGTCCCCCGAATTATTGTGGAGATTTAATGTTTTTGGACTTCTGGATTGAGCCCAGTAAATCAATATTCTAGGCTGGTCTAGTTTGTTCACAGATTCTTTGGTCTTGTTTGTGAGGACCATATGACCCTTCAAATGGAAGAATTGGCTCATGGTAACTTCTAATGAAATGTTTTATATTGAAAGTAGAATCCTAAAAAACAATAACCACACAATTTTTATCATTATAGTGATAGT
Organism: Viscum album; assembly: GCA_963277665.1. NCBI lineage: Eukaryota > Viridiplantae > Streptophyta > Magnoliopsida > Santalales > Viscaceae > Viscum > Viscum album. The sequence goes on from OY728135.1 coordinate 266,560,876, forward strand.
TATTATTAAAAAATTGAACTGACTCAATTGGACTACTTCTAAAAATGCTCAAAAATTATACTTAATATTAAAACATTAATATTTCACACAAATTATGCACATTTCATATAAAATCAGTAAAGAGGGAATATAATAAGTCATGAAAATATTAATAACATAAACTCCCCAACACTTAGCTTTGTGCATGTTCTCATGTGCAACAAATATAAAAACATGACAAAATCATTTTTACTCACCAACAGATTTTAAAATTTTGTTTTCTCCAATCAGGGGAGGTTTAGACTATTTCACTCATCCATTTTAAAATCCACCACAATTTGTTACAGAAACAATGTTTCAAAACTAATTCATTTTTCCATGCTCAAATTTAGAAATGTAAAATGTGGACACTCAAAACTCACACCTCTCAAGATGATAAAATTTATTTGTAGAGGTTCACTCTTTCACCAACCAAAAGTGAAAATCTTAGAGTTTGAAAAGAGATCTCAGCTTACAATACCTATCCAAAGTGAAAAATAATCAAGAGGTCTTTTTAAGGGGTTTTTCTATGGCTATGGGACGGTAGGAATATAATGTCCAAGAGAGCGAAGAAGAGGGTTAAAATACCAACATAGAAAAAGCAATGCACATTTTTTTGAAATAAAACATGGAAGGAAATGAAAACACATATTTATAAGGGAATGATTGTGTGAAGAAAGACACAATAGAGGAATAAAATATGAAGGTAATGAGATGATGGAATATTTACAAGACACAAAACTTCTCCCAATGATATAAGAATATAATGCAAGTATTCTTTTTTTTCTTTGTTTTTTCGAAAGTTGACCTTAAAACAGATCTCACAATCATATCCCAACCCATGTTTGATCTCCTCACGACACTAATTGTAATAGTTATAACAAGATCAAAGGTTGAGGAAGAGTGATTTTTGACCTACCCAAGACACAACCCATTTTTTCATTTATTTTTTATTTTATTTTTTTGAATTTTGATTTTCTTTTTTGAAATTTTTTTTTTTGAACACTTTTCAATATCATTTGTACAATACATTCCCAAATCCCACTAAATGGCAACCTCCCCCCCACACTAAATTGGATGCATTACCTCAAGAATATGATAACACACCAGAAAGTAAGGAAATGATACCCAAAAATGAAATCCATTCCCCCCCCACACACTTAAATTTCAAAAACTTATGTAATGAAAATCCATGTTGATATTGGGTGGGATAAGGTATTGGGCTTGGAATGTGGATATCAAAGAAAAGGTTTTCATAGGCTCGAAGGGGCTTTCAAAATGAGGATTAATGTAAGGGAAATGGGAGGCTATTTGGATATTGTGATTCTCATGTGGTTCAGAAAATGCCTCTATCATATTAATACACACTAAGGTGGGAAATTCAGCTCGAAGGTCCACAAACTCAAGACTCACAAATAGGGGTGAAAACACACATTTTGAAAATATGGCCATAGGTGGACTTGGCATGAAATCAAATGTTTGTTCTCACGGTTGGGGAAAATCATTTTCCAAATCAAAAATTGAGCATTCAAAATGTGTTGGTTTTGACACAAAATTATTTATCCAAAGTCATAATGAAAATACAAAATTTTTGAGATGAAAACATGTCTGTTAACTCCCCAAAATGGTTGTACAAAATTTCAAAACTCAATGGTGAGTAAGGATGACTTATAATTTTTTTGTATTTTTTAAGTGATTGTTTTGTTTTTTGTTTTTTTTTTAGGTTTTTATTTTTGTAAAGATACACCCACACAAAAGAGAAAGTGAAAAATAAAGGTTTTGATAAAGAAAATGGTAAAAAAATGAAAGAGAGAGGAAGAAGAAGAAAGAGGTATAGAGAGGAAGAGATAGAGAGAGTTAAAGGGAAAGAGGTGCCCCCTGGTTTGGATTTGGTGGGTCGCCTTCTCCATCTAGTGGTAGGTTAGCTAGAGAAGTTGGGGAGCCAGTGGAAGTTGATGTTGATCCAGGATTGTGTGTCCTCTCATAATGATGCTTCAACCAATGTCCATTTACCATAAATTTCCTTTTGGAGGAGGGGTCTTGGACTTGCACTGCACCAAATGGGTAAACGTTAGTAATAACAAAAGGACCTTCCCAACAAGAATTAAGCTTACCTGGGTGAAGCTGAAATAAAGAATTGAAGAGCATTACCTTTTCAACTTCATGAAATACCTTTCTCAGGATGTGTTTGTCATGGAGTACCTTAGCCTTCTCTTTGTACATATTGGAATTCTCATAGGATTCATGTCGAAGCTTCTCCAGTTCATCCAATTGCAACAATCTTTCTTGACCAGATTTTTCAAGATCAAAATTATATGTTTTCACTGCCCAAAATGACTTATGTTGTATTTTAACTGGTAAGTGACATGCTTTACCAAAAACAAGCCGAAAAGAAGACATCCCAATGGGTGTTTTATAGGCAGTTCGATAAGCCCAAAGTGCTTCACCAAGTCTTTCAGGCCAGTATTTTCTAGTGGGTTTTACAATTCTCTCAAGCACTCTTTTCACTTCTCTATTAGAAATTTCATCCATTACATTTGTTTGGGGGTGATATGCAGTTGAATTTTTATGTAAAACCCCATTCTTTTTCAGAAGATCTTCCATGGTTCTATTACAAAAATGGGTTCCTAAGTCACTGATCAAGGAACGTGGTGTGCCAAATCTTTGGAAGATGTGGGTCTTTAGTAACTCACAAACAGTATGAGCATCATCCTTCCTAGTGGTTTTGGCCTCAACACACCTTCAAACATAATCGACCACAAGAAGAATGTATGAAAATCCATTGGAAGGGGGAAATGGTCCCATGAAATTGATGCCCCAAACATCGAAGATTTCACAAAAGATTAAAGGCTTTTGAGGAATTTCATTTTTCTTTGAAATTGTGCTAAACTTTTGGCAAGTGGGACATGATTGAAAAAACTCATGTGAGTCCTTGAATAGTGAAGGCCAGAAGAATCTAGAGTCTAGGACCTTTCGGGAGGTCCTTTGTGGTCCAAAGTGGCCACCACCAGGCATTGAGTGACAGAATTCTAAGATGGAAGAATATTCATCTTCATCAACACATCTCCTAATTACCATGTCTGCCCTAGTTTTCCAAAGTTTATTTTCTTCCCAAAAATAGTATTTTGAATCACTTTTCAACTTCATTTTTTGTTCTTTTGAAAAAAAATTAGGAAAAACACCAGAAACCAAGTAATTTACAATTGGGGCATACCATGGTAGTTTTGGAGTGAGAGATGAATGGTGATCAATTGGAAATTCAGGATCAATGATTTCAGAATGAGGAGAATTAGGAATTCTACTCAAGTGATCAGCCATAGGGTTTTCTTTTCCAGGTCTATCTTTGATTTCAAGTTCAAACTCTTGGAGCAATAGAATCCATCTTATTAGCCTTGGTTTGGAATGACTTTTCTTGATTAAGAACTTAATAGCAGAATGGTCTGTGAAGATGATGATTTTGGCACCTAAGAGATAGGGCCGAAATTTATCTAAGGCATAAACCACAGCTAAAAGTTCCTTTTCAGTCACAGTGTAGTGAGATTTAGTTTCATCCAATGTTTTTGAGGAATAATAGATGACATGAGGAATTTTTTCTCTTCTTTGACCAAGAACAGCCCCAAAAGCTCTATCAGAAGCATCACACATCAATTCAAAGGGTAAGGACCAATCTGGGGGTTGGATTATCGGGGCAGATGTAAGAGTAGTTTTGAGTTCAATGAAGGCTCTCTTGCAAACCTCATCAAAATGGAAAGATACATCATTTTGGAGAAAACGAGTGAGTGGTAGAGAAATTTTACTAAAGTTATGGATGAATTGCCGATAGAAACCAGCATGACCTAGGAATGATCGGATGACTCGAACAGAAGTGGGTGGAGTAAGTGATTGGATCACTTCAATTTTGGCAGGATCGAATTCAATACCATCTTTTGAAACTATGTTCCCTAGAACAATCCCATTTGAAACCATGAAGTGACATTTTTCAAAATTTAACACAAGGTCACACTTGACACACTTTTGAAGGACTAGAGAGAGTGAATGAAAACAAGATTCAAATAACTCACCATAAATGGTGAAGTCATCCATGAAGACTTCCATGCAGTGTTCAATGAATTCTGAAAAGATACTCATCATACACCTCTGGAATGTTGCAGGAGCATTACAAAGTCCAAAAGGCATTCTTCTATATGCATATGTTCCAAAGGGGCATGTGAAAGTAGTCTTTTCTTGGTCCTGAGGTGAGGTTGGGATTTGAAAATATCTGGTGTACCCATCAAGAAAGCAATAATGTGACTTTCCGGCTAATCTTTCTATCATTTAATCAAGGAATGGAAGAGGGTAGTAATCTTTTCATGTTTTAGCATTCAATTTTCGATAATCGATGCATACACGCCATTTTTTCTTCACTCGATTTGTGACTACCTCCCCATGTTCATTTGTGACAACAGTTATCCCACCATTCTTAGGTACAACTTGAATTGGACTAACCCATTCACTATTAGAAATTGGGTAGATAATACCATCTTGAAGAAGCTTGGTGATCTCTTCCCTAACTACCTCAAGTATGAGTGGATTGAGTCTTCTTTGGGGTTGTCTAACTGGTTTGGATGTCTTCTCCAGATTGATGTGATGCATGTAAAGGGCAGGGTTGATTCCTGGTATGTCATCTAGGGTCCAACCTAAGGCTTTTTTGTTTTCATCTAACACTTGAAAAAGTTTTGACTCCTCGGTTTCAGTAAGGGTGGCAGAGATAATGACAAGATATGAGTGATCATGGACGAGGAATTCATATTTCAGGTGTGCAGGAAGAGGTTTCAGATCAGTCTCATCTTTTACTTTTGGGATCGATAACTCAGGAACGGAATAAGGGACTTCAGTTGCTTCAGGTTCATTTTCCTTAATACTATCCAAGGTGGAGTAGTAGAGATCAGAATTGATGTGGAATTCAAGAGAGTTTTCAAGTTCCTCTAGATTGGCGGAGTCTATGAATGAGAGGTCCACATCAACTTCACCATTTATGACATTGTTAATCATGGTTCAGATTTCACAAGATCCTTTATCATTAGAACATGAATAACATGGTGGATTGGGGTTCAATTTACTCTTAGAAGTGTCCTCAAAAGCATGGATTGAGAATGCAGAGTGATCCTCAGATGGGTATCGCATGGCTTGGAAAATGTTGAACTTGACCAGTTGGTCACCGAATTCCATGGATAGGATTCTTGAATGGACATCAATCTTGGTTCTCGCAGTCATGAGGAATGGTCTTCCTAGAATTAGGGGAGATCGAGAAGATTTCGTCTCACCTTCCATGTCAAGGACATAGAAATCAGCAGGGAAGATAAGATCATTGACTCAGACAAGGACATCCTCAATTATTCCCTCAGGACTGGTTGTGCTTCGATTGACTAACTGAATGACAACACCCATTGGGTGCAATGGACCTAGACCAAGGTTGGAGAATATGGATTTGGGCATGACATTAATTGAGGCTCCTAGGTCTATGAGTGCATCATCAAAGTTTTAACTTCCAATTTGGCATGGAACCGTAAAGGTCCCTGGATCTTTGCACTTTATGGTAATAGACTTCTGGGTGGAAACATTTTCAAAGGTCCTAAGTTGCCTCTTGTGGGTACACAACTCCTTGAGAAACTTGGCATACTTAGGAATTTGTTTTATGGCATCTAAGAGGGGAATGTTGACTTCAACATGTCTAAACATGTCGAGCATTTCAGGATCAGGTTCAAAGGACTTCCTTGGTTTAGAAACAGCTTGAGAAAAAGGAATTGGATTCCTAAGTGGAATGGAAGGAGGTGATGGAATGGATTTAGATTCCTTTTCAATTTTCTTTTTCTTTTCATTTTATAGGTCAACATTCAAAGTAGGGTTTGAGGATTTATCTTGAGGCATAGCGAGTTTCTTTCCTGATCTAAGTGCAATTTCACTTACATTACTCTTGCGGTTGGGTAATGGTTGAGCTGGGAGTTGGGAAGAATTTGATTGTTGTTGCTAGCTCAGGTGGGATGCAAGTTGACCTATTTGAGTTTCAATGTTTTTAAGGCTAGAACGGGTGAAGGAGAAAAGATCTTCCACTGCACTTTCCCATGGTTTCTTGGAAGAAGAGGCTTTTCCCTGATTGGGATTACCTTGATTTTGGTTCTTGGGAAAGCAATTGTATTGGGTTGGGAATTGGGAAGGCTCATTCGGATAGTGGAATCTAGGAGGAGGATTGTTCCTTTGAGGTTGAGGAACAAAAGGATAAGGTTGATGGAAGTTACCACCACCTTGACCATATTGGAATTGGTTTGGGTTTTGAGGAGGGAATTGAGGGGGGTGATATATGGGATTACCATACCTAAGGCCTTGGTTATAGGAAGAAGAGAAAGGCTCAGAGTGAGGTTGGTTGAAGTTTCTAACAAACTGACCTGATTGTTGAGGGTTGGGGTTCCGCTGAGAATATGCTGCATTGAGCTCCATTGGTCCGGATGAATCAGATTGATCCTCTTGAAGTTGTGGACATGTGTCTGTTGGATGAGCTGGGGAGCTACAGATTCCACAATTATTGATAGGTTCAGGGAATAGTGACTGTGGAGAAGATGAGGTTGGGGCTTTGGTAGCCACTGCTAATTGATGCACAAGACCTGTAAGTTCACTCATCCACTCAGTCATCTATTTAGGCTCTATGGATTGATTATCTTGGTCTTGTTTGAATTGATCATGTGCTCGAGTATGGAATTCTTGTGTGTTTGCAGCCATGTTACTTATGATATCTCTTGTAGCTGCAGGAGCTTTATCAACAAGAGCACCGCCACTTGCGGCATCTATGAGAGTTCTATCCATAGCCAATAAACCCTCATAGAAGTATTGGATCAAGAGTTAGTCAGGGATTTAATGGTGTGGGTAGGTTTCCACAAGCTTTTTGAACCTCTCCCAGTACTCATGGAGTGATTCATTTGGGAATTGACGGATACCACTTATTTCCTTTCGGATGGAAGCGGTATGAGAAGCAGGAAAGAATTTTTCTAGAAAGAGACACTTCATGTCATTCCATGTAGTTATGGAACCAGGAGGGAGGTAGTAGAGCCATGACTTGGAAGATTCATCTAGGGAGAAAGTGAATGCTCAAAGTTTGATTTGTTCTTCAGAAACCCCTTGAGGCTTCATGGTAGAGCACACCACCTGGAACTCTTTGAGATGTAGATGCGGATCCTCACCAGCTAGCCCATGGAAATGAGGTAGAAGATGAATCAAACTCGATTTGAGTTTGAAGTCAGCCTCTATGTTTGGATATTGAATACCAAGGTGTTGGTAATTCATATCAGGGGCAGCAAGTTCTTTCAATGTTTGTTCCCTAGGATTCGCCATATCGAATTAAATTGGTAGGGCAATGATTGGTTCTTAGGTGATTTGGTTATCCCTAATGGTTCTCCTAAGTCGATGAAGAGGTCTATCAATTTCAGGGTCAAACAAATCTGAGGGATTGTTTGGGAGGCTACGGGGCATTCAGAGAGATTTATAAAGGATGAGGAAGACAGGTTTTCCTTTGTGTTTTTTTTTCAGTTTATGATTTTTAATAGGAAAACGGGTTTTTCTTTGTGTTTTTTTTTCAATTTTTTTTAAAAAATTGTTTTTTTGTGTTTTCTTGACAATAACCAGAAACTAATGACTACTTAAAGCACCATCCCCAGAAATGACGCCTTTTGAAATGCACGGCCGATTGTCGCCTATCGACCGGTCAAGGTTCTGGTGCTCTGCTAATGTGTATAGCATCACTCGGGTCGAATCCTCGGTGATGATACTTTGTAATAGTCGTTTGTTTTTAGTTAATTGTATTCTGATTGGGGGGTTTGTTTGCAGAGCTTATGAAATAATTTATTTATGATGTTTGATTTAACAAATTGATAAATATTGGGGTGAGTTCATCATTAGGTAGTTAATCTTGTGATATCCTTGAGCTTTGCTTTATATTGCATTAAATTAACACTCATGTCACAAGATGATTTTGATCGGAATTCCCAAGTGTTAAAGCTTTAATCCAAGTCGTAACATAACTTAGGTTTCTAATCATTACCATTACTTGTTTATGGTAGTGTATTTTTGGTTCCAATAATCCATGGAATCCACATATTAAACAAAACATGTCATTAATTCATGACATATAAAGTTCAACATACACAATATTAATTTAAAGAACATTCATCGAGCAAAAGCTCTCAATAAATTAACATACCTAAATTATAACTCACCCCAATTAAAGATTTACCCAGCCATTAAAATGATTAATAATCTGGTTATAATGATTATGGTGATGAATTATAAAGAGAAGAAAAAGAAAAGGACAAGATAAGAGTAGTGTGCCGAACACACACACAAACGATGAAGAAAATTAAAAATGGATTTTCGATTGAATGAGGAAGCAGAAGAAGGGAAGGGGATTCAACTTAATTTAAACTATTTTATGAACATAAATATTAAACTACATAATGGGGATGATAATAATAGATATTTAATAAGTAACTTGCATTAAAATAGAATTACAAAGAAAGAGACTTACAAAATTACAAAAACGAAGAACACGAAATTAAGTGAAAACAAAGAGAGGAGGAAAGGTCTCTCAAGTAAAAACTTGAGTATAGAAGATCCTCCCAAGCCTTTTTCAAGGCCTTGTTCATGCCAATATGTTCTCCTCTCTTCTTAAATGCCAACCCCTCTCAAGGAGAGAAGGGGAGAGTATTTATTGCCCAAGGAGTAGACTGTTTACATTCTAGCAATACCCCTCCAATTGGCTTGAAGATATGGATATCATGACAGCCGAATCTCGAGAAATCTCCTTCTTAAAAGTTTTATATAATAAAGTTTTCCGACTACTATCAAAATTTTGAGTCATTTGGACTTAGGGATAAAAAGTTATGGCCGGTTGATTAAACAAAGTAAAACTGTCAATTTCAATCCAGTCTTTTTGATGTCTAGAATGTGAAAGGGTTTTTGAATATGAATATGCCTTCAAATCCAAATTATTTCTTCAAAAAAGTTGGCCGCCTATATCTCCTATTTCACACTGCAAAATCTCAGCTCGATTTTATGCTTACATCATGAGATATGTCATGAATACTATACTAATTTTAATTCTAGGCCAGAATGGTGGGCTGGACGTAAAAGCTTCATTTGGGCCCCTTGTACTTGGATTTGGGATTTGAAATTTTTATACAAGATTAAATGTAGTGTCCCCCGAATTATTGTAGAGAGTTAATGTTTTTGGACTTCTGGATTGAGCCCAGTAAATCAATCTTTAAGGCTGGTCCAGTTTGTTCACAGATTCTTTGGTCTTGTTTGTGAGGACCATATGACCCTTAAAATGACAGAATTGGCTCATGGTACCTTCTAATGAAATGTTTTATATTGAAATTAGAATAATAAAAAACAAGAACCACACAATTTGTATCATTATAGTGATAGTTATTATTAAAACATTAAACTGACTCAATTGGACTACTTCTAAAAATGCTCAAAAATTATACTTAATATTAAAACATTAATATTTCACACAAACTATGCACATTTCATATAAAATCGGTAAAGAGGGAAAATAATAAGTCATGAAAATATTAATAACATCACTAACCTCAATCAATAATAATTAAGGATATTGACATAGATGAAAATAATCATCAAAACTATTTGAGAGAAATATCCCCTTTTTTCTTGAAATCATTTAAAAGTCACACTATTTGTCAAGAAGCCATTTAAAAATAGATTTTTGAATCAAAGTGTCTCATACCACTTTGAAACTTTTAAAAGGATTTTTAATTTTAAAACTTTAATGTCCATATAAATAAATCCTTAAAACCATTTTTTAAAACATGGACATTAATGAGAAAGATTTAGAAGAATAAGTCTTTAAAACATTTAAAAATGGTATTTTAGTTAGAGTTTCTAATCAAAAGAGAGACACTTGAATACAAATAATTGAGGTAATAAAAACATTTTAATATCATGAGAATAAAGGAATTCATGATATACTATGTCAAAGTACATTATATACACCACATAGAAGTGATTTGGTGTATAACAACAAAGAAGTCTCAATGGAATGTAAATAGAGATGAAATCACTCATAAAGGCCGTATCCTTAGGTTAAGGATAAATCAATGACATAATTATGTGTGACAAATATAAATACACTAAATATGATTGGATATTCAGTGTAAAAAAATCAAAGGACATTCACACATATTCTAGTAAAAACAACACCAATGAATTGGATTTTTATCTCAACAAATCGAGATTGAGTAAAAATTACTCTTATCAAGTTCATACCGATGACTTGAGAATTTATCAATGGAGTGATTATGTGTATAAAAAGTATATCCACAGAAAGGGGAGTGGAAATTATGACATAATCAAATTAATAGTTATTCCACACATAATCTTGGAGTAAAATAATCAATGAAGTATGCGTAGAGCCGAATGAGTGGAAATTGAAATTTCAAATTCCCTTATCGAGTTGGTAACTTATGAAACATGAACCCATGAAAGAAGGATAACACCATGATGATGTAAATATCCATAAATTAAAGTATATTACAAAATGAATACAATCATGGGTAGTACACACACCATATGCAATAAATAAGTGGTGAATAATGGAATTCTCACAGAATTAAAAGTGAGATAAGAAACCCCTTACTTTGTACTTCTTCCTTGGTCGAAGGTAGGTTAACCTCCTGTATAATGGTGAAATAATTGTTTTTAAATTATTCAATAATCATATACATTAATATTATATCATATATGATCTTTTAAAATTTATTTGTTAATAATATCTTAGAATTATCGTCATTTCGGGTGTTAACGGGTTCATTTTACTTTATATTCTTTGTTATGTGAGCCATAATTGTTATTAATGGGATGTATATTATTCATATCCAGAATGATATCAAGTCCTTAAACATTATTTTTAATCATCAAATGATAATTATACTTGAATAGATACGATGGAGAATGAATCTCATCACGTTCGTGGAGACGGTAGTCCGTACGTACGCACGAGAGACAATATCATTCTTTTGATATTAAAATAATATATAATTGGATGTTATATCATATATAAAGAATAATTATAATTTTATATTTATTATTTACATGAATTACACATCATTATTATACCTATAAAAATAATAATTTATTGAATAACAATTACACCACGACGTGGAGACGGTAAGCCGTACGTATGCACGTATGGTGACATGTTATTCAAAGGGTGGATAGAATACTGAATATGGTTGTACCATATTTATAATATTATTATAGTATATATGAGATACTGGATTCATTATTTTAGAATATAAATAACAAATAAAGAATAATTGGAAGAAGAAAGGAACTTGAAAAATGGTGGTGAAATCATTACCTCTTCTTTGGGTTCTTCCTTTTGATTTGATCAAAAGGGCTCCTTAGGTTGGATTTCTGATCAAACTAAGGCCTCTAGGTTGTATTGAGGGAAGGTGAGAGAGTATTTGGGTAGGTTTTGTCTGAACCAAAAGGCTTTGAAGGTGTGAAGTAATGGGAAGGGGGAGTGCCCTTTTATAAGAGGGGTGAGGGGCACCTTTGGAAAAGCTAGAAATATTATTTTATAATAAATTCATATTCGGTTTCTAGTGGCTCAAAAGTAGATTATTTAAAGTTTAAGGTGGGGATGGGTCGAAAACCACTCAACCAATAGAATTTAGACAAGTTTGGGTCGTTATATTAACCTTATCTTTAAGTATTAACTCTTAGTTAATTAGTTTCACTTTTACAATGTCTCTTTGTATTTTTATATAATATGGTTAATAAACTTACTATATACATCCAAGAGACCCTAAAGTGGTCCATTAATGATAAAACTATCATGATATAAGTCTCTTGGCCGAACCTTAGATTTTTAGAAATTTAATATCAATTAATAATAAAATATTTGTTTTAAAAACTCTTTTATGTCAATTTTGACACTATTCAATAATTGATTTTTTAAAAAATCATAACAGAATTATTACTTAGAAAAAAGTTAATTAAATAAATCCTACCATGTCATATTAATCTATAAAATTAGTTTAATTAATAAAAAGTCTCAAATTATATTTATTTGCGTATTTATAATATCAATTATTCTAATTTTTCACTATTATGGTAATTACTGCATCACCATTGTGTCATAAATAAATTAAATTATTTAATGTCTAAAAAATATAAATAAAATATCATTATGTAGTAAATCTTTTTATATTTATAATTAATATTTATCGTCTAAAATCCAACATATATAACCCTATGTAACAATTGTTTTTCTAAAGGATATATGCTTGTGTCATTTTTGTATTCATTTTAACTTAATTAAAATAAAGTGTCCCTATCACTTACAAGTGGATCCATGGGGTCCCAAAATCAACCCAAAGATGTCCATGGTCGTCCATGTATCAACCAATAGGGTTAAGACACGTTTTAGGGTAATTTAGTATTATTATAATATTATTTTTTAACACTTATTTATCGGATTTACCCTTAACCATGGTAAATAAAATATTTACCGAAGTAATTATTCAAAATGTCTAAAAATAAAAGTTACCTATTTACACAATTTGAAAATCCTGATTCCAAATATGGAATCCATTTTTCCAAATTCAAAACACATAAGTGGCAGAAATTAATTTAAAAATTAATTCCCGTTGTTAAAACAAAAAACGTGTTTTTAAGAGATAATAACTATCAAAAGATTGGCACTTGTTTATGTCTGGTTTAATTGTGAAATTATGTCCAATGAAAAACATTTAATTAAATGGTAAAAATATATTCTAAATATAATTTAAAGCCACTCAAATTCATAATTTATCAATATTAATTATTTTGATTAAAAAAGTTTTTTTAATTAAAATTTAGTAATTTTCACTATTCATCAAAATATGAAAGTTATCCGAAAAGTACCAAAATTTCACCCTAGGCTAATTTTGATATTCCGAATCCAAAAATGAAGTCCATTTTGAGAGATAGAATTTCAAAAAGTAGGTATTACTATTCATAACGGCTAGTTTGATTGGTTGTGGTGTGTTAGAATCTCGAAGTTGGGTACAATGCACGCCATTGCATTATTCAAAGGGAAACGTACCATGGAAGCTTGGGGTGTTACACACCAAAACTCTATCTGAGACTCGGCCTCTAGAGAGGATCACAATCTAGTGATGTGGATGTAATGTCGCATTGTACCCTTGATTAAAAGGACCAAGGTAATTCACTCAAACTATACTAGTCCAAGAAGGACATGGAAATCACAACTGATTCCTATATGATTCATGTGCCATTATTTTTTCTACAACTAATTTTCTCATGTACCGATTTAAAAAGTAGGTTATCAAAGTCCTGGTGTATGGATACATCAACCACCACACCAACTGTAATGACACTATCATTTATGAATAAAATTTCCTTCCTTTTAATGTCTTATGGATATAGAAAATACATGCACTTTTTTATTATTGGGTTTAAATGGACATCAGGTATCATTACCCTTTATAATATAGTCATTGAACAATGATCACATGACTGATATAAATATAATGTTTTTAAAAAAAATATTTCAATACAGAAAAAGGAGATGATGGACTCATCCAGTAGACTCTGGTCATACGAAGCTCATTTTTTGGAGCTCGGGAAGGAGATAGTGTCACTAGGATTTTCTCTTGACCAAGGACAAGTTGAGCTTCAATGCATTAAGCTTGAATAGAATTGCCTACGATTTGATCAAGTTAGTAGAGATTACCACCCGAGCGATGTTATTCGGGCCGCCCCAAGATTCTATCACCATCGCACACCTAAACCTTAGGTATTATTAGGGTATTATAACGGGTTATATAATAAGGTATTAGTTACTTATTATGTAATGAATTTTTATAAATAAAAGTCTTATTCCATCAATTCTTTTATAGGAATAGTCTTTCTTAAAAAATGATGAATTTGATAAAAAAAATTGGGTAAAAATAGTACTTTTGAGAAACATATAAATTATTATATTAAACTAATTTTTTATTATATAGTAAAAACAATTCTTATAAATTATGATTATATCAGTTCCATATCTGTAAATGATTTGGTAATCAGTTTGATAAGGGTTTTATTTTTTATACGATAAAACAAAAAGTGTATATTTTAAGGAATTAATGAATTTTTGAAATAATTAATATTTTAATAAAATATTATTATCAAATTAATTTTATGAATAATAAATGGTTATATAATTTTTATGAAGTCAAATGTAATTTTTATTAAGGTTTGAAAACTATTTTTGTCAAAACATGTGAATTTTCAATAAATATCGGTTTTCATTTTAAAAGTGAAAATTCACATATTTAGAAACTTATTTAGATAAAATAAATATTATTTTTGTAATCATGACATAAAAAATATCCAATAGTTAATTTTTCATAATTTTCTAAGATAGTCGAATTTTTTGGTAAAAATTAAATACCGTATAAATAAAATATGTGTTTTATGACATCATAATGACCCCAAAAATGATGTAATAAATACTATATTGGGTATTTTCAGACCAATATATTTTTTCCCATTAAAATAATTTGATTTTATATTTGTTTTACTTATTTTATAAAGCCTTCGTGAATCCTCCAAAATGTATAATATATTTTAATATTTTAAATTCATTTCCTTGAGAGTGTGACTCACCTCTACATAAGAAAGGGAAATATTTTATTATATTAGGTCATTTTCCTTATAAAATAATTTTTTCCACTTCTCTTTGGTAAAAACCATGGGCAAAAACCATGAGAAGGTTTGTGGTTTTGAATATTTAATTATATAGATTTCAAAACCTTAGTTTGTGAAATATTAAAGAATTCCCCTCTCATTTCCTATATAAACCCAAAAAATATCCCACTTATATTCACTAAAAATACTTGGAGAACATACCTAATCTTCCCTAACCTCTCTATAATCCTCTCAAGTAACCTCAATCTCTCAATAAGTCCCTCTTCAATCTTTTGAAGTCACACACTCAAGTAAGGGATCCTCACTTTCCTTCGTTTCTCATTTTTATCTGAGTTTCTTTATATTGTTATTACCTTTTATTTTCAATTAAAAATGTTAGGGTATGATTTTAAACCTCCCCTATACTTCCCTCCTTATGTTTTAATTATTATATACCCCTTTCTATCTCATTAATTCCTTTCATTTACACTTGTTACCATGCCGAAATTTTGTAAGGGATTTCTCACTTCTTATTTTCATTCAAGAATTTCTTCTAAATTATGAATCTAAATCCCCTTTCATATGTTGGGATATTATTTTACATCATACCATTACTGTCTATTTTATGTATAAATTATTAGAGACCATTTTCTCTCTCATTAACCCAATTTAAGAATTTCCATATGATGTTGTTATGCTACCGAAATTGCACAACGATTTTCCAAGCCAAAATCATCCTATAGTGAATACCATACTCATTTCTCTATCAATGGTATTCACATATATTCACATATAATTATTTAATTTCACTTACATGTATGTATTTCACATTATTTTATCATGTAATAAATGATGATGTTGAGTGAATCCATGTTATATGATCTATGTGGCACACTTAAGCATGAGATTGAAATGAATATGAAGGGTGTGCCCTGATAGCACTACAATGCATTGGGTAGTGTTTAGTATCATGATATGCCATGTAAAATGAGGGTTTACCCATGCTAATTCATGTTCAATGAGGTTTTACTCATGTTAATCCATGGGCAATGAGTCTTGTCTCATGCTAGTATCTTGTTATATGTTGTTTCCACATTTCCATGTTATGATGATCATGTTATATCATGAAATTATGTTCATGTTTCTCTTATGCTTAATTTATATGTATATTGCCTAACATGTATTTTATTCTTCATGTTATTACTTTTTTACTCCCTTACTAGTCTTTATATCTCACCCCTTTCTTATGTATATCCTCAAGTTATCCCATGCAGTGTTAAGTACGAAGGAATGAGTTGGTCATGTCAAAGAAGTTTGAAATAAAGATGTTGTATTTCATGTTTTAAGTTGTTATGTAATGTTTCTAATTTCCCAAGACATTATACCTCTCAATCCTTAGTGCTTTATTAAGTTAAATTTTATGTAATAAATCATGTTTAAGTGGGTAATAAAGAGTAGGGTTGTTATAGTTGTTATTAAAGGATAGGTTTAGTTATTTTTGGGATTAGGATTAGAAAACCCGGGTGAAAGCCTTAGGGATAAGACTACGTATAAGAAAAACATCCCTAAATTTTTGTGAGTATAGAGTAATTGTTTTATCAAGAAAATACATCCCTGTCTGGATATGAACTAGTAGAGGTGGCTCTAGCACAGATGTATCTAGGGGTAAAACTTGAAAACATCACTTTAAGCTAGACTTGAACGGAAACTAGTGCACAAAAATGGGTCTTACTGGACTCTTGGTTTGATAATCCCAAGGTATATTATTTGGTAAATTCATAAGATTGGTATTAACCATTATTAAGGGAGTAAAAAATCCCATAAGAATATATGTTATGAAATAGATCATGGATAACTTAGATTAAAGCCTAGAAATTAATATGTTAAGAAAATAAATTTAATTTATAAGTTATCCCTTTTTGTCATTGGATTCCCCTTTATGTTTTTAATAGTTTAAAATAATTACCCCTAATTTTCCTTTTATTATAGCCAATGGCCAGTAATAGGAGGACTTGGGTTAACAACCAGTGAAAAGATTAATGTAATGATTGTTCTAATGAGATGCCCAATCTGATGGGAGAAGGAATCAAAAACTTTGTCATGATATTATCTTAGTTAACTCAAGTTTTGAATAGATTCAAGGGTCAAGAGGAACGTCTAACCCCCCCCCCCAAGAAAGAACAATCCATAATTGAGATCTTCATGAGACAAAGGTCTCCTACTTTCAATGGACAATCTGATCCCTCAATCGTCGAACAGTGGATCAACTCCATTGAGAAGATCTTCTCCATCCTTCAATGTTCCGAACAAGAGAAGGTTCTTCTGGATTCTTATCATATGAAGGGTGAAGCTAATCAATAGTGGAAATTGATCAAAAATAAGAATCCTGAGGAAGATATATATGTGTTTGAATGGAAGAATTTTCAGAAAATGTTTTTCGATAAATATTTTATTTGCACCCTCCGAATTAAAATGGAATGGGACTTCCTTGACCTCAAGAAAAAAGATGACGAATCCATCAGAGCATATGAGTAAAACTTCACAAAGCTTGCATGATACACCTCTGGATTTGTTATTACCCCCGAATGAAAGGTTTACTGCTTCCTTAGTGGGATAAAACCTAGCCTACAAAAAGCCCTAGTGATCCATGACTTTGATAGCTATGAGGAAATTGTCTGATTTCCCATCAAAGTCAAAATGGAGATCGAAGAATCTCAAGGGTATCATGGGGTTAAAAAGAATAAAGTGGAATTTAATTCTGGAAGTATGATGGATAAATCCAATGGTGCTAAGAAATTATAGCACCCCACTTTCCAAAGGTGTGGAAAGAAGCACCCCAAAAATTGCATGAAGGGGACGAAGAAATGCTTTAGGTGTGGAAGAGAAGGGCACCAGGCCAATAGTTGACAATAATAAAAACCCTACTACTACAACAGAGGATATGAAAACTCTGTTCGACCCTCAACGCATTTTTTGTTTCTACAACTAAAAATAACTAGGGAACTTTTTGAACTAGTGCCCTAAGCCAAGGGTTTTTATAGGAAACCAACAACCTCCAAGGAAACAAGGGTGAGATTTTTCCATCACTACTGCTGAAGTGAATCATGAAAATGAAGTGGCGACAAGTATACTATTTATTCATTCAAGAATATAAAACATACTTTTCGATCCTGGTTCTACACATTATTTTATATCCCAAAAGATTAGTAAAACAATCCAAACACCACCAAAAATCATGGAAGTAGAGATGTCGGCGAGAATGGAAAATGGGGAAATTATCGCATCCCATGAATATAACTCCTCCCCTATCACAATTTGTGGATTTAACTTCCCATAAAACCTCTTCATACTCCCTATGTTGTAATTTGATGAAATTATTGGCATGGATTGGCTATCCCTATATAGAGCCAACAGAAATTTTCGTGAGAGGGAAATCACTCTTCATATGGTGGATCGACCCCCGATTATGTATAAGGGTAAGGAGAAGGATGAATCTTCTTTAGCACCATTATCTCATGTGTGGATATTAATACCCTATGAGCATGTGTATCTTGCTCAGATTATTGAGTCTAAGGAAGGAACCATCCTCTAATACATGCCTATTGTGAGGGAATTTATTGATGTGTTTCCCAAGGAATTTCCTGGTCTTCCTCCTAGAATAGATGTTGAATTCTCGATTGATCTTATACATGGGGAATTTCCAATATCCAAGAATCTATATAGAATGGCTATTGTGGAGCTTGAGGAGATAAAGAAACAACTATAAGAGAATCTTGATAAAGGGTTTATATGCCCAAGTGCTTCACAATGGGGTTCACTGGTCCTCTTCGTCAATAATGATGTGTCATTTTTTATACTTGGGAATATATCCAAAACCTACATATGTAATATTTTCAATCTCCATGCGTAAAAAATATCACTTAACCAAATTTTAAATTCTACAATATATAAGGATCTATTCAGCCATAAAATAATATGAAATATATTTTCACAACCTCTTTTGGATATGTACTACTATATCCTTAAGAAAATATCACTAAGGTCCACACATAATATTTTATAATTTGGAAACTTTTTACAACATGAAATGATAAAACTATAATAATAATTAATAATAAAGAGAAAATAAGAGTAATGACAACATCATTCTTTTATTCTATAAGAAATGAAAGCTTCAAAAAAAATTCTTAATTTTCTCAATATGATAATAATGAAGAAATAATAAATAATAATAAATGATATAAAAAATTATGTAAATATAAATTATAAAAATATAATAAATATAGTGAAATTGAAATAATTAGTAGTTTAGGGCATGTAGATTGAAAGGGTAATTATGTGGAATTGAGGGGGTCACTCTGCCTCTGTGTCTTTCCATAGAAATATCACATTTCCTTTGAATTCTCCACCAAGGCCCTAATAAAATCATATCTTTGGATTATATTTCATTGGTGATACACTTAAATGTTTCATCAAAAATTATAATGTACCACCACCTTGGACCACTAATTGATGCATGGTTCAATGGTCTTCATTGTACCTTAGGCATACCTCCCCATATGCCAGAGGCTCCTAACTAATAGTGGAGGTCTAAGGGTGGTACTATGGGGAGACTATACCCCCTATATCAAAGTATGCAATAAATATAAAATAACTAAACACCATCTATATTAGTAAAACAATATATTAAGAATAATCATGTAAATTAACATCCTATAATAATAAATGAAATGTGATAAAGGAGTGAACAATAATTTCATACATACAATAGACCACACACTAGGATCGTTTCATATACATACCATAGTAAATAAAATAAAAGACATTGGATTTATAAAATCTTAATATGGAACTTATCCCAAGATCCATGTACACGTCTGATCCATCCCACTCGATCAACCATGGGCCTTAGTCTAATTTGTTCCTACAACCAAGTGAATGTATGATCAGGTAACCAAGTGAAATGGCAGTCTGAATAGGGTGTGAGTACAAAAATTAGTAGGGAACCACCAATGTGGTCTTGTACTAACTAGAATATACAATGATATATGCATGTGATGTGTCCAACTTAAATCAATAAATAAAATAACCCATTTTCGATCCTTGGGTACATGAACTTGATAAATGATACCTGCCTTGTCCTAATTTTGTAGTGTCATTGATCATGTCATGTGATCATGCCATCCATAATAATAACACAGGCTCCACCTCTGTGGTGGCCCCAACCATAGTTTCACAAACCTCCCACCATGGGGATTTTTCTTAGTCATCACATAAATCCCTCCAAGGGAGTATAAAATAGTCATCATGGACCTCCCCTATGGTAATATACAATAGTCATCACAGAACTGAATCCAATGTCATCCCAGTATACCAAGCTAGACATGCCTCGGAAGATAGCTCCCCCTGATAGATATCAGGCCTTGATCCCCCACCAAAATACCCCTACTAGGATATAATTTTATGGTCCACTTGATCATATTATATCCAAATACAAGGTAACCCAACCATATCTAATCTCCAACTATGTGGTAGCTTCATCAAGTATCACATACCTCCCCTATGGGATTTTTCTCATTCAGGTCATAAGCCTAATAGGGTTCTCAACCAACCTCCCCTGTAGAAGTTTCTACATCCTAGGAATATTCCCTATAAGAATTTCTGGTGACCTCCCCAATGATAGTGACCATAAAATCATAAATATTACCTAAGTATTATACCATATTGAGCATTAGTATAAAATTATAAACATGGGTTTCCATATGCCCAACCCACCAAGAAACCCTTGGTCTAACTCCCCAAATAATGACTCATCACATCACAACCTAAACAGGCTCAAAACATTGATCTGGGTTCTAAAGTATCACATGTGATCATCTTAACCTTTCTCATTACTACCCTATCACTGTATTTATGAGTCATATGGAACCCACATGGGTCCCCTCAGTCTAAGAACAGTAGGGGCACCTTCACATAGGTCTTTAGTATCAGTAGTGGTCTTGGGTCATCACTCGACACCCTAGGGAATCATGTCACTTGACTCCATTAATAAGGTAGAAAATACTCACCAACTACATGGGATCCTACCACAAGGGTAACATCTAAGATATGTCCCACGACTCATCTCATCCATCAAGTTTCACTAGTTCAGTCTTTTTACCCAACCCCAACCTTGTCTACCTAGGGTCCATCCACCTAGGCTTGTACATGGGATAAAAATCCATATCTGGTATGGCCTCACATATCAAGAGGTTTGGAGGCCACCTGGTATCTCAATAGTTCCATCAGACCCTCATGGTCTGTTCATTTCAAGTCACAACTGCCCTTCCTTAAGGGGTGATCAAGGATCCTACTCTAGGGCCACTAGGTCTTGGTTGGTTTGGCCTCACCTCTCAAGAGGTCTAATGGACAACCAGTATCTCAATAGTCCTGGTTTTGACCATCAGTGGTCAATGAAACAAGTTAGCACCCAAAGGGTTGTTCATGACCCCTGGTGCTCATTCATTTTAATTAGATGTTTTAATTTAATCAAAACATTTTAATTTAATTTAATTAACCAAGGTAAACATCCTCAGTGGCATTCTCGAACATCCAAATGCAACATAAAATAAAACATAATCCATTGGAATAGTACATGAGATCACCTACCATTTATTAAAGATTTTCTAATTATCACCAAGGGCTGGAAGTACCTACCAAGGCCCGTCTAAGCCCATCCAGCCTCATCCAAGAAATCCAAGTTCATGTCTCACAACTGAACCAATAGAATTATTTAATTATAATCACATTATAATTAGTAAATTAATCTCAACAATTTATAATTTACTAAACTATTTTATTTAAATATACATAATTCCCAAATACTCATCAACCGATCTCATCGTGTTGGTACCGTGACCAAATACTCGCCAGCAACCTATGGCATACCCCTAACCTTGAACTGGGAAAAATATCTAAAAAATGATGTCAAAAAAATTACTAATTTAATTTAATTTAAGCTCAAAATATTTGAAAACTCATTGTGTTGATATACCTCAATGAAATAGCAGATGGATAAGTGTTGATGTAATATTGGGATGTCCTCTTCCTAGGTAGAGAGGAAGCTCATAATCGTTATCTGATTCCACTATGATCTAGTGGAAACAAAATCAAAAACCCTAATTGAGGATCTCAAAATTAGAGCTGAGAGAAATAATACATGGGGAAATTAATAGAGGGTTTGATGTACCTTGAAATTCTAAGAGAAACCATAAAAAACTTCCTCTTAGAGGTGTTTGAAGAAGGGAACTAAGGGAGGAGGGAGGTTGGCTCACGTGAGGGGAGGAGAGAGGGGAATCGGGATGCCCCCTAATAAAAAAATTCAGGGGGTGGTAAATTTTTTTTTTAAACAGGCCTTAGGGTTTGAATATATAGTTTTTCAAACCATGAGCCAACCATGTGGATGTCACTACCTTGAGAACTTCACCCCACCTGGTTTGGCTACACGGTTTTCCAAACTTTGCACCAACCATGTGGGTGGCTCTGCACACTCATACAGTTTTATCTAAAAACCTACATGGGTTTTCTAAAATTATGCTATAACCATATGATTTAATCATTATTAGAATAAATTGAACAAAAATTTCATCCTACCTTAGGTTGGGGTATGATTTCCCCTAAACTATGCACCCCAAACCGTGCTCCCCATTCAAAAATCTACAAAACTTTTGAAACTTAACCTGACGTCTCCAAGAATCACTCTAACACCCAAGGAACCCTCTAAGACTCATTCCACATCTAAAAATATCACTTTAAGTCATTACAACTCTTGTAATTATGTTCTGAATCTCTAATAAAAATTTAAATTGTATGGTAATTGAAAATCCAAATTCCTTCTGAAAATTTTAACTCATACTGAAAAGATATCTTACAAACTCCCCAAATTAATATTTATCATCCTCAAGAATCATCGGTAGACTTTCAAGAAAACATCCTAACCTACCTCATTCGTGTATTCCCACTCAAATGTTCATGATTCATCCATGAACACCCAACATGCTTCTAAAGTTCCATTTTCCAACTAGGGTTCTTAAGCCACAAAATCATGATCCAACTCCCATAACCACTACCAAAACATCAAGACAGTTCTTTCCCAATCCCATATAACATGATCATGACCAAATCATCATCAAATTCATCACCCATCCTATCACACTCTCCATTATAGGGATTAGTATGAGAAGTCCAATTCGGATTCATGGTACTACCCACTATTATAATTACCTATCAAAACATGAGTCTAGATTCCTAATGATGGTGCTATAATGGTTCCAAATTTTCAAACCTGATCACATATGAGATCACCACTCTCATTTTTTTATTTTGATCTAAATTAGTCAAACTTTAATCAACCATAATCAAAATTTGATTGTGAGTTATTTCCCTTGAAAAGACCCAGAAGATTATTCAAAATGATCACGTTGCAACCCATACAATGTTCTTGATATGGTTCCTAGCTCAAGAAATCCAATTATACATGGGAATAGCGGTTTCACCTCCACTGGATGACCCATATAAAAAGCTCGACTGCTATTTCTGACACTTCACATCAGACCTGATCATAATGAATCTAATCCCAAGGCGTCTTGTGATTTTTTAAGTACCCAGATCGGCATCCATACCTAACACTCTATGTTATCTCACAATTTAAAACCCAATTTATTAATTTCACTATCATCCTCTAAATGTGATCATTGATGCATCCCAAACTAAAACGTATATATCATCACAAGCCACCCCAAGCTCGACACCCAATCTCATACTCTAATAAACACTATATATAAACCTATACCTTTAATTCACAAAGGAATCTAGTATTAATCAGGTCTATTTATATAGTGGCATCAAAATTACAAAATGACCATCCAACAACTGATCCCACTCCCATGACCCTTCTCACGTGAGGGATATAGGAACACAACTGGCATTTTGTTCCCCACCTTAGGATCATTCTTATCTTTATAGCACCAAAATATAATCCTAATCACCATGGCCAATTTCTTATCCATCACCATACATAAATATTGGCATGGAAAAACTCCCTCCATGAGAAATACCTCAACAGGTTACATCACTAAAAACATGGCATTACTCATGAGACATGATCATCTACTTTCACCCTTGATTCCAAGTCTCCTTGGTGATGTGATTAAATTCCAACCATGGTTAACCTATTCCACAGCACCTAATCCATTTCCCAACTCATGCTCCTATGATTTGTACGTCATTGAGACCAGACTAAATGTTCTCTACAACAAGTCAATCTTATCACACCAGGATACCCCTTGTAACTCCTCTTAAAAATTAGGAACCTTACCCATGCCATGTACACTCATATAACCACCCATCTCATGGTTTCATTCTATTCATGAGAATCCAGCCACACTTGGGCCACTCTTCTAAAAAGAATCCAAATACACAGGGCTATATGTCACCCTAGTACTACTCTCGAAACCACACTTTGATACCTAAAGCACCAACACTCAAGGTTCTTGTAACAAAAAATCAATCAGCTCCTATGAATCAATCTCATACCTTAAAGAAAATACCCATGATTTAGTCTTTAAAGAAAACACCAACCCAGAATAACCCCTCTAGTGGGTTACCATCGATCATACCAACCATCGACCCTCTTGGGTCCAATTCAGAACTAAGGGACCTCTAGTTATACCACCTAGCCCTATCATTTAGTTATATCACCAAGGTCACTATAACTAACTAGTATTAAGATACATATAAATTACATCAGTTTTACAGAATACTTAAAATATTACACAAACAGAAGCCCAAAGACTATATTAGTTTAGTGCCTTTGGAAACTTGGAACAAAAATATTCTAACTCAGTGAAATGTCTTCAATGTTTCCCAAGAATATCTCCCCCCCCCCTAGTAATTCTACTTAAAAATATTTATTCATAAGTTGTGGAAAGGAATCATATGAAATGGATGAGCTCAAATGCTCAGTAAGGGTAAATAAAAGAAATATGCAAGCATAAAATCATTAGAATATGACACCCTACATATCAAAGATTGTAAACATGAATCATATCATAAATATTATCAGTTCATAATACATGAATCATAATATAATTGGGAACATAGGCCATGAAAGCAAAATATATGAATAAGACAAAGAATTATGCCATACACATAAATTTATAACATGTTAAACATGTATAATTAGAAAAAGGTTCACTAATTAAGTTAAGGAAATGAAATCAATCCCTTTCATAAACTTATGCACATACAACCACCAATGGCCCGAAGGCCTTCATTTTTTATTGATTTTTGATAATCCACCTTTCAAGGGGTGAGGTGGAACCCTTACAAGTCCCGTAGGCATAATTATTACATGGACCATAAGCCTTCAAGGAATTCAGTGCCTGTAGGATTCAAACATTACATACAACTAGGTCTATGCATAATTTTGTGAACATGAAATCAGGTTCAAACATAACATTGTGAACATGTAATCAGGTTCACGCATAAACTTATGGACATGAAACTAGGTCAATGCATAACATTGTAAACATGTAATCAGGTTTACACATAACATTATGAACACATAATGAGGTTCACTCATAACATTTTGAACATGTAATTAGGTTCATGCATATACTTATGGACATATAACCAGGTCCATGCATAAAATTTTAAACAAGTAATCAGGTTCGTGCATAACATTATAAAAACATAATAAGGTTTGCCCTTAACATTGTGAACATGTAATAAAGTTCAAGAATAAACTTATGGACATGCAACTAAGTCCATGCATAATATTGTGAACATTTAATCATGTTTACACATAACATTTGTACTCTGAGTCATCCATCATTACCCAATGCATTGGAGGGAGATATAGGTCTCACCCATCACATAATACGTGTACCAAAAGATTATAAAAAATCATCATGTCATAACCCATGAAATTAAATGGTTATCATAAATATTTCATCATATCATTACATATGGAAAATAAATTTATTTTATAATCATTTCATCCAATCATAACCCATGAAAAGAAGCAGGTTTCAAAAGAATATAACATGTGGAAGAGAAATCGGTGTCATAATCATCATTCCATCAAAACATAAACCATTCAAGAAAGAATTTGAATGGATCCTTTGTATCATTTTCTAGAAGGGTATGAGTAATATAAATAGATTTCATGTTAGATGAAAAATAACTTGGAAATATATTTTGAAAACATTTCTTGAGAAAAATATCCTTGCTTATTTGAAAATGGATCTTTAAAACATAAATCCCTTTAAAACCCATTTTATTTAAAAATAAACTTGAAAACATATAAAGGAATCTTTGAAAACATTTTGAAATGATTTTTATTTGAAATATTAAAAATAAATCTTTAAAATGTTTTGAAAATCATTTTCCTTGAAAATTTATAAAAGAAGCTTGAAAACATTTTGAAAGACTTTTTCTTTGAAAAATTATAAAGAAATATTAAAAAAAAATTGAAAACAATTTTCCATGAAAACATATAAAATAATCTTTAAAACGTTTAAAAAACCTTTTTAAATGAAAAATATTTTTGAAAACCCTTTTTAGAAAACATGGTTTTGAAAGAACATGGATTTCTGACCAAAAGGAGATATAAAGTCATATTTTCATAAAAATATTTTCTTAATTATCCTAAGTACAAAATAGTAGGAAATGGTACCATTAATTTGATATAACATGAATATCCATAGGGTAAGAAAATTCATGATGGATCAAAAGATTTCATTAATGGAATCATAATCATAAACAATCTTGATAAATGATGAGATTGAAGCTATAAACCATTGCCACTTTGGTAACTTTAAATCATAATAAAATGGAAAGAATAAAATTAAATGAATATTAAACTATAATTAAAAAATTATATTCATGATATAACATGTCAAAAGGTAGTACATACACCTCGTATAAAAACATAGCTGTATAACATGGCATGTGTCTCAAAGAAAAAAACTAAGACAAAATTACTTTACCGATTTGGTAACTTTTGAAACATAACCCCAATGAAAAAATATATTAAAATTGATATTTAAATACCCATAAATTTAATTATAAAAATAATATAATATATCAATGGTCATTATAAATGTCACACAAAAAAAAATGAGTGATGAGTAAGGCATGTATCTCACGAAAATAAAAAGTAAGATGAAACTCCCTTACCTTAAGTCTTGACTTTCTTCGTACATGTTAAAACTATTGTATAATAAATATAAGTTTATTATAAATATAATATATAACTATATTATTATATCTAATACCATATATTATTTTTTTATGACTTTATATTACCTTTTTATTAACAAATTTATGTTAATGTTACATTTCCGGTAATATCTGCTTTATTTTTCGTATATGTTTTGACTTGTTATTCACAATCCTCTTAATTAGATCATGATTTAATTACTTAAATAATATAAAAAATGGTATAAATATAATATATATTCAGTATATATTTATTTATAATAATCTATATAGTATAGAGGTGGTAAATGGAATACACCATTCATAGAGACGGTAGGTCGTACGTACGTATGAATGTTGTTTCTGTTTTATTGACGTATTGAAAGAAAGAAATTAAATAAAATATATGTACATATAAATATATATTATAATTTAAGTAGAATTATTATTTCATATATATCATATAATTTCACTAAATTCATCCTTAATTCATTCCATTTAAGGTGTGGACGAATCACATCGCTTTAAGGTGGCGGTAGTCCACACTTCCCCAAACAAAATTATCATACTTACATAAAGTGGAAAGCATGAAGGTATATATTATATAATAATTAAATAAGAATAAATAAATTACAAATATCATATATAACATATAAAAATAAAGTTTTCATCATAATTTCCAACCATGATAGGTGGTAAAGGAAAAATGAATGACACTGTTTTGTGAGGTGATAGTTCATCGTACATATAAATGGTAAGTTCATTTCCCATTAGATGGAAATGTGTGTAATTGAATATCTAAACATTAGAATAGAAACATATAAGTATATTTAGGATAATATTTTTATTATATAATCATGTAATTATTATATTTTATGGGGTGGATAATTAAAATAAAACTAAAGAGTTTGTGGAAGGATGTTGCCTCTTCTTCAGGTAACTTCTTTTGGTTTGAACCAAAGGGATTACTTGGATGGATTTATGCCTAAGATGAGGCTTATAGTTTGATGGAAGGTAATTTTATGATATATTCTATCAAATATTGGTCAATACAAAGTGGATTGAGAGGTGTGAGTAAGTGGGAGGGTTGAGTTCCTTTTTATAGTGGAAGGAAAGGACACATGTAGTATTTTTTAAAAGAATTGTTTGTTACCCAAATATTAATTGTTCCCCAGGTGTCAAAATTGAACATTATAGAATACTTAGAGGTTTAGTGGCCGAAATATGTCCATCAAATAGGTTCTTTACAAGTGTATAGGTCATTGTTTCCCTTAATATTGAGGTTTAGTCCCTTGTTAAGCTTAATTTTACCTTAATAAATGTAATTAATTTTAATTAATTTCACTAATATTTTTAGTAAAAAACTAATTTTACTTTATTATAAATTATAAATTATAATTATTCCAAATATGGAATTCATTTTTAAAAATTCAAATCACATAAGTGGAATAAATTAATTTATGTTTACTCCCATAGATGGGATGACAATACAGGTTTTAAAGGAAAAACGTTCAAAAGTTTGCTAAGTTTTTATATTCAATTTCAAAGAGAAATTGATTAAAATTAACTAAATTGTATTAATTTATAAATATTTAATCTAATTAATCTTTAAAACCATTTAAAAATATAATTTAACCTTATAAATAAATTAGATGAAAAAACAGTTTTGAATTAAATTCATTATTTTTCACTGTTCATTAAAAAATAAAACCTCACATAAAAATAGTAAAAATTCACCTAAACCTATTGTTTATGTTTTTATTTCAAAATTTTATTTTATTTTGATATATAAATATTCATAAAAGTTCCAAAATTTAGATTTAAAATAGGCCATTCATTAAAAGGTGGTAAAATTGCTTTTATAAAAATATAAGTTTTATGTGTAATATTAGGTATGTTCTCATATTATGACTATAAAATCAATTTTAGGAATATAAAAAATATTTTATTGAATATATAACATATAAATTTAATTAATATCATTCACTAATAGTAATTGATTTAACTTATTAAGATAAATCTTCTTTTACACATAAAAATAGTCTTTATAAAATCATTCACTTTATATTCATTTGGTTTCTATATTAATTTATAATTAATAGGTAACCAATTAATTTAAATATATATATTTTTAAGTTATTTAATACTATAATATTCAATTTAATGGTTAGGCTATATCTTATTATATTAAATAATAATAATTTAAATAATATATTATTGTTTGGTAAAACTCATTCTAGCATGTTACGCAAGCCATCAGGGAAAGTCAGTCTTTCATGTAATGAAATCTAACCTTGGTATTCCATATAAAGAAATATAAACTTTATATTATGTGTATTTAATCATTAACTTGGTGTTTCATATAATGTAATCCAATCTTAGTGCTTTAATAAAAATAAACTAATTTTAGTGTTGTGTGAAATGGAAAAAAAATTAAAAAGATTAAATTAACATGAAATGTATATATTTCACAAAATATTAGGGTGTTAAATTCAAACCCCCTTAAAATTAATTTCTACCTCAAAATTGATTCAGGTGTCAAAGATTTAATACTTGAAAGTTCCTTTTATATAAACTTACATCGTAAAATTGAATACTAAAACTTCCTTTAAAAGGGGGAAGATGGAAACATAACGGTTACCCAAAGTAACTCATAACTAGGTTTACACATGGGAGAACATAGGTGTAAAGTGAAAATATAGACTTGGAAGAGAAATATAAATATTATGTTCTTATGGAGATTTATAGAGAACATTGATCAGCAGAAGTGGGTGATCACAAAACCATAAATCTATGATGATCTAAGGGACCATCTCATTCATCAGAAATAAAGGTGCTAAGATAAATATTTTTCAATATCCTTTTCATATATTCTAGGAATTATTTTAATATATGTGAACATAAAGAAATGTAATTACTTTATTTCATTTCTTTTCATATGTACAATCTCACCCTTTGGTTTTTTCTTGATCAATTTCCACTTCATCTCTTATTCCAAGAAATGAAGGTGAATTCATCATTCCTGAAGTACTAATAGATCATAAGATACATAAATAGAATGATATTTCATTCCATCTGCCTTTACTTAACATCATAGAAAAATTGTTAACACGGGTTATCCAACATGCATAAATCCTCATATGGTGAGATATTACTTTAATCTCACAAACTTCGTCTAAGGTTTAACTTAATCCATTCCATAAATTTTTAACCATGTAACTCTTCCAAAATATGAAAAAAAACATTAGAAATAAGGTCATGAAATCATATTAACATTTATCCGCCATATATCATAAATTAGCTATTGGTTTTCACATTCCAAACATTTGAATACTCTCATTGTATATTCTATTAAAACATGGTAATAACCTGAATTACCATAAATAATTTTAGAAAACATGAATGATTCCTTATTCCAAAGATTACTGGATATATTCCATAAATCTAGGAAGTTTTAAACTTCATCCATGATGGAATAGACTACTTTTTCAACAAATCCTTAATTGGTTATAAGGTCATTGATACTATCCAATTTACTTTATCCAAATCAATCATCTCTTTATCCAAGCTAAACATAATTTTCTCAACATATTGATCACATTAGGGGTTACCTTAACTTGATCAAAATATCATTATTATAATTATTCATCGTCATTCAACATATCCTTTTCAATCCTTGATGAAAAAATTATACTGAAAATACTTATATATTTCATGATTCATATAACATAATCTTTGAGTTCCAAAACATATACACTTCAATCATCCAAATTTTTTCTTAAACCATTAATTAGGCTTCATAATATTATTCCTTAATAACTCTTTCATAGAATATGAAGTATGAATCATGAATTATGTTTCATCAACCTCAATATAATCATTCTTCTTACATTAATGTAAACAATATTGGAAGAACATCTTATACCTTTCACATGTAATTTGTGGTCCCTTTATCTTTAGCAGTCTAACCAATACCCATACTACCTTCCTGATTCTCTTTATGATATTTACACTTGGAAAATAAATTTTCATAATACCCATACTTTTCACATCTGAAACATTCAATGTTAACCATGTTTCTTCTAGTTACATCCATTGACTAAAACCAGAAAGCATAGGGTGAGAAACACATATCATAGAAGAAGAATACATTATTATTAAAAAATTACTTATAGGATGTCTAAGTCATGACACATACTTTTTAATCGATGACATATATATTTTTCTTAGGTTATTCACAGCCATATTATATTCAAATTCTTCAAGATTTTTTGTGAAGAGTTTGTTAATTTCTAAACCATATCCCCCGTGAGTATCAAACCAAGTGTGTAGTAAGGCCCGTTTTCATATATCAGGTGACACTCGAGTCAGTCCCGATGCACCTTGTCAGAGTTGTTACTCCTAGGTACATCTATTCTAGAACCACGTAAACTTTTATTATCTATACAGGGATGTATTTCTAGGAAACCACTCACTATATCATTTACTAAAATTATCGGACATTTTCCTAAACATTAACTCATCCTTATACTTATCCTTAGATATATCCCTATACATATAATTAGAAATATACCTATGGATCTCACTAAAGTTTTCTCATCCTAGTTTCCAAAGGTTGACTAAACCTTCTCTATGATACCAACAATAATGAACCAGTATTAATGTATATAGAAATTACATCATTTTTTCGTAATAATTAAAACATTACACAAACAAACGCACAAAGGCCATATTATTTTAGTGCCTTTGGAAACTTGGAAAAAAATTATAACTCAGTGAAAGATCTTCAATTTTTCCCATGAATATCTCCCCCCCTTATTAATTCTACTTAAAAACATTTCTTCATAACCTGGGAAAAGAAAACATAAGAAAGGTGTGAGCTCGAATGCTCAGTAAGGGTAAATAAAGGAAATACTTAAGAATAACATGAACATAAGGGTATGAGAACATGATTTTTTAATTAGAAGATCATACCATGTGTATCAAAGATCATAAACATGAATCATATCATAAATATTAGTAGTTCATAAGCCATGAATCATAATATAATCGGTGACATAATCCATGAAAGCATAACATATGAATAAGACATGTAATTGTAGCATACACATCAACGTATAACATCATGAACATTTATAAGTAGAAATAGGATCACTAATTAAGTTAATGATGTGAAATAAGGCCCATGTATAAACTTATGGACATGCAACTAGGTCCACACAAAATGTTGTGAACATACAATTAGGTTCACGCATAACATTGTGAACATGTAATCAGGTTCATGCATAAACTTATGGATATGAAACCAGGTCCATGAATAACATTGTGAACATGTAATCAGGTTCACACATAACATTTTGAACACATAATAAGGTTTACTCATAACATTGTGAATATGTAATCAGGTTCATGCATAAAATTATGGACATGAAACTAGGTCTATGCATAAAATTGTGAACATGTAATGAGGGTCATGCATAACATTATAACCACATAATAAGGTTCACCCATAACATTGTGAACATGTAATCAGGTTCAAGTATAAACTTATGGAAAATAAACTAGGTATATGCATAACATTGTGAACATGTAACCAGGTTCATGTATAACATTTATACTCATGAGTCATCCATCGTTACCCAATACATTGGAGGGAGATATAGGTCTCACCCATCACATAATACGTGTGACAAAAGATTATAAACAATAATCATGTCATAACCCATGAAATGAAATGGGTATCATAAAAATTTTATCATATCATTACCTATTAAAAATATATAGGTTTGATAATCATTTCATCAAATAATAACTCGTGAAAAGAAGCAGGTTTCAAAAGCATATAACCCATGGAAGAGAAACGGGTGTCATAAGAATCATGTCATCAAAACATAAACCACTCAAGAAAGAATATTAATGGAACCATTGGATAATTCCCTAGAAGTTCATGAGTAACATCAATATATGTTATCTTAGATGGAAAATAACTTGGAAATATATTTTGAAACATTTCTTGAGAAAAATATCATTTCTTCTTTGAAAATGGATCTTTAAAACATAAAACCTTTTTAAAACCTTTTTATTTCAAAATAAACTTGAAAATTTATAAAGGAAGATTTGAAAACATCTTTAAAACCTTTTTATTTTAAATATTATAAATAAATCTTGAAAATTTTTTGAAAATCATTTTCCTTGAAACATATAAAAGAAGCTTGAAACATTTTGAAAACTGTTTTCTTTGAAAACTAATAAAGAAATATTGAAAACATTTTGAAAAAATTTTCCATTAAAACATTTAAAATAAGCCTAAAAACGTTTAAAACCATTTTTAAACATAAAATTTTTTGAAAACCCTTTTTAGAAAATAAGTTTTGAAAGAACACAGATTTCCGACTGAAATGAGATATAAATTCATATTTTCATAAAAAAAATCTTAATTATTTTAAGTATAAAAGAGTGATAAAATGGTACCATTACTTTTATATAACATGAATATCCAAATTATAATAAAATTAATTAGAGTTCTTGAGATATGGATCATAATATTTCATCAATGGAAGCATAATCATAAACAATATCGATAAACGATGAGATTGAAGCTATAAATTGTTACCAATTTGGTAACTTTAAATCATAATATAATGGAAATAATAACATTAAATTAATATTAACATATCATTAAAAGAATTATATTCATGGTATAACATTTAAAAATGCATTATATAAACCTCATAGAAAAATATGGGTGCATAACATGGCATGTGTCTCAAAGAAGGAAAATTGAGACAAAATTACTTTACTGATTTGGTAACTTTTGAAACTTAACCCCCATTAAAGAAACATATTAAAATGGATATCTAAATACTAATACATTTAATTAAAATAATCATATAATAAATTCATGTTTATTATAAACATCACACAAACAAAATTAGTGTTGAATATGGCATGTATCTCAAGGAAATAAAAAGTAAGATGAAACTCCCTTACCTTAAGTCTTAACTTTCTTCATACATGTTAAAACCTCATGTATAATAAATATATGTTTATTATAAATATAATAAAGAACAATATTATTATATCTAATACCATATATTAATTTTTTATGACTTTATATTTCTTGTTTATTAACAACTCCATGTTAATGTTACGTTTCGGGTAATATCTGCTTTATTTTTTATTTATGTTTTGATTTGTTACTCTTGATCCTCTTACTTAGATCATGATTTAATTACTTATATAATGTAAAAATGGTATAAATATTATATATATTTATTATATATATTTATAATAATCTATATAGGATATAAGTATGAAATGTAATACATTGTTCATGGAGATGGTAGGTCGTACGTATGCACGAATGTTGTTTCTGTTTTATAAATGTATTGAAAAAAATAAATTAAATGAAATATATATATATATATATTATAATTAAAGTAAAAATATTATTTAATATATATCATATAATTTCACTAAACTCTTCCTTAATTCATTCTATGTAAGGTGTGGACGAATCACATCGCTTTGAGGAGGTGGTAGTCTACACTTCACCAAACAAAATTATTGTACTTACACAAAATGTAAAGCATGAAGGTACATGTTATATAATAATTAAAGAAGAATAAATATTTTATAAATATAATATATAACATATAAAAAAATATTCCATCATAATTCCCAACCATGAGAGGTGGTAAAGGAAAAAAGAACAACATTGTTTTGTGAGGCGGTAGTTCGTCGTACACATAAATGGTAAGTTTGTTACCCATTAGATAGAAGTGTGTGTAAGTGCAGGTCAAACCCTTAGAATAATAACATATAAGTATATTAATTATACTATTTAAATTATATAATCATGGAATAATAATATTTGATGGTGGATAATGAAAATAAAACTAAAGAGCTTCAGGAAGGATGTTGCCTCTTCTTTGAGTAACTCTTTTTGGTTTGCACCAAAGGGATTCCTTGGATTGATTTATTCCCAAAATGAGGATTTTAGGTTGAGGTTAGGGATTTTTAGGATCTATTTGGGTATATATTTTTCAATCCAAAGTGTCTTGAGAGGTGTGAGTAAGTTGGAGAGGTGAGTTCTTTTTTATAGTGGATAGAAAGGACACACTTGGTATTTTTGAAAAGAATCATGTGTTCCCCAAGTATTTCTTATTCCCCAAGTTTCTAAATGTTCCATTATGGAATAATTATAGGTGTAGTGGTCTAAATATGTCCATAAATAGATTTTTTACAAGTTTATAGGTCATTTTTTCCTTAATATTGAGTTTTAGTCCCTTGTTAAGCTTAATTTTATCTTAATCGATGTAATTAATTTTAATTAGTTTCACTAGTATTTTTGGTAAAAAAAAATAATTTGACCTTATTATAAATTATAAATTATGATTATTAAAAATATGGAATACATTTTTCCAAATTCCAATCATATAAGTGGAAAAAATTAATTTAAATGCAATCTCACGGACGGGACGACAATGCGAGTTTTTAAAGTAAAAACATTCAAAAGTTTGCTAAGTTTTTATGTTCAATTTCAAAGTGAAATTGATTCAAATGACCTAAATTGTATTAATTTATAAAAAAATTAATCTAATTAAACTTTAAAATCATCTAAAAATATAATTTAACCTTATAAATAAATTATACAAAAAATAGTTTTGAATTAAAATTCATTATTTTTCACTATTCGTTAAAAAATGAAACTTCATAGAAAAATACAAACAAAATCACCCTAACCTAATTTTTATATTTTTATTTAAAAAATTAAGTTTATTTTGACCTATAAAATTTATAAAATTTCCAAAATTTAGATTTAAAATAGGTTTGCCATTAAAAGGTGGTAAAACTGCTTTTATAAAAATATAGGTTTTTATGTGTAATATTGGGTATCTTCTAATCTTATGCCTATAAAATTAATCTGATGAATATCAAAAATAGTTGATTGAATATATAACATATAAATTTAATTAATATTATTCACTGATAGTAATTAATTTAACTTATTAAGATAAATCTCATTTTGCACATGAAAATAGTCTTTTATAAAATAATTTCCTTTATTTTCATTTGGTTTTTATGTTCATTTATAATTAATAGGTAACCAATGAAATAAAATATATATTTTAATAATTTAATTAATCCTATAATCTTCAATTTAACTTCTAGGTTATATCTTAACATACTAAATAATAATATTTTTAATAATATATTATTGTTTGGTAAAACTCAGTCTTTTGTGTTACGCAAGCCATCAGGGGAAGTCATTCTTGTGTGCAACGTAAGATAACCTTGATGTTTTGTATAAATAAAGCTAAATTTTATGTTGTGCGTAGTTCATGATTAACTTGGTGTTGCATATAATGTAATCCAAATGTAGTGCTTTAATAAAAAATAAACTATTTTTTGTGTTGCATGAAATGAAAAATATCAAAAAGATTAAATTAATTTGAAAAATATATATTCCACAAAATCTCAGGGTGCTATAGTCATATCCCATGGGGTTTAATCCACTCCCCCATCTCAAAGATTTCATGGCATCAACATTCCAAACACCCACTCACTGGGCCTAACATATGACAGCATCACCTGCTGACCACCACCCATAACTAGGGAAACCATCCTCGCAAGCATCTAGCAACAAGACTACTCCCTTGAGGATCATGTATCACCGACCAATAGGTAAATGCACAATGGAATCATCCCATCTGACCTTTTCTAAAAAAACATGTCACATAGTTTGGTTAAGTAGATTTTTATTCCAATCTATATAGTAAAACACCATATAGGTTGTTATAGGTTACTTTAAATAATCAATCCTAAAAATTAACACCCTTATAAGGGGTTTATAATTGGGAACCTGCTGCCATAAAAACCCACTAGGGTCATTTCACCTCATGTATATAAGGACTACATCATCATCTTCATATTTGATAAATCACTATAGATCCACATGACCTAACATCCAAAGAAAATCCATATATAATTCAGCCGAGCTGAGTAGAATTCCACCAAGTACTTATATGGTAAAATTTCATATGAGTAGTTGTTGAAACTTTAAATAACAGATCCTCCACTATCAGTAATAAAAAATCACACTTTTATACCTATATGTCATGTGAATCCTATGTGTATGATATTATGCATGAGATGTCTCTTGTCTCCATGGGATAAGAATCAAAATCATATCACTAGCCTATTGTCAATGGGCCAAGATCTAGTAATCCGTAATAAATCATCAAATCTAAAACACATGTGAATTTCTCAAAGAAAAATCATATAAAACTATAACAACATAAAACAAAACAGAAATCACATATCCCTAGTAACCTATACTTCATATCATAACAAGTTTTATCAACACACCAGTTAAATATCCATCAAAGGCTCTGACACATCCCTAAATATCTGATCTATAAAATCCCTAAAACCAGAAGACCAAAAAAACGAATGATCTAATACCACTTTGTAATATCCTACCACCCTAGACAACTAACTAGTTCTTGGTCCAAAATTCTCCATTATACCTCAGGCATGCTTCCCCGTACGGCAGAGGCTACCGACTAGCAGTGGGGGTTCAAAGGTGATATGATGGGGTGAGTATACCCCCCCCCCCATATCATAGTGCACAATAAATATAAAATAACTAAACACAATCTATATCTGTAAATAAATAGAGTGTGTAATAAAATACATTTTATCAATGATATCTTGAGCCAAAATTCATCCCAAACTCCATGTACATGTCTGATCCATACCACTCAATCAATCTCAGGCCTCAAACCAATCTATGTCTATAACCAAGTGAACGTCTGCTCAAGTACCCAAGTGAAATGGAGGCCTGAGCAGGGTTTGAGTACAAAACTCATTAGGTAACCACCAACATAGCCCTGTACTAACTGGAATATTCATTGATTTTTTCATGTGATTTGATCAACTGAAATCAATAAATAAAATAATCCACCATCAATCCTTGGTTCTGTGACCCCAATCAACTATACCTGATTCAACCTAATATCGGAGTGTCTCTAAGCACAGTATTTGGTCTTTCCAACCATAATAATAAATCATGATCCACCTCCATGGAAGCCCCAACCATAGTATCACATACCTCCTGCTATGGGGAGTTTTATTATTCATCATAGACCTCACTACAAGGGGGTATACAATAGTCATAATGGACCTCCCACTGAAAGACCCCAACCGGGATAGTATGTGATTGTCCACCTAATCATCTTGGCTCTAGATCCATAGAATCCAAACCATATCTAAGGTCTAGCTATGTGGCAGATCTATCAAGTATCACATACCTCCCTTATGGGAGTTTTCTTAGTGAGGGAATAAGCATAATAGGCATCTCATCTAACCTTCCCTATGGGAGTTTCCACATCTGAGGCATACGCCCAATAAGTATTTCAATTAACCTCCCCTATAGGAGTGAACATCCAATAATCAAAAACCCTAAGGTATATAGCATATTGAGAATTAGTGTAAAAATTATAAATTTGGGTAGCCATATGTTCAACCCACCATGAAACCCATGGTCGAACCCCCCAGAGCATGATCTGGATCACCACAACCTAAACAGGATCAAAACATTGATCTGGGTTTTAAAGTATCACCCATGATCATCTCAACCTTACCCATAACCACCCTATAAATAGGGTCGCAATTCACAGGGAACCTACTAGGGTCCCATCATCTTAGTAAGTATAGAAGCCCTCACATGGTCCCTCAATCTCAGTCACGGTCTCAAGTCATCAACCGACACCCTGGGGAGACACGTCACTCAATGTAATCAATAAGGTAGTACAGAAATTCTAGATATATTGATTCCTTTAATAAGGGTAACATCCAAGATATGTCTCACAACCCATCTCAATCTTCAAGTCTCACTAGGTCAGTCCACTCACACAACCCCAACCTGGTCTACCTAGGGCTAATCCATCTAGGCATGTGCATGCGATAACAATCCATATCAGGTCCAACCTCACCTCTCAAGAGGTCTAGAGGAAACCTGGTATCTAAAAGGTTCTACTAGACCCTCATGGTCTAGTCATCTCAAGTCACAATGCCCCTTCCTCAATATGTGATCAAGACACTCTAGGTCCACTAGGTCTTGGTTGGTCTAACCTCACCTCTTAAGAGGTCTAGAGGCCACCCAGTATCTTAATATCCCTAGCCTCAACCATCAGCATTTGAGGCAACAAGTTAGATCCCAAGGGTTCTTTGGCACCCATAGTGCTCATTCACTTTAATTAGACATTTATATTTAATAAAAACATTTTAATTTAATTTAATTAAGTAGGGTAAATTCCCTCAGTGGTGTGCCCGTGTAACGAACCGTACTTTTTTAATGATAATTGTTTCTTAAAAGTTTGTTTTATATTATATTATACACAACAAAACCATATCTATTTAATAATGAAGTAAATATAAAGGGAAATTTGACCACATGGATTTGACCTTTGGTCAATTATGAACTTTGGTCAATATGAACATTGGTAACTATACTCTTGATAATAATTTCAACATTATAATTAGTGTTTATAAGTAACATTTTACAAAATATAATTGATATAGAAAGAAGATTCAATGGCCACAACCAGTAGAGTTGTGTCGTTTGAAGCCCATTTGTCAGAACTTGGGAGGGAGGTATCATCATTGGGATTCTCCCTTGACCAATCCCAATTCGAGCTTCAACAAGTGAAGTTTGAATAAAATCACCTACAGGAGAAGTTCTATTTAGTGTAGATTACCACTCGGTCGATGTTAGCCAAGGCACCTTACAAAACTACCACCATTGCGCACCTTACTCTTAGGGAATGCGCGGGTGTAATAAGGGATTATGTGTCCAGGATTTAGTTACTTAAAGTGTAATTCCTTTGTATAAATAAAAATTTTATTCCATCAATTTTGTTTTAAGAATAGTTTCTCTTAATAAGAATAGGTTTAATTGAGATGGATTTTGATAAATTGACTTTTCATACCCAAGTTTTAATTTTCATAAAAGATTTAAATTTTTATAATAAACTAATTAATTATGAATAATGATTATTTTAATTAAATAGTATGATAAAAACACTTATTTAAATACAAATGACAAAATAATTTTAAAATTTTTAAGTGTCAGGAATTTTACTATGCATTTTCAACCTGCTATTATATTTAATAAATAAGGATTTTTATATTTAAAAGTTAAAATTACAATATTTTTAGAATTATTATGATAAAATAAAGATAATTTTTGAAATCATCATGTCTAAATTAGGTTAGGGTGAATTTGTAAGAATTTTCTAAAATATTCTGTATTTCATGAATAGTAAAAATATAGTTTAAGGTTTTCGGTATGTTTAGTGACTTCATAATTATGTCATAATGATTTAAAAATTAATTAAACAAAAACCACAGCCCAAAATACGTTATTTTATTAATATCAATTATTTTAATACATTTTAATCAATTTCCAAACCTATAATTTACTTTACAAAGTCTAAAATGGAAACTTTAACATTGAAAATATTATTTTTGTTGAAATTTTACTTTTCCATGCCAAAATAAGTAATATAAAATTATGATCAACTCTTATGGATTAAAATAACATAAAATATTTCCCAAATTTGAAAAAACATGAGAAAAAATCCATGGTCAAGCCCATGGTTTTTCATTCTCTGCAACCTATATTTCTAAGGTCTATATTTGGAAATTAATAAACAAACCCTCCACTTTTTCTATAAATACCCACCCATTTATGGATTTAATTTCACTTTAAATACATAATTCATGAATATTTGGTAGTTTTGCCTCACAAAGATTCCTCCCAATATGTCCCCAATCCCCCAATGTCCCAATCCTCAAGTTTTAGGTGTTACTTTTCATGGTAAGGGAATTGTTTTTAATTTATCTACAAATCAAGAACCTCTTTTGTATATATCTTCTGAATGATATGGACTCTCTATATTATTAAAAAAAATAAAACCCTTACTTCCAATTTATGTATTATCAATTTGATACCCTTGTCCCCTCTCATTTGACCCTTTTCTAAAACTACATTTTATACTTGTTATGTTGCCAAATTTACTTCTCAAAATTTCCCTCTTCTCCTCAATAAATTCTCTTTTATTTTCTTTTTGTGAATACACAAGACTTTTTATTTTACTAGTTTGTTCATTTATATGTAAAAATAATTTATTTTATTCTATTATTAATATACATAAAACCCACATTCCTTTTTTGTGGGATGAAAATGACATAATGATCGTGTTTTTAAGCACTTTTAAAACACCATGATTTCGATACGAAGCCCATTTCTTTTATTATAAATGGGTTATTTATGAAATGTTTGATTATGATCTATGTTTCTCATATAAAATTAATACATATTAAGGGTGTGCCTTTATAGTTCTTCAATTCATTGGTTGAATAATTTAATCTCTAGAGATGACATGTTATATGATACCTTGGTGAATAACCTTGGTAATTTTTATGACACGTTGGTGATATTCTTATGAATGTATAAATTAAATTTTGTATCCACATTTCCAAGTTATGATTCATGTTCTTTTTATTATGATATACCTCATGTTCTCTTTCTCATTCCACAATGATATTCCTCATGTTCTTATTGATATTCCTCAAAATCACATGTAAATTATTCCCCTTGTTTATTCCCTTATTGGGACTTATACTCGCCATTTCATTTAATGTACATCCCCAACTTAAAATATGCAGTAATAGTACTTAGGATGAACCAATGAAGAAGTCTTTCAAGTTGTTTAGAATAATTTTTTAAGTTTTCATGTATTATGTACCTTTTTTATAAGAAACTAAACTTTAAAAGTTCCTCTATTTGTACAATGTAATGAAAATTTATGTAATAAAAAGGAAGGATTTCATATCCAGAGTATCCATATGAAACATAAAATGAAACATAATCTATATGGCTAGTACATGAAACCAACTACCTTTTTATCTAAGCTTTTCCAATTATCACCAAGGGACGGCAGCAACTGTCAAGGCCCGTCCAATCCTATCCATCCTCATCCAAGACATATGAGGTCCTATCTCATAACCAAACCGCCATAATTATTTAATTATAATTATATTATAATTAATTAATTAATCTAAATAGATTATAATTAACTAAACTATTTTATTTAAATAGGTATAATGCCCAAATTCTCATCAGTCACTCTCGTCACATCGAAACAATGACCAAACACTCTCCAAAAACCTATGGCATAAACCCAAAATAAAATTGGGAAAAATAAATAACCAATGAAATCAAAAAAATTATTAATTTAATTTAATTTAAGCTCAAAAATATTTGAGAAATTACTACGATTTCATACCTCAATGAAACAGTATAAAACAAAGTGTGAACAACATCTCGGGACATCCTCTTCCTAAGAAGAGTAGAAACCCCGTCATTGGTGTCTAATTCCACCATGATATGGTGGAATAAAAATCAAAAACCTTAACTAGGGATATAAAAATTAGATCTGAGAGAGAGAGGTGACAAGAAAATA
Organism: Viscum album; assembly: GCA_963277665.1. Classification (NCBI taxonomy): domain Eukaryota; kingdom Viridiplantae; phylum Streptophyta; class Magnoliopsida; order Santalales; family Viscaceae; genus Viscum; species Viscum album. Next base: position 266,603,397 of record OY728135.1, read on the forward strand.
TCAATGGAGGGTTAGATGTATCTTGAATTGCTGAGAGAAACCACCAAAAACTTCAACTTGAAAGAGATTTAAGAAGGGAACCAAGGGAGGAAGGAGGCTGGATCGCATGAGGTAAGGATATAAGATATGAGGGTGGACCCTCCTAAAAATATGGGGGGGAATGGTAAACTTCCCCTTTTTAAACAAGTCACAAGGTTTAGCTGCATGGTTTTTCAAACTATGCACCAACTGTGTGGGTGGATCTACAACCTCTTTGCAAACTCGCATGGTTTTCTTTAAAAACCCACACAATATTTCTAACAACATTATATAACCATGTGATCTAATCATAATCAAAATAAATTTAATTGAAATTTCATCCTTCCACAGGGTGTCGCATGGTTTCCCCTAAACCATACACCCCGAACCGTGATCCCTGACCAGAATTCTCCAAAAATTCTAAAACTTAACCTAAAACCCATGAGGCTCACACAAACACCCAAGGAACCCTCTGAGACTCATTAAACATTTAAAAATCACTTTAATACATTTAAACTCTCATAATTCCATTCTAAATCTCCAATAAAAATTTGACCAGTCCGATAATTGAACATTCAAATTCCTTATGAAATTTTCAACTCATACAGACACAGGATCTTACAAACATCCATTCATAAAACCCTTTGAGATCCTTGATATAGAGGTTATATTTATAATATAATCTACACTATTTATTTCCTATACTTTTATATTATGATTGGTGAGCATTCACCTAGAAAACATTATCATCCTTTGACTAGGGATTTACTATATTCCTTACTCATGGGTTCATGTTGAATGTAGATATTAATTATGAATGTTTTATGTTTATTATTTCATGAATGTATATATTTTAAGTTATGTAATGTATATTGAACATGTTATTAGGTAGTTGGGTTTGGTTAAAAAGCTCTTCAATGCATTGAGTAATGTTTCATCTTTGGGGATGCTATGTAAATGGCATGGTTATGTTATTGTGACTTGATAGGTAGCATTTTTCATAGGGTCACCAAGATACTATGTATATGGTATGATTATGATACCATGGCCCGGAAGGCATCCTTTCCATAGGATCCATTGTGTTACTATGGCCCTGGTAGGTAGCCCTATTATAGGGGGTCTTTTCACCATATATTTATGATGTTCCAATTTACATGCATTAATTATGTATCATCCTTTCTTTATGTATCATTCATTTTATTATGATCACAACATGATTTATGTAGAAATATTTCTCAACATGCTATCAGTATTATTCTTACCTTTCTTAAGCATTTGAACTCACCCTTTTCTTCTGTTTTTCTGAAATCCTAAGGAATGAATAAATAATATGATGGACAGACAAACTATGGATTCATGGATATATCTAGGAGTTTTTTTAAATAATTGATGATGTATCCTTTTATGTTTTATATCTTAGTTTCAAAAGAAACTAAACTTAAAGATATAGTAAGTGTTCAAATATAATAAATCTCAAAGTTATGTAATGAATGTTGTGAGTTTTTAGAACCAGTTCTGGGAGTGTATAATTAGAGCATCTCACATATGGATTCATAAAATTTTTAAATGGCATTATTGACTCTTCATACGGGCTATAACATTGGCACCATCCCCATTCCTTCTCTCCCAATTGATCATATATCCATGGACTCCCTCTTCTCTTGTAGCACTTTGGTGTGCCTTTTATGAGAGGCATACACACATATTTCAAAGATAATAAAAAAACTATTTTTTTAAAACCCACATATCCCCTTTTTTCAAACCTATTTATCTTTTTTCCCTCACTCTGAAGATCATCACTCTATAATTTTTTTATCAAATGTAAAAATATAAAATTCTCTCAAAGAGATTATCTCTCTAAACACTTAAAGACTCCACTACTATAGAACCTGTGATAAACAGTGCCACCCTTTATCGGTGCTAAATATCATTCACAAAAGGTATGTTTCATAAAAAAATAATATCATTAAAAATCATATATTGATATATAAATGTATTTATATTGATAAAAATATAATATATTTTATTAAATATGATTTATATATGACTAAATATACATTTACACTTTATATATATGATATTTAGTTAAAATGGAATATAAAATAAAAATTATATATTATTAAAAATCTTTATTTCATATAAAAATATATTTATATTGATAATATATATATATATATATAATTTTCTTAAATATTATTTACATAATACTAAATATGTATTATAAATCATATTTATGTGTCATATATTTAGCGAAAATGGTTTATAATTTAATTAAAAAAATAATATTAATTTAAAATATTAACTAATTAATATTAATATACATTTAATAACATTTAACTTTATCAATGTAATTTATTTATTTTAAAATTTTATATACATATCAAATAAAAACTATTTAATTATTAATTAAAAAAAATTGACTAATTATGTTACATTTAATATTTCATAAAATATTTTCACACATGAACATATATGAAATTAATTTAATTTTATAGAGACAAACATACAAAAATAATAAATTGTTAATATTATCCTTTTAGATTTTTATTTATCAATTTTTATTATTTAATGTATTATATTTTCAATTATTAAATTTTATTCATATTTTATATTTATATTTAATACAAACTATTTATTAATTTTTAATTAATATATATATATATTAAAATTTTATTCATTCATTATTTTTATTTATTTAATATTTTTGTAATTTTATTCTTTTTTAATTTTTATTTATATTTACTGATTAACATGTGATGTTTTTAATATAGTCATACTTTACATAATTAATATATGTATTCATTTTCATTTAAACATATTTTTATTTTTATTTTTTAAAAATTTATATAATTAATAACTTGTATTCATTTTTTGAATATTTTTTCAATTTTTTCATATTTTAATTAAATTTCACTCATTTTTAACATTCATTCATTTAATATTATTTATTCATTAATAATGTTAATTGTTTTTTGGCTTTTTTTATAATTTATTTATTTTAAATATTTATTCATTTAATATTTTTTAAATTTAATCATTTTTAATGTTTTTCTATACATAATTATTCATTAATATTTTTAATATTTTTAATATTTTTAATATAGAAATATGTTCATATATGTATATATATATATATCAATATATATAATATTTCCTTAAATATGATTTATATAATACAAAATATGTATTTATATTAAATAAGTCATATGTTTAGTGAAAAATGGTTTATAATTAAAAACTAATATTAATTAAAAATATTGACTAGTTTGTATCAAGTAATGGACATTTAATAAATTTTCATTTTTTTCAATTTATCATATATCAAACTTGTATTACATTGATTTCATACATACATATATCTAATTAATGCAATTTTATATAGAAACACACACATACATAATATTTTTCTAATTTATTCAATTTTTAAGATTCATTTTAGAATTTTATTTGTTAACATAATATATTTAATGTATATATTATTTTTTAAAACATTAAATTTTATTTATTTTTATATTTTTATTCACTATATACTATTTATTATTTTTTCAAATTTATTCATTTTTAATATTATTTATTCATTAATAATCTTAATTATTTTTTAAAATTTTTTAAATTTATTCATTTTCATTTTTTTTTGCTTAATATTTTTATAATTTTATCCATTTTTAATATTTATTTATACATTTTTACTCATTGACATTTAATGTTTTTAATATGGTTATAATTTTTATAATTAATATGTATTGTTTTTCATTTTAACATATATTCATTTTAAATTTTTTTAATAATCTATATAATTAATAACACTTATTCATTTTTTTAATATTTTTGAAATCTATTGATTTTTTACTTATTAAATTTCACACTTATTTAAAATTCATTCATTTATTATTTATTTAGTATTATTTATTCACTAATAATGTAAATTATTTTTTACTTTTCTTTATAATTTATTCATTTTTAATATTTATTCATTTAATATTTTTTTAATTTATTATTTTTTAATATTTGTTTATATGTTTATTCATTAAAATTTAATGTTTTTAATATGGTTAAAATGTATATATTTAATATGCATTCATCTTCATTTTAATATATATTCATTTTTAATTTTTTAATAATTTCTATAATTAAAAAAACTTATTCACTTTTTTAATATATTCATTTTTAGTTATTAAATTTCACTCATTTATGTCATTCATGCATTTAATATTATTTATTATTTAATAATGTTAATTAATTTTTAATTTTCTGTAATTTATTCAGTTTTAATATATATTCATTTAATATTTTTTAGTTTATTTTATATAGTTTTTATTAGCACTTTCCAAAAAGCACTAATAAAACCTATCTTTATCAGTGCTACCAAGTAGCGCTGATAAAGATATGTATTTATCAGTACTAAAAATGCACTGATAAAGATAGGTTTTATCAGCGCTTTCTATTTTACCGCCGATAAAACCTATATTTATCAATGCGTTTTGGAAAGCACTGATAAAACTATTTTAGTCTTTTAAGTATAACCCTAACAGAGAACCTCATCACTCACGTTGTTCAAGCTCTTGCAGAACCGAACCTTTGTCACAACTCCCCCTTAAACTTCTCAGATGAGTCAACACTTTCAAAACCCAAGCTATGTGATTCTTTCTACTCCTTTTTAGTCGATCTTTCATTATTTCACCCTTTTTAGTTCTGATTTTCCAGTATGTATACCATACAATCCCCATTCCCCTTGGCGTATCGTAGTGGCTTACCCATGTACCATAAAATCACTATTTTCAATTTTCAAAGGGTTTGGATCCTCAATGTTTTGTTGTTTAATCACATATATGTACTATATTTCTATTTTGATTTAATTTTTTGATACTCTGTGAATGTATACAATATATTTGGCATGCACATGAACATATGAAATATAAAATTTTTTATATATGAATATATATGTATATATATATATCTTTATATATGTATACACACACATATTTATATACATATATATTTGGCGTATATGTGGCTATGGGTTTGGAACGGTTGTGTATTTTGGGCCTATTCTGGTTCATTCTGATTGAAGGTTTATATAGAGTCCATAAGTATCAATAGAGGTCAGTTGTATTCTAACAATTGAGTGCATATGGAAATCAATTGGTCAACTCTCCGTCTGATTTTCTTTCATATATGTATTATACTTTCCATTAATTTCTATTTCTTCACATAGTATTAGAGTGTGAAAAGACTATATTATTAACATGTTACCTAGCGAATACACACACGTATATCTATATACATATTATTAAAATGTGATTTCTTCACATGATTTCTTTATATTATTAATATGATTTCCAAAGGGTTTGGATACTCAAAATATTTTGTAATTAAGAATGCAATATAGTTGTCTTAAGTTGTCTCTCAAGGATATTGATAATTGAGTTCTTTGTCACATAAAAGATTAATTTATTCAAAATGAATAGAATTGGATTTATTGAAAACAGATTTATGATGTAATTCAAAATAGTGATTTTTATTGGAAAATGAGTGCAGAAATAGTGGGTTTTGAAGAATGAAAAACAAATGAAAGAGTAACAAAGGGTTGAAAAGGGAAGAATTTATCTTTTGAGGAAAGTAAGAACTAGATTTAGATTATTTACCTTAAACATGTTCAACCCATGTAAACATTCCCAAAATAGAGCATAAATACACTCAAATTCTGATACTTTGTTTATATATAAATGTATTTATACATTATATTCATACCTTATGTGTACTTATTTATTTGTTGTACAAAATGAATATTATTGAACCTAATAAGATGGATATGGATCGAAAATGGATGGATGTTAATCATATAAAAAAGGTGTATGAGTATGGAGTTAAAGAGTTCATCAAGTTTTCAATAAAGCATGCATATGGACCTTCTCAAATCCTTTTTCTGTGTTTACGTTGTTGTTATTCAAGAATAATTTTTCAGAAGATTTGGATAAACATTTGATTTTTCATGGAATATATTAGAGCTATAAATTTTGGACTAAAAATGGGTAAAACTGAATGTATATACATACTGGGATGATACTACCATTTATGGATCATTTAATATGAATACCAGTGTAAATGATAATGAAGATCATATGGAAGAAATGGAAATGAATATTGAAGATGAACTTTGTGATTATCCAAAGTTATTTGAGAAGTTAAATAACTATGCAAAGATATTGTTGTATATTGGTTGTACTAAATATACAACATTATTAGTTGTATTGAAGTTATATAGTTGAAAGTAGAGATATAAACACCAGTTTTACAGAACTACTTGGTCTTCTGAATGACATGTTACTAGAAAAAAATGAGTTTCCTTATCGAACAAATGATGTTAAGAAAATGTTATGTTCAATGGGTATGATCTTTAAAAAAATACATGTCTATCCAAATGATTGTATATTGTTTTTCATGAACTATGAATCACTTAGAAAATGCCCTAAGTGTGGCACAGATCGATACAAGAAATATAAATCAAGTCCTTCAAAAGTTTTATGGTACTTTCCTATCGTTATAAAGTTTAGGTGACTATATGGATGTCAGGAAACTGCTAGAAAATTAAGATGGAACACATATAAAATAATTGAATATGGGAAACTATGTCCCCCAATTGACTCTCCTCAGTGGAATAAAATTTATTATGAGTATCCTGAATTTGGAAACGAGCTGAGAAACCTCCATCATGCATTATCTACAGATGTAATAAATCATTTTGGTGTATAAAGTAGTACTAACATTACATGTCTAGATATGCTGGTAAATTATAACTTGTCATTATGGTTATGAATAAAGCACGGATACATTATGTCGTCTCTACTTATATCTAGACCTAAACAACCTGGTAATGATATCAATGTATATTTGGCACCATTGATTGAATGTTTAAAATCAATGTGAGATACAAGTGTTACATTATATGATGCTTATAGAAGTGAAGAGTTCACATTGATATCCATGTTGTATGGGATGATAAATAACTTTCCTACTTACGGATATTTTCTAGGCTACATCATTGAAGGAATATTGGGGTGTCCCATTTGTGAAGAAGGCACACGCTCAATTAGGTTGAATCATTCCTCAAAGACTATGTTTTTAGGAAATTGAAAATTTTTACCCCAACGACATAAATATCAATCATGGATGACATCATTTAATGGAAATAAAAAACAAGGTATAGCACTATCTCCACTGATGGGTGATCAAATATTTGAGAAATTAAAAGATATTGACACTGATTTCGGTAAACCTTTTTCTAAAAACCTTATGAAATCAAGTTAGAAAAAGAGATCAATTTTCTTTGAATTGTTATACTATAATTGTTTGTACATCATACATTTTCTTGATGTCATGTATGTAGAAAAAAAATGTATGTGATATTGTTATTTTCACATTACTAATTATACTAGGGAAAAAATATGGCATTAAGGCCAAGTTAGACATGATTTTCATGGGGATAAGGAAAGATTTGGTACCCGCAAAGGGTGAAAGATTAACTTTTATTCCTCTAGAAGCGTACACTTTATCCAAACAAGAAAATTTTCACTTTTTCAACTTCCTTAATGGTGTCAAAGTTCCAGACATATATTTATCAAATATCAAGAATGTCATTTCAATGACTAATTTGAAGTTATAGTGCCTAAAATCACATGATTATCATGTTTTGATGCAGAATTTAATGCATGTAGCTTTATATTACATTCAACCTAAAAATGTATGAAATACACTAACCAGACTTTGATTACTTTTCAAATACATATGTAGTAAATTTATAGAATTGGAGAAGTTTCCAATCATGAATAAGGAAATTGCAGTCATATTATTTGAATTGGAGATGTTCTTCCCACCATCATTATTTCATATAATGGTCCACCTGATGGTTCACTTGGTTAGAGAGATTCAACTATATGGACCTATACATTATAGATGGATTCACCCCATTGAATGGTATATGAATATTTTAAAAGGTTACATCAAGAATCGAAGTCGTACAGAAAGTTGTATTACATATTGATATATTATTGAAGAAGTTGTTGAATTATGTACCGATTATCTATTATATGTTGATAGCATTGGTCTCCCAAAATCTTGTCACAGTGGATGCCTTCTCGGTGAAGGGATTTCCAAAAGAGATTTTGTTACAATTACTATTAGAAAGTGGGAGTAATCTCACCTTTACATTTTACATAACAATGCATAGGTTGCTTCATATTTTGAAGCCCACAAAGTAATTCTTAGACATTTGAATCCATCAAGGGCTAAAATATGGATATCAAATACTCATAATCAGTAGTTTATAGGATGGTTTCAAGATCATAATTATAAGAGATTATCTGAAAATCAGAATTTAATTTTCAAATGACTTCTATGGCTATCCAGAGGGCCAAATATAAATGTTATATCTTATACTAGTTTTGTAATTAATGGTTATATGTTCTATACAAAAGAATGAGATGAACACGGTATGATGAAAAACACTTGAGTTATTCTTGTGGTGGAAGTGATGCATGTATCCGGTTCCAAGAATAAAAATCCAATTTATACGAATATTTCATATTTTGGCATCATAGAATAGATATATGAGTTGGATTATACAATATTTCAAGTGTTGATTTTCTATTATAAATGGGTTGACAACAGGAGTGCGGTGAAATTCGATGAATTGGGCTTCATGAAGATGAATTTCCGTATGGAAGAGTATAAGGATGAACCGTTCATAATGGAATCATAATTAGTGCAAGCATTTTTTGTCCCAGATCCAACAAACAAGAATTGGTCAATTGTTTTATTGGTGACTAAAACAACTACAGGGTCGAATGGAAATTCAATTGAGGATAACCCTTTCATTGGGAGATCATAATCATTTCATTATGAACTCAATGTAGACAATGTCTTGTACATTATAGGGGACCACAAGGAGGGGATTTGGATACTTGATAGAGGAGCCAAATCTCTTCAACATTTAAGAAAAAGAGAGGGAGAGAGAGAGAGAGAATTTAATGAGTAGGTTAAAGTGTTTTTTTAATATACAATGATTTTCCTCATTATATTATATGTTCTCTACTGCGTTTACATAATCTAAATTAAATGTTTGACTACTCATATAGAAAATTATTTCTCTACATGTTGATGTTACCAATCTCGAGGAAGAATACACAATTGATGCTGGAATTGTGGAATTATTAGGGGATCATCAACATGTTGTTGAAAAAAACAAAAACGATGTATCAGCACTGTGTTAACAAAAATTATCATGGCCAGAAGATATAGTATAAAATTTAAGGTTGGTTGGAATCAACACGGTCAGCCTGTTGACCCCAATAAGTAAACGATTATTAGTTACATTGGGGTCATAATGAGAATGCATGTGCCGATTGATATAGATATGTGGAACAATGTTGTGCCTGCATTGAAGGAAACCATTTAGGAAGATATTAGCGTAATGTTACTATTTTTTTCTATTTTATTGAAAAATTATATAATGAAATATTGATTTATCACTATGAAAAAAGGGTTTTTACAATAGGTTATTTGCAACAGGATGGGGACCCGTTGCAAATAATCTAAATGTTCACCCTATTTGTGATGGGAATCAATTTTTGTCGCAAATAATTGTTTATTTGTTGGTATTTGCGATGAAAAATGATTCTCATCGCAAATAATTTTGGTGTGGCTGCACACAATGTGGTGGGAATGAATTATTTGCGATGGAAACCTCCAATGGCCCGAAGGCCTTCATTTTTTATTGATTTTTGATAATCCACCTTTCAAGGGGTGAGGTGGAACCCTTACAAGGATCGTAGGCGTAAGTATTACATGGCCCATAGGCCTTAGAGGAATTCATTGCCCATAGGCTTCAAACATTACATACAACCCAGACTAACTACTTGGAACTGCTCCTCCCCAGCATCTTCATCGTGAAATCAGCTCTCCACCTTCGCATGGTTGTTCGGCTAGGCATTCTCGTGCATGCACAGGCTTGTCCCGATGGCAGGTGTCATACCCTCTGATTCTTGCAATCCGTTTAGCTTCTACTCTGGTGAAAGCTCCTTGCTCATCCTCCTTGTAGAGCTTGTTCCTCGTAGGTTGTCTAGTTTGCATCTGCACTTAAGGTGGCCCGAAGGCCTTGAGGTGGCCCGAAGGCCTACTGACCCGAAGGCCTGGGTGGCCCGAAGGCCTTAAAGGACTCGGGCATGTTTTCTCATCACAAATAGTTATTTAAAAAACATATAAACTATTTGCGATGGGAACCCATCACAAAAGGTCTCATCGCATATACTTAATAAAATAAAAATATATATATTTAATAAAATTATGATAAATTAATATTATAAAATAATAATAATATTAATACTATTAATATAAATAGTATAATATTATACAATAATAATACTAATATTAATAATATAAAAAAATTATATTATTATAATATTAATGATAAAATAATACTAATAATAGAATAATGTTATTATTATTATTAATATTAATGAAAAAATAATATTAATATTATTAAAATAATAAAAAAGTATAAAATATTAAAATTATCAAAATTCAAAAAAAATAAAAAAATAAAAAATTATTATTATTATTATTGGTAAAATAAACAAACATTAAAAAATATAATACTAATAATAAATAATAAAATATTAAAATATCAAAAAAAATTATACAATATTCGCACCAATATAAAAGGCAGAAACTGTAAATAGTTAATATTACAACAAACTTTGAAGTCAAATATTTTTAACATGATAAAAAATCACTAGAGGGGATAGTCTTCTGGAGGAGGTGGAGGAGCTGGAGGAGATGGTGGAGGAAACTTCATCCCTAAACTATGAGTCAGACAATACATGTACTCCATCTGCTCATGATGCTGCTGGTGTCATCGACGCATCTCCTCCTCGTACTACTGTTGTTGCTGCTGACGCATCTCTTCCTACTGTTGTTGCTACTGACGCGTCACTTCCTACTCCTTACGCAAACTCTCTATAAGCTCACTCTAAGCTTATAGGTGCTCCTGATACTATGAGCCAGAAGATGATGCCTCTCCACGAGCTCCTCTCAAGTTGGACGTCGACATTGTAGCAGTACCATAATAAGTCTCAGGAGTCAAATTATTGCTAACTATTGCTAATTAATGCTAATTAATGCTAATTATTTCTAATTATTGATAATTATAGCTAATTATTGCTAATTATTATTATTTATTGCTAATTATTGCTAATTATTGCTAATTATTGCTAATTATCTCTAATTGTCCCTAATTATCCCTAATTATCCCTAATTATCCCTAATCGATGCTAATTATTTCTAATTGTTGCTAATTATTGCTAATTATTGCTAATTATTGCTAATTATTAGTATTTATTGTTAATTATTGCTAATTATTACTAATTATTAGTATTTATTGCTATTTATTACTAATTATTAGTATTTATTACTAATAATTAGTATTTATTGCTATTTATTAGTATTTATTAGTATTTATTGTTATTTATTGCTAATTATTGCTATTTATTGCTATTTATTGTTATGTATTGCTATTTATTACTATTTATTTCTATTTATTTCTATTTATTGCTATTTATTGTTAATTGTTGTTAATTGTTGCTAATTGTTGCTAATTATTCCTAATTATTCCTAATTATTCCTAATTATTCCCAATTATTTCTAATTATTCCTAATTATTGTTAATTATTGCTAATTATTGTTATTTATTGCTAATTATTAGTATTTATTACTAATTATTAGTATTTATTGCTATTTATTAGTATATATTGTTATTTATTAGTTTGTTGTTAGTATTTATTAGTATTTATTATTATTTATTGCTATTTATTGATAATTATTGTTAATTATTCCTAATTACTGTTATTTATTGCTATTTATTGCTATTTATTGCTATTTATTGCTATTTATTGCTATTTATTGCTAATTATTGCTAATTATTACTAATTATTACTAATTATTGCTAATTATTGCTAATTATTGCTAATTATTCTTAATTTTTCCAAATTATTCCTAATTATTGCTAATTATTTCTAATTATTGCTAATTATTGCTATTTATTGCTATTTATTGCTATTTATGCTATTTATTGTTATTTATTGTTATTTATTAGTATTTATTAGTATTTATTGCTATTTATTTCTATTTATTTCTATTTATTAGTATTTATTAGTATTTATTGTTATTTATTGCTAATTATTGCTAATTAATCCTAATTAAACCTAATTATTACTAATTATTACTAATTATTACTAATTATTACTAATTATTACTATTTATTACTAATTATTAGTATTTATTACTAATTATTAGTATTTATTACTGATTATTACTAATTATTAGTATTTATTACTAATTATTAGTATTTATTACTATTTTTTACTAATTATTACTATTTTTTACTAATTATTACTATTTATTCCTAATTATTACTAATTACCGCTAATTATTACTAATTAGCATTAATTAGTGCAAATTACTGCTACTAATTACTAATTACCGCTAATTATTTATATTCATTACTAATTATCGTTAATAATTCCTAATTACTACTAATTATTAACAATTAGTACTAATAATTTCAATTTATTATTACAAATAAAGACTGATTACAAAACAATCTAAATCTAATTTAATTACAACTAATTAATTAACAATAATTAAAATTAATATAAAAATGAAATAAATATTAAATTAAATAAAACATAAATACGTTTAAACTTGATCTCTTATAGGTGTAGATGACTTCAAAACTTGTTCGTAAAAAAAATTAACTCAGAGAAATTTTAACTCTAAAATTAAAGTTTAGAGAGAGAGAGAGAGAATTGAGAGGAAGGATGAAAAAAACGGATGGGGGTATGTATAGGTTAGATTATTTGCGGCGGTACTATTTGTGACGGTACTATTTGCGACGGGAGCCCCGTCGCAAATACCTTCGGCCGGATTAATTACTGTCGGCGGTTAAAAGGGTATTTGCGACGGATCTCATCGCAAATAGTCACATGCCGACACACTATTTGCGACGGGGTAATATCCCTGTCGCAAATAGTATTTACCATCGTCGGGTATTTGTGACGGGGGGTGCCTCCCCGTCACAAATAGTATTTACCGTCGCCGGGTATTTGCGACGGGGAGGCACCCCCCGTCGCAAATACCCTTCCCGCGGTTTGGCGCACAAACCACTCCAAACCTTTTTGCGACGAGACCCCTTATCCCGTCGAAAATAACCAATTATTTGCGACGGGATGATGTCTCTGTCGCAAATAATCTCTTCGACGGATTATTTGCGATGGGATCTAATCCCGTCGTAAATAACCCGTTGCAAAAAGCCAGTTTTCCCATAGTGAAACAAATTTTTCATCGTAAATAAACATTTGCGACAGGGGAGTCTCCTATCACAAATAAAATGTCACCAAAGTAAATAATGAGTATTTATGGTGGGTATTATTGCGACGAGACTGGTCACATGTCGCAAATACTTTTATATCGCCACAATATCTATTTATGGTTGGAATTATTTTTGACGAGTTTTATCACAAATAAATCGTCGCTACTAATCTAACCTATATATATGGCCCCCTGCAGAATTTTTCCAGCATAATTCCTGCAATCCTCTCCTCAGTTTCTCTCTTATTTCTCTCTATATAAATTTTAATTTTTTTCAGGGATCCGACGCTTTCAATATCGCATCACTATTTGAATTCTGATAAAGCATAATTTTTGAGGTATTTATTTTAATCTTTTTAATTGTTAATTTATTTATTTTTTTTTATATTAGAAATTATTAGTATTAATAAGTAGTAATTAGTTTTAATTTATATTAATTTTAGATAATTGGTAAATAATTTTTAATAATTAGTAATAACTATCAATAATTAGGTAAATAATTAGTAATAATAACCGATAATTAAAAGAAGAAAAATGACAATACTTTTCGATAATTGGTAAAAAAATAGCAATAAATACTGATAATTAGTAAAAATTAGTAATAATTACCAATAATTAGTAAAGATTGGTAATAATTATCAATAATTAGAAATAATGACTAAAAATTAGTTATAACTACCAATAATTGCCATTAATTAGTAAAAATAACTATAATTACTAATAATTAATAATAATTATTAACAATCGCCAATAATTATTAATAATTACCAATAATTTTGAATAATTAGAAATAATTACCAATAATTAGTAATAATTACCAAAAATTTGTAATAATTGCCAATAATTAGTAATAATTATCAAAAATTAGTAAAAAAATAAAAAAACCAAGAAATATTAATAATTACCAATAAATGGTAATAATTACCAATAAATAATAATAATTACTGATAATTAGTAATAATTACCAACAATTAGTAACAATTACCAATAAATAGTAATAATTACCAATAAATAGTAACGGTTACCAATAATTAGTAATAATTATCAATGTTTAGTAATAATTACCAGTAATTGGTAATAATTACCAATAAATATTAATAATTACCAATAATTAGTAATATTTAAAAATAAATAGTAATAATTAACAATGATTAATAATAATTACTAATAATTAGTAATAATTACCGATAAATAGTAATAATTACCAATAATTAGTAATAATTGTCAATAATTAGTAATAATTGCCAATAATTAGTAGTAATTCGTAATAATTACCAAAAATTTGTAATAATTAATAATATTTACTAATATTTACTAATAATTAGTAATAATTACCAATAATTCAAAATAATCAACAATAATTAGTAATAATTACCAATAATTAGTAATAATTACTAACAATTTGTAATAATTACCAATAATTAGTAATAATTAGTAACAATCACTAATAATTTGTAAAACAAATAGTGATGTTTGCCAGTTTTTAGTAATAATTATCAATAATTACAACTAATTTGTAAACATTAGCGGTGTTTGCCAGTAATTAGTGATAATTACTAATAATTGCCAATAATTATCAATAATTACCAATAATTAGTAAAAATTAACAGTGTCTTCCAATAATTAGTAATAATTACAATAAATTAGTAATAATTACCTATAATTAGTAATAATTACCAATAAAAAGTAATAATTACCAATAATTTGTAATAATTACCAATAATTAGTAATAATTACTAATAATTAGTAATAATTACCTATAATTACTAATAATTAGTAATAATTAACAATAATTAGCGGTGTTTTTCAATAATTAGTAATTATTACCAATAAAAAGAAAAAAATGGCAGTGTTTACTCGTAATTAGTAATAATTACCGATAATTAGTAAAAAATAGTTGTGTTTGCCAATAATTAGTATTAATTACCGATAAATAGTAAAAAATAGAGGTGTTTTCCAATAATTAGTAATAATTACCAATAAATATTAATAATTACTAATAACTAGTAATAATTTTCAATAATTGGTAATAATTTGCAATAATTACCAATAATTTTCAATAATTACCAATAATTACCAATAATTAAAAATAATTATCAATAATTACCAAAAATTACTGATAATTATCGATAATTACAAATAATTATTGATAATTAGCAATAATTACAGATAATTACTCATAATTATCGATAATTACTGATAATTGGTGATAATTACCGATAATTAGTAAGGATTAGTAGTAATTACTGATAATTGGTGATGATTACCGATAATTGATAATAATTAGTTGTAATTACCAATAAACAGTGATAATTAATAATAATTAGTCACATTTGATGATAATTAGTGATAATTACCAATAGTTGGTAGTAATTAGTAGTAATTACCAATAATTGTAATAATTATTAATAATTTGTAATATTTTTTAACAATTGGTAGAAATTTTAAATAATTTTAAATAATTTTTATTAATTTATAATAATTATTCTATAATATTTATATTCATTATTATTATTTAGTTAGTAATAATTTATGGTATTTATTTGTAATTACCAGTAATTATCGATATTTTGTGATAGTTATAAGTAAATTTTTAATTTTTTAATTTTCTAATTTTTTTCTAAGATCATCCCTTCTATTAAATTAATCATAAGTAATATTTTTATTTTCTATTTTTTAGAAAAATATGGAACAAGGAAGTAGACAGTATTTTTTTATAAGATTATGATTGGATAAATCATCGCATAAATCCAAACAGTTCTGGTATAAATCCTGTATATATTGAGGGTGTTGAAACCTTTTTATCATTTGCATCATCAAAACCAGAATTTGTTTCAGAAGTAATGATTAAGCATCCATGTAAGAAATGTGATCTAATAAGATTTGAAAATTTTAACAGTATTGGGGTTCATCTATTGCGTTTTGGTTTTAAAATATATTATGTTTTCTGGTATCAATATGGTGAATGTAATTCAAGAGCATATACAAATAATTTGATTCCAAATTCATCACAGTTTTAAACTTTAGTATGTGAGGTTCTTGGTCTCTCCTTTAAATAAAAAATAACTCAAATGATGATTCAACTCCCAAGTTATAACCGTAATAATTTTTTGATCTACTAAAGTCTGTTGAGGATGTCTTATATCTTGGTTGAAAGATAAAAAAATTTGAAGTTGTTACTAAATTTATGGTTGTTAAATCAAATAATTGAATGTAAAATAGTTGTTTTGATCATATATTCTCTTTGGTTATATAACATCTTAGGTTTTTGATTAGGTTATAATTCTTTATCCTTTTTGAATTTTCATGTTTGGTGAGTGGACCCACTTGAATTATTGACCTAGAAACCTAATTTTATGTATCTGATTGTCCTAAGGACTTGTTTTTAGATGGGTTTTAAGGCTTAGTAGGTGTCTTGAGTTTTTTGGGTGATTTTTAGGTGTGTTGGATCCCAGAAACTCAATTTCTAGAAGTCGCAAACTGAGACACGCGATTTGTAAAAACTATGCGGCCTCCTAGGAGAAACCATGCAGTCCAACAATTACACTGGACATGGTTTGAAAAATCATGCATGTGGGGTTGCATGACAGTGTGAGGACTTTGATTTTTTTTAAAAAGGTATTTCACATGATTTTTGCACACGGTTTGGAAAACCATGCACCTAGCCCATGCGGTGTGGTGTTTAAGCAAAGGCGTTGCATGGTTGGTGCACAATTAGCCAAACCGTACAGTCGAACTGTGTGGCCCATTAAAAAGTGGGAAATTACTAAAATTATTATCCATCTTTTATTATTTTTTCCTACTCCTTTATTCTTATTTTCACCACACACACAGAGGGGATCCCTCTATTTGTAGAGGACGAATATCATTATGCCTTGGGATGTTGACTATTGAACCAACGGTGATTATTTATTTGAGGATGGATATCATGATGCCTCATATGTTGGGTTGTTGAGATGATGGGGACTCTTGAGTGGAGGTCTATGGGACCTAGATCTTATTGTTTGGGTGTGTTGTATGGACGTTGGGTATTTAATGGTTGGAACAAGGTGCTAATGATATTATTATAGGTAGAACCTAAGGGTTCACCTGATATGTATTTTCTTCATGGGATTACTTGCGTTCTAATACAAGGATCCCCGCCACTGTAATTATATATATACAGACAAGTGTTGTATGCCATATATATAATTGGGGGCACATGTTTATACTTATACCAGCAATGCCCGAAGTAGGTAGAAGGCTCACTTATGGCTGTTGAGCATAAGTGGAACTTGTATAATACTAAATGGGTGTGTTTTACTATTTTATTTATATTTAGCATACACCTACATAATCATAGATGTAAGATAGCCACATGTTGGTGATGGCCTACTAAGATTTATTCTAACACCCTAAATTGGTCCCTCAAGATGTGTGTAGACTTTATGTCTCTATGGTCAAGTAAGGGACCGAGCTCGAGAGCTGGACCTTAGTGGTTGTGTTGGACCTTTTGCATGGGATGGATGGCAAGGGATTTTGGAGGTTCTTGCATTATCTAGAGTTTACCTTTTTGGTTAAGCGTTTTTTATATGTACGTACTAATATGGTTGACCGTGGGTGACCCGATTATTTATTTCCTTGTATGACCTGCTGTGTGAGTGTTGTTTTCAAATGGTATTATTTTTCTACTACTTTTATATTATTCTTATGATAGATTTGGTTATTGATTCCATTATGTATGGTCCTTATGCTACTATATTTATTTATGTACTATTATTATTATCACTGTCTGAGGGTATAGTCTCCCCAATATCACCTCTTTACATCGTCACTGCTAGTCGATAGCCTTTGGTATATGGGGATTCGTGCCTAAGGTCCAGTGTCCAACCAGCCCAAGTCATGGTTTAAAGTGGAATTTGGGTTGGGGCACTAAAAATGGTATCAGATGAGGTTCTTTTTGGTGTTGTCTGACAACATCACAAGACCTGGCTATTAAAAGATATATGCATTCAACTGTATACAATTGGTATCAAATTATTACTTTTCTTTTTCATTATACTGTTTGGTCTATGGTAGACCAGAGACCAGGATGTAGTTAGAACCAGGAACAGATCTCATGTTTGGGTGTCGGTAGCCTCATGCGCGGGGGATAGACCAAGTTTTTAGGGGTGAGAAATTGATGTTTTGTTTTTCTATTTTACATTTTATTTGATTTACACCTTGAGTGGTGAACTTGGGTGTGGAATTTATTTATTATGATTGAATTAAAATTAAATTTTTATTTCAAATAAGCGCTTTTGGGGGAAAAGTGGGAAACCTCAAAAGTTTAAAACATAGTCATTAAACATGGAAATATGACACAAAATAATTAAATATGAGACTAATATTAGTGGAATCATACATCCTATATAACCCACATTGAAGTGTAGTTTCCATTGTATCTAGATCATTCTTAATAAGATCTTAAAAGTGATTGTCCATCTTATCCTAAGTCTGTATATATTCCTATAGGTTGCTCTTCCTTTAATTGAATACTCATGCTAGAATGTGGTCTTGTTTATTAATATACACTCTTTGATCCTCATTTAAATAAAATTGAATTATTATCTCATAAATTACGTTCACCTTTTATTTTCTAGACTTAAACTTGACAACTCCTTCTAAAATTTCTTCCTTAGAGTAGAGAATGAGCTCCAAACATTTTTCTTTTTCTTCTTCCAGCCTTCTTGTAATTATCTTCTCAATATTCCCTAATTCCTAAGGTGGAACCTCCATCATTTCACCAAACTAATCTTTTCCCTTAGGATCACCATATTCTACCATTATATTTTCACCTTGAAGCTTAATGTTCTTATTATGAAGTTGAACCTGCCTAGAACCTTTACAATCAGGCACCTTGTTGACCACACACTTTTTATCTAACCTTATTTCTATCAGTTTAGAAAAGTATAAATAGTCCTTAGACCCTTTTTATTTCTTTCCCTTAGTCACGATGCATCTCCCTGAGTCTTGGGTTCCCTTTTCCCCCTTCTTCCTTCATGGGTTGTGAAGTCCTCTACCTTGAATCCCCTCAACATTATCCACTAAGAGTTGAATAAAGTTGTCATCGCCATATTCTACCTCATTAAGGCCTCGCACCTTAGTATTGTCCCCCCTCTTGATCATGAACTGGTTCTTGGACTTACAGACTTTTGAAACGATTGCCCAGATTTAGAGTCAGGTATTTCCTACTGGGACTCAGCCTAAACGGTGCCTTCAACTATCCCTCATTTTCAGCAGGGGAGTCCTTTACTGAGTGATCATGAGGCATATGGGAATAAGTAATTTTTCCTTCATCAACTCCTCTTATTTTTAATCAACTCCAATAAACATGGCCTTCGAGTAAGATGATTTATTTGGGATATAAAAATTTAGGCCCGAAGAACCCATTGCATGCACCACCTCAGTCCCCCCTGGTCCTACAAAAAATCCTCTAGATTGAACCTAACCCTTCAGGATTGCACTGGGATTTAAATCCAGACCCTTATCACTAAGGCTTGTTCGCACTATCCCAACCGACTATTTACCCTTATTATGGTTGGCTCCATTTATAATTGGCACATCCTCCTCATGGATGATATCCATATATGCAACATTGCATGGATCCAACTACCTTGTTGCGCACATCCCTCCCCCCCAGTCCTTTTGAGCTTTCTATGACCTGCACAACTGAATTGTGCTCCGATAAATCCAATTTAAGATAACTAAAAATATCCACCACCTTTAGATCAGGCTTCAAATAATGTTCATTTTTTTGGGTGGAAACAAAATTTCTATCCCAACCCAACTATTTCTTCAAACCTGCATCATTCACTGGCGCCAAAACATTTCCACCATGACTTGACCTCTTCGCATCCATCTTCTAAAATCTATTCATGATCCCACACCAACACACTTCCATCAAGTAACCTAGCCACTTTCATGATGAACAAAAATCAAAACATGTATCAAATACAATAGTTTTCTTGTATCATAATTCTTCCCCAACTGCAGTCTAGAAAAACTCAACTATCCCTCTTGAGACATCAACTTCCATGAAAATTCATGGTAAAATAGGGTGGAAAACCACCCAAGTTCTACTATTGGAACAAAGAAATTGACCAACTAAACTCCCTAACATATGGATAATTGAAGGATTATAGAAATAGAGAGGGAGTTTGGGGAAACTAACCCAAATAATCATGGTTGGGGAGTCATGATTCATGTGGAAATCATATGACCACATAAAAAATAAGAATTGGGGTACATTGAAGACATAAGGGGATTTGGACCATACCAGGATCAAATCATCCTCTGATGTAAATCTGATCATTATGTGATTATTGTCGATAAGATCAACTACTTCTCATTCCTATAAACCCTAAGAATAAAAAAAGAAAATATTGAACGAGTCCACTAATAGTCATTGTTGTTTGAACCAAGATACCAGTGTCTGGCTTAGAAGAGATGAGGAGTCAGTGAATTCTAAAGCTGAGATCGATGGGAGTGGAAATCCATCAAACAAGTCTGGAACTTTAGGGATAATATGGATATGCGGGAAAGGTAGATGGGAATTGGGATTAAAAAAGTGTTAGAAAGAGTGGGGATGGACCCATGTGAAGGATGGTTGAGGTTCATCCCCCTTCGGAGGGGGAGGGACCAGTGCTTCCTCCATCTTCGCCTAGGTCAGGGAAAGTGGGAAGCAGCCTTTGAAAGGGGAGAGTGCTAGTTTATTTATTATATGGATTTAACCTTAGGCCTAGTCTGGTAAGAGAATTTTTTTATGCATCATGGTAGGCACGTAGGGTGATTTGATACATGTATGTACCTATGAATTGTTTCTTGGAACCTGAAATATGATAAAAGGGGTTGGGATGTTTAAAGTGTCAACAAAGAAGCTAAACAATGTTTTCCTATATAGCCTATTTGGTGGCATTCTACTCAGCCATCCCGGGTATGTGGTTCCCGGTGTGATTGATATGTGATATATGGTCCTAAATAAAAATTTATTAGGTAGGGAAAATGGTAGGGGTGAGTTGTTTAAAGTGTCAACAAAGAAGCTAAACAATATTTTCCTATATAGCCTCTTTGGTGGTATTCTAATCAACAACCTTGGATTGATATATGATATGTAATTCCTAACCATGTTATGGGAAGGCAAGGGGCCATGAGGTCAGATGATACTTGACCCCTGACTCCAATATGGGTAGGTGAGGGTCCATGAGGACAAATGTCATATGACATGGTGTGGTAGGGGGTGTAAGGGTGGTGAGATGTGTTTCCTATTATGACCTTCCCTATATGTGATATTTTTATATTCTATTATGGTTATTTTACCATTATGATTGGTATTCAGTGGGATGCCACCTAGGTGGATTCCAATGGATCATTAGGAGGGTGGTGATATGGTATCTCTTGAGTGTGTAAAAGATGAGGCCCATGAGGGTATGGATGGGGCCCTAGAGATTTTGGATGATCATGAGTGGAAGGTACTAGAGGTACAACTGTAGATGGCATAATTTGGGCTATGGATTGATGACCAGATTAGAGCGATCTTGGTTTAGGTTATAAAGGGCATCGACAAGGGAGCTTGGGGGGCTGAGCCTTCTATGGTGTATTTGACTCATGAGTTCCAGTCTCAGCATCCACCTTTTTTTTAGGGTGATGGTGGACCATAGGTGGTAGAGAACTGGATCGAGTTGATCCAAACCATATTCAACTATCTTGATACACCCTCCAAGTTAGAGGGTGAATTTGGATAGATACATGATCAGAGGACCGAAAAATCACTGGTGGGATGTACAGGTTCAAGAGGGAAAACAAGAGGGGATGGATTGGAAGGAATTTGAGGCTAGGTTCTTTGAGAACTTCTTCCCAGAGACATTGAGGACAAATAGAGCCCAAGAGTTGATGAATCTTCAGTAGGGGTATACTTCAGTCATGGACTACATAATTAACTTTCCCAACTTTTCACGATTTACACCTACTACAGTGGGAGAAGACATCACTGGGGTAAGGTTATTTAAGGATGGATTGCGGAATTCCATCAAGGTACAGGTGAATGTCTTCAGGATGATTTCATTTTTAGATCCATTCAACTAGGCATTGGTAGTCGAGGGAAACTTGATGGAAGGGTCTTATATGAGCTGGGTGGTGGCATCAGGTGAGCTGAGCGGTGATGTGTCTGGTAGCAGGAAGTGGGTTTGTGAGGAATCATAACAAGGTATTCAGGCTAGAGATTCACATAGAACACTGATTATTAGGTCTTCAGTAGTGTACTTCTGGTGTTTGCATCTAGGACACATTTGAACCCAGTGTGATCGGGTTCAGAAGGAGTGTTGGGTGTGTGGTCGGATAGGTCATTTGGAGAGGTTCTATAGGATCCTTCTTAGATCACTAGGAGCCAGGGACTGAGGGAGACTCGGGGATATGATTTTGAATAGGGAGTGGTACCAGGAGCTAGGGGTCGGGATTCAGTTGTATGTGAAGGTTGTGAAAGAGACAATGGGACCCATCAGTGGGGTTAGTGCCCGATAAATGGTGCAACTCTATAGGGAGGCCAAGCCTTGGGTAATTGGGCTTCAGGCCAAGTGCACACCGTTGATATTCCAAGTGCAGAGTAGTTAGGGTACATGACTACAATTAGATGTATTCTATGATTATAATCATGATCGGGTATCCTTTTTTGTTTTGGATTTGGTGAGTTTTGGTGCATGAGGTGCATGGATATTGTATTCAGACTAACCAAGTGTTGGTTATTAGGTTAGAATCGGTGATGATGCGTGAAATATATATATGAGGTGCATGTCACTAGGACTTATTATGATCATATGTTGAGGTGAAGGTACTTTTGGGTATCTGATGAGATGCGAGAGTTTGTGAGTGTCATGTATAGAACAGATACAAATGGACATCTGGTGATATATGGGACAAGTTTGGTTTGAGATATGACTCAGGAATGAATTGAGCGCATGATGATGTGTAGGAATGAAAATGAATCATGAGAGTACTTTTGAGTATGGATATGGTCGGTGGACCATCAGAATGCTTGTTTTGGGTCGAGAAGTGATGTAGTAGGTAATTCCTGAGGTTGGGAGTGCCACTAGGGGAATTGAACTATGACTGATCAAGGTGATATAAATGAGATGAGTATGTTCGGTACCATCTACAGGTAAATCTTGATATCTTGAGGATGATCTATGTTAAGGTGGGGAGACTGTAATGTCTCGGGTTTTTTGAGCGGGTCATAATTCCACTACCTTTTTGAATTTTTGTGTTTAGTGAGTATGAAAACTTGAATTATTGACCTTAGAACCTAATTTTAGGTATTTTATTATCACAAGGCCTTTTTTAGATGGGTTTTAAGGCTTGATAAGTGCATCGGTGTTTTGGATGTTTTTTAGGTGCATCGTAGCTCATAAACTCAATTTATGGAAGGCATAAACTAAGGCGCACAGTTTGGAAAAACTGTGCGTCCTCCTAGGAGAAACTGTGTGGCCCGTTAGTTTCACTAGACATGTTTTGAAAAAATGTGTAGGTGGGGGTGCACAGTCGTATGAGGCCTCTACAGTTTTTTAATATAGGTATTTTTCATGGTTTGTGCATGGTTTGGAAAATTATGCACCTAGCATATACGGGTGTGGTTTTTAGGTAGAAAGCATTGTACGGTTGGTGCACGGTTATCCAAACCGTGGAGCCAAAATGTACAGACCATTAAAAAGTGAGAAATTACTAAAATATCCATTCCCTCCTTTATTAGTTTTTCCTCCTCCTTTCTTCTTTCCAATGCACACACAGAGGGGATCCCTCTATTTCTTCCTCCTTTAGGCTTTGAGCTAACTCTGTCATCCAAACTTCAATTCAATCATCATTGGTCTCATTGGAACAGTATCGATAATACCTTAAATTTGTTAGCTTCTCTTTTCTATTTATCTTTCTTTATGGAGTGCTAAATCTATGTAATCTCGTTTTCCTTATTTTTAGGACCTTCATCTAAAACACTATTTTCTTCTAATTCGACTTGAGTTAGAGGTCGATATCAGACGAGTGAGCACCTACTAGTACAAGGTAGGTGGTTCATAGCTTTCTCCTTGATTTATCAAGTGTTTTGGGGTGTATTATTATATTTCATATGGGTTGACCAATTAATACCCTTAATAAATTGATTCTATTATTTTAATTAATTTATTGATGTTGAGGGATGCCTCAAAGAATTCACTACCCCATGATTTCATATGATAATCCTGGTGATGGGGCTTTAGACCACTTGGAAAGTCAGTCCAAGTGCGTGTTTTAAATTAAATTAAATTGGTTATATTGAATTTATTGGTTCTATGGGAACATAAAAGGAATGGTCTGAGGATTGAGGTGATGTTGATCACCTGGACTGAGGCAACGTAGTTCATTAGGTTGGACTTGGCTCGGGATAATCGGGGTTATGATGATCACTAGGTTGAGTTGAAAAGGTCATTGGGTTGTGAAAATGTGATCATCCAAATGGGGTAAATGGACCATGTGACTTGAGATAGTGTTTTCCATCAGGTTTTAGTGACATGGTCGCAGGGGCATAAGGTGTTGGATAATGTGTCCTAGAATGTTTGGTGATTGTCACTCATCGTTTATTGGAAAACGCATTGTTGGATTCATGTTCACATAGATAGGACTTCGATGAGGTGGTATTGACCACTTGTTGTCTATGGAGGCCTTCACAGACTATGTTTCTTAGAAAATGGTGTTGACCATCAGATATGTTTGGGGGTTCTCACCATAGAAATCCACATGGATGGTGATGTGCCATCGATTGATGGTGTTGAGACTATAGGTTGGGGGATGAGGATTATCATGAAACTTGAGTCCATTGGACTTGGATTTTGGTAGGATGAATATTTTCATGACTTGGGACATCAATTTTTGAGCTGACAGTGATTATTTATTTGAGGACGGATATCATTGTGCCTCATACATCGGACTGTTGAGCTGACAGGGACTCTTAAACAGAGGTCTGTGGGACTTAGATCTTTTTTTTTTTGGTGTGTTGTATGGATGTTAGGTATTTGATGGTTGGCATGAGGTGTCAGTGATATTATCATAGGTGGAACCCAAGGGTTCACCTGGTATGTCTTTTCTTTAGGGGATACCTTGGGCTCTAAGCCAAGGATCCTCATCATTGAAATTATATATATATAGACAGGTGTTGTATGCCATAAATATAACTACGGGCACATGTTCAGACTTAAACCGATAATAGATGAAGTAAGTAGAAGGATCACTTGTGGTTGTTGAGCATAATTAGAACTGGTATAATATTAAATGGGTGTGTCTTACTATTTTATTTATATTTGGAATACACCTACATAATCATGGATGTAATACAGGAACATGTTGGTGGTGTCCTACTGAGATTTATTCTCACACCCTACATGGTCCCCTTAGGATGTGTGTAGACTTGATATCTCTCTAATCAGGTAAGGGACTGATTTCAGGAGCTAGACCTTAGTGGTCGAGTTAGACCTTTTGCATGGGATATACGGTAAGGGACCTTGGAGGTTCTTTCATCAACTAGTGTTTAACTTTTTGGTTTGGGATGTTTTATATATATGTACTAATATGGTCATCCATGGGTGACCCAATTATATATTTCCATACATGACCTACTATGTAAGTGTTGTCTACAAATGGTATTGTTTTTCCGTTGTTGCTGTATTATTCTTCCACTGGATTGGGTTATTGCTTTCACTGTGTTATGGTCCTTTAGTTGTTATATTTATTTAGTGACCATTATTATTATCATGACACTACTACAAACACGGCCTTTATCAGCGCTAAAAATGGCCTTTATCAGTGCTAGAAAAGTGCTGATAAAGCCAGTGTAGATAAAGGGGGGGTCCTCTTTATCAGTGCTTCCTTTATCAGTGCTTTCATTTTAGCACTGATAAATGACCCTTTTATCAGCGCTTTTAAAAAAGCGCTCATAAAAGTTAAAAAAATTTAAAAAAAATTAAAAAATACTGCCAATCGGGGGGGATTTTATAGTGCTTGAACCCCCCCCCCCCCCTTTTACAGCGCTTTTCAGCCCCTATACAGCACCCCACGCACCCCCCCTCCACCCTTTAACAGCGCTTGCTCAAATATTCCCCATGCGCGCGCACCCCTGCCTCCACCAGGATTTGAACTCGAGACCTCCCCCCTGCGCGCCTAAGCCCTTACCACTACTCTATTTTGATTTGCTTTCCAATTCATGATATCTTTATATATATATATATATATATATATATATTTAGTTATATTTATTCGTATAGTATTATATATTTATATTAATATATATATAGTTATATTATAATATATATATATATATAGTTATATTATAATATATATATATAGTTATATTATAATATATATAGTAATATTAATATATATATATATAGTTATATTAACATATATATAGTTATATTAACATATATATAGTTATATGAATATATATTTATATAGTTATATAGTTATATTAATATATATATAGTGATATTAATATATATATTTATGGTGATATTAATATATATATTTATAGTAATACTAATATATATATATGTAGTTATATTAATATATATATAGTTATTAGATTAATATATATATATAGTTAGATTAATATATATATATATAGTTAGATTAATATATATATATATATAGTTAGATTAATATATATATATATATATAGTTAGATTAATATATAGGTATATAAATATTCATATATTGGTATTTTAAATAAAATGGATATTAGTTATTATTTAGATAAAGCTAATATATTTTATATGTAAATATGTTTAATTATTTATTTAAAAAATTTAATTTTTAGGCGCGAATATATAAAAAAATATGTACATATAGTTATATATTTGATTATAAATAGCAATTCATTATAAAAAAGGATGAAATTTCAAAGACATAATATCAATATGAATGTAATACCTTGGAATAAATTCAGTCCCCTCCAAAAAAATCCAATAATGCCCCCTTAAATGAGTTTGAAAATCCGCAAAATGTTAAAAAATCTGGGTACCCCGACAAAAAACTCAGTTTTGGAGGCCTTATGGGCCTCTTTTGGCCTCGAAAAATGCTTGACCAAGGTTCCCTCAGGTTACAGCAACGTAGAGCTCGTCGCAGGTTTTGATTTGATATGTGGTAGAGCTCAAACGGACACCCTGATCAAAAGTTATGGTCGTTTGAAGTTTGAGTTGCGTTTTCAACATATTTTGGATCTTTTTTTAATTTGTTTAATTTTTTTAGTCTTCAAATTGTTATTAAATGACTATTACTCCATAATGATTATCAAATTATTAATTAAAAATATTTTTTTAATTTTTTAAGAAGTCATTTTCACTAAATATCTTATATATTAAGTATAATAAGTGTAAATGTACATTTATAATTATCTAAAATATATTTAAAAATTATATATTATATTTATATAACAATATAACTATATTTATATATTCATATATTAATATATTAATATATTTTTTAAATTTTTTTTTTTGAAGCCGACCCTTTATCAGCGCTACTAAACAAGCGCTGATAAAGGGAGGGCCTTTATCAGCGCTAACAAAAGCGCTGATAAAGGGGGGTGCTGCGAAAAACTATTTTTGTGGTAGTGTCACCACCTGAGGTTATAATCTCCCCACTATCACCTCTTTACACCCTCATCTCTAGTTGGTAGCCTTTGGAATATGGGGATTTGTGCCTAAGGCTTAGTGTCCAACCAGACCAAAGCATGGTTTAAAGTGGCATCTGGGTCAAGGTGCTACAAATTAAATCACTATTACCTGAGGGAAATATGTTGGAAATAAATTTTTATGAAATAAATAGGTTGGTCCGTAATTTGGTTCTCGGTTATCAGAAGATCTATGCATGTTGAAATGATTGCATCCTATATTATAGTGAAAATGAGTCATTAGTTAATTGCCCTACATGTGGATAATCGAGGTGCAAAGAGGCACAATAAGGGAAGTCTAGATTGGTTCTTGTTAAATAGTTGTGGTATTTCCCACTTATATATAGATTGTAGTGTTTATTTATGTCTTATATCACAACATCATTGATGAAATGGCACAAATCCAATATTTTCACTAGTAAAATATTAAATCATACTTGTGATGGTGATTCATGGAAACATTTTGATCAGCCGCATCCATCTTTTTGTTCAAAATCTCGTAATGCGTAGTTGAGTCATTCTAGTTATGGTTTCTACCATTCAGTTCTTACGGTGGTCAATATTCTTGTTAGACCATATTTATAACTTTGTACAACTTACCTCCTTGGATGTTTATGAATGAATCACATATATTTTTGACATTACTAATTCCAGGACATCCAAAAAAGAATATTGATGTTTATTTTAATTCATTGATTGATGAGTTAAATTTATTATAGAGTAATGGTGTTAGTACATATGATGTTATTACAAAACATAATTTCATAATGAAATCTACATTGATGTGGACAATTAGTGACTTCCCAACATATGTTATGTTATCTGGATAGAGTACACATGGTTCAAAATCATGTTTGTACTGTATGATGGAAAAGTGTTTATGATTGTTAATGGAAGAAAAACTTATTTTTTAAACTGTCATCATAGATTTTTTCCTACAGACCATATTTTCTTAAGGAACAAAAATAATTTCATAAAAGGTACAATTGAAAGAGATGGAACTCCAGAAATTATCTCAGGTATTGATTTAAAATCTATTGTATCTTCATTACTTACTATTACCTTTGTACTGACTATAAATCAAAAAAAATAGATGGCTTTGGGAAATATCACAATTGGATAAAACATAGTTTATTTTGAGATATTTCATATTGGTCTGATTTGTTAGTCTAAAACATGTTAGATTTCATTCATATTGAAAAAAACTATTTTGATATAATATTTTATACAGTTTTGGAGACACCTTATAAGACTAAAGATAATATAAAGGCACGATTAGATCTTGCACAAATTTGCAAGCATCCAGAACTTAAGTTATTTGAAAATAATATATCAAAGAAGTTAATGAAGAAAAAATCAACCTATATAGTTTCTAAATAATTTTTTTGTTATTATGTTAGTGGATTTTGGATTTGAGGTTATTAGATGGTTATGTTTCCAATTTGGATCAATGTGTCATAAATAGTCATATTATCGGATCAAAAAGTCATGATTGTTAGGTTATAATGGAAAGATGACTACCAATTAGCCTTATAGGTTTGTTAAATTCTTCTATTTGGGATGTACAAATAGAAATATAATATTTTTTATGAGACATTTGTGCGGTGATAGAAGACTATGATGCATTGAGTAGGCTACAACAAGATGTTTTTTTAAATTTATATAAACTGTTAAAAAATTATGGTGGCTTTCTTTGATTCAATAGAACATTTAATATTACATTTTTTACATGAATAAAAATGTAGAGGACTAGTACATATCCAATGGATGTATCCATATAAGAGATGAATGTGTAAATTGAAGAAAATTTTATGTAACAAAGCATCGGTTGAAGGGTTAATTGCAAAATATTATTTTTAAGAGGAAATTTCATTTTCCTGCTCTCATTATTTTCAACCTGAATATCCTTCAAAACATAATCAAATGGGTCATAATGAGATAAATGTTGATGGTAAAATTAACCATTAATTATAAGTTTTTAATCATCCTGAACTTATATTTGGTGGAGTTCATGAATGATGGATTTTAGATGATGACCAACACAAAGATCATACATATGTTCTGTTCAACTATGAAGAAATGACATGATTTATACGATGAGTGCTAATTTCACCTATTCTTTATTTTTTTTAAATTAAATTAATATTATTTCATTTGTAGATTATATGATGATCATATCAAGAAATACTTCCCATAAATTACACCAGCTACTCTTGAAGAACCCCAAAAATGTAATTTTTTCCACTGGTTTCAAAGACTAGTAAAGTAAATTGTTTGTGGTTGAATATATGATAATGATTTATTATATGTAATATTTCTAAAAAATAATTTTTCCAAGTATCGCAACATACAGATAAAATTGATAATCTTTATATATATTGAGTAACCCACTATCCAAATTAGTTAAATCTTATAATGCATATATGTTGAATGGTTTTTTATTTCATCCACAAGCATATGGTGAATCAAAAAAAATGAATAGTGGTGTTTTCTTGAAAGGATCTCATCATAGAGAAAGTGAAGTTGACTTTTATGGAATGTTGGATGAAATGATTGATTTGTGTTATATGAGATAAAATTATGTAAAAAATGTTTAAATGATATTGGATTGATACTAATAGAGGCTTTCTCTTTCATTCATTCCATGGAATCGTTGATATTAAATATAAAATACATATTATAATAAATGAACCATTTGTGGTGGCTCATCAAGCTTATCAAGTTTATTATGAAAATTATTGTGCTACTTCAAGAGATTTAATCGACTAGAAGAGCATTATAAAAAGTAAAACACATACAGGTCATTTTATTCAAATTGAAATTAGTTCTGCTGAAGTAAAAGGAATTGAAATTTTTTAAGAGATGAGTCCAAATACATCTTTTACATGAATAGATACAAATATCAATGATGAAACCCCACAGTTACAAGTCAATGGTGTTGATAATGTTGATGATATAATAAATGAATTTGAAATAGAAAGAGATGATGAAAATAAATCTCCTATAGAAATTGATGGTGCTAAGGAGGAAGATGAATATATTGACACCGTAAAATACAATGATGAAGAATGATACAATTACATACCATTTATAGTCATAATTAATATATAATAATTGTTTTCAATTATCTATAAACATCATTATTTTATTATTTTAGATGGATGATGATGATTTCAATGATATGTTTCATACCCTCTAAGATGTGTTGCTTCTTGGTGATCAACCCGATGCCTCATCATCTGACCCATAAGTTGTTTCTAGTTCATCGTTGTCTCAAAGGATTCATGGTCTAGTGATATTGATGAATCCCAACCCTATTTCTAAGTGATGTGTGTCTCTTGATTTTGATCCATGTATGAAAAGTTATGTTTAGTTGTGTATTTTACTTAATTTTTATTAATTTATTTATGTAATAATTGTTTGATTATTTATTCTTTTTTCCCACATCATTTCACATATAGTTGTTGGAAAGGGGGGAGATTCTACAGAATTATTTTTTTGGACCATAGGTGACATGGGATCAGATTCCCATAAATGTTCTTCATCACATGTTTGATCATTGTATGGTATGTGAATAAATAATAGTTATTTTGAAATTTATTTAATTATTAACTTACTGTTATTAATTATTTGTAGGGTTTATGGTATCCCATCGAAGAGAGCATAAGACTCACTATCTAAGATTCCTAGGAGATCTGTATACATAAGTGTTGTCTTCAGTTTTTTCACAATATGAGAGAGCCATGGAGAAATTTGGAGCCATAGTTTTTTGTCAGTCTTGTTGAAACCATCAACCAAAATACATCTCATTTCATGTTTGGGATGGATTGTGCTCCTACTATATAAAAGATAGTTTTATAAGGAGATCATCATCAGGCCAATAGAACCAGAGGAGATAGGAGGTCACGCATAGATCCGGTAGTCATACATTTATTATTCATCGACGATATATGGTAAGTAATTTTATTTAATAATTTATATATACTTTAAATTTAAACTTTTTATTTTATATTCATATAGGCATTAAAAATTCCAATGTTACAGAGCTCGATGTTTTTAAGAGGATGTACACTGATCCTGCCACTTGAGAGACTACTAGTGGCTGACAACATCATATTGTAGTCAATATAATTTTTTTATTTTTAAAATTAACCAAAGTTAATATTTTTAATATTTTAATTTGAAATCGTATTTGAAGAAGGCATATGAGGCCATAAATTCTCACACACATAATGAGACTCCAGCCAAGATTGAGGGTCGGGACACCAATGCACCAAGATTTGATGAGGCAGCTTGGATGTAGGTGACTTAGTATACTATTGATAAATGTCAATTGGTCGGTATCATTTCTAGATTGATGTCTTCTAATTATTATGGCATTTTTGTGTGGTCATTGTCCAACTTGATGGGAGCATGTGAAGAGTCATCATCATCGCCAGCAGAGTATGAGAAGTTGTGGGCTTAGAATGAGGTTGTAGAGAGCCAGTGTAGTGATCAGGAGGAGATTCTTCCACACTAACTGTAGGAGGAGGAGCAGGGTCAATAGTAGGAGAAGCAACACGAGCATATGATGGATTACATGCGATTACTTACGTAGGGTATAGGGATGGAGTTCCCTCTTCTTGGTCCTCCAGATGGTCTGTCGCCTCTACGGTGATTGATATATTTTTTTGAAAAACATATTATGATGAGTTTTGGAGGAACATATTATGTGTAATATTGTTATTAATTTATATGTCTACAGTTTTATATATTTTGTTTTTAAAAAAAATTGATGCTTTTTTAGTTTTTTATTTATTTAATTTTTTTAAAGAAATTTCAGTTTATTTACAATGGAAATATTAT
Organism: Viscum album; assembly: GCA_963277665.1. Taxonomy (NCBI): domain Eukaryota; kingdom Viridiplantae; phylum Streptophyta; class Magnoliopsida; order Santalales; family Viscaceae; genus Viscum; species Viscum album. The sequence goes on from OY728135.1 coordinate 266,636,386, forward strand.
TCCATCACAAATAAAAAATTGTTTTATATTTTGATGAATACCATTCGTGACGAAAGCGTTTCTCATCGCAAAAAAAATGCGACGGTCCATCACAAAAAAAAACTTTTGCGATGCCATTTTCGATCATGGGTCATTTACGACGGGATCCTGACACAAATAGTCAATTGTGATGGGAACCTATTGCAAGTATCTGAATTTCTAGTTGTTTAATTTTCATTATCCTATGTAGAGTTCATTTATTTTAGATGATTGTTGTAAGAAATTTGTATTAATGGTCGTTGTAAAATATCATAGAGGCTTTCAGATACTTCTTACAAAGAATCATCTTAGGGATGCTAGGGGAAATTAAACCCCTACCCACCAGCTAATGCATGCATTATAAACCATGAAATATGTAAATTTTTATTACTCATCGCGATGAGGAATCATTTTAGGTGCATTATAGTTAATAATATTTTATTTGATATTATTTATTTTATCAACTTTGATTAAAAATTGTTAATTTATGAAACTAAAAAGGAGTTATGAAAAATAGGCAATGTGAATAAAACCCAATGTACCCCTACTGTAAAGCAGGGATGGGGCACGCTTCACTTGAAAAGAAAATGGTATATTTTTTAAATCTGCAGTAATGTTTTTATCTGATGTGAAACAATATATGTTATTTTTTTTATATAAAAATTGATGAATCTAAATCTAAATCCACTTCTATCCCACAACATGTGTTATGGAAGGAGAATTTTGTAAAGAAAGATGGAAAACTAGTAGATGGAAACACACAAGCAGTATGGTAATCTTGTGTAAGTATGAAATAATAGTAATTTGTTATGATTTATAATAGTATTATATAAAAATATATATTTATGTTCATATATTTCTTATACGGTTTAGACATAAGAATCAACATTGGTTATACCTGAAGAACAACTATTTTCAGTAGCTTTGAAGAAACTAGAACAATATGGCCGCATTAGAGGTGAAGGTTCTAGAGTGTCATCTCGAACATATTTCAAGAAGATAAAACCACAAGTAGATACATATGTTATGATTAAAGGCATGTAGTCATAGATATATTCTTTATAATATATTATTATTTATTCTAGTTTGGCGGACCAATACATGTGAAATGATCAAAGTGAACCAATAGTAGAACAATGATCAGTACATGAAGATCCACATGACCCCACTAGATTTGAGGTGAGTCATTCCCATCAACCACCTACCTTACCTGAGGTAATAAATTTTTCTATAACTCTTTCCCTTAAATGTGAATAAAATAACTTTTGGAAACTTTATATTACTAAAATTATGCATGGTGAAAATTTATATGATTTACATCTATCAACACTCACGCATCACCTTGTTGTGAGGGGTACAATGTACAATATCCCAAGAGACGTGATACACAATAAAAACACTCAAAAGATCATATGAGAGTGGGTATTGAAATAGATCTTAGCTAATCACTAAGTTTCCTATTATGCTTGATGATTTGGATGTTACCACGATCGATGATGCTATTGTAACTTTCATAGCATGGTTGTTTTATCTTATAAAGATACATGAGGTATGTCTTTAATAATTTTTTCAAATGAAAAACATTTAACAATTGATGATAAAAGGTCTAAAATAAGGTATGGTATTACAAACGAACAAAACAAAGTGGAAACAGAAGGTTGAATCAAGAAAATCCAGTGGATCAACAAAGAAATCAAAAGGACCTTCTGAGAGTAATTTCACACCACCAGGTCCACTACTGTATATATTAACATTAAAATTTCACATAGATACAACATTAAAAATGAAAATATGTCCAACATTGAATATAAAAAAAAGAAATATTAGGAGAGGAAATTACAGACACGGTTGGTCTTGAGAGTATAAATAAGATTATCAAGTTTGAATGACTGGGAGCCTCATATGTGAATACATACATGAGGTACATTTTCATAATCTATTTGTCCAAAAAATGATCTACTATAAAATTTTATTTGGAAATGAAATAAATTGAAATGAAAAAATATGACCTAACCACAACGTTTGAAGAGAAAATAACTGATGACAGACTCCTCTTGATGCCTATAATACAGGGATAAAACTCTATAATCTAATCATATAAAATCTATTTTTATTTTTTTCATTAATTATTTGTATTTGTTTTTTTAGGAATAATTTGGTGTTAATCACATTAATTTGGATACCCAAAATGTTTATTTTTTGGATACAAAGCATGGATTTCCAATTAATCGACCACACGTGATTTCCATTGTGAATTTTCAATGCACTACTATCAACATTTTATAGATAAAATTCAAATTATATGTCTTAGTTTGTGTTTTAACATGAATTTTTTTATGGTAGGGATATCTATAAATATTGGCTAAATCATGGTATGAGGTCGGTGACTGGATACAAAAAGCCTATGGATTTCTTCAAATGGAAACAGATTAAGGTGTATATAGTAAAATTTAACTATCAAAACATATTTCAAAAAAATTACTTCTTTCGGTCAATGATTCTATAGTGTCTAAAACAAAATAACGACAATGATTGTGGATATTAAATTTACAAATTTATGAAGGATGTTATATACCATCAACAAAATATCATCCCCGAACAGGTAATTTTTTAAGGTAATTACAATTTAATTTAAAATATTTGTTAATCATTTGTTTGTCTATATTTTCTCAGTAATATCAGGACTACGAATGGTCTACGTATTGAAAAGATGAAGTAAATTTTGTTGAGAGATGAGTAGGAAGAGTACATGGTGTCAGAATGTTTGTCGACATCAAGTTGAGGTGATTACCTATTATGTCTATGATCTAGTATATACTATGACCTTAAAGATACATTTGGGATGTGAAGCGTTAGTATCATAATTCTTAGATGTTATTTTTCCTAAATAAAATTCATGTAGTATTTGAAATCTATTAGTTATATTTTTATTCTAATGTTGCATTTTTTCAGCTCCTTTTGAGAGAGGCTATAAAGTTGATGATCTCCCCCCACCTATGGTTCCTCTGTCAGATGACAATAGCATGAAAGTTTTGAATAAGGGTGTTGCACCTAGGAGCATCAGCAAAAGAATCTGGATAACAAGCCACGACTTGATGAGAAATTATTTCAGATACATTCAAATCCACCTGCATCTACGGATGCAATCCAACTTCAATTCAAGATTTCAAATACATTTACTAAACCTGCATCTCATATGAGTACTTCAATATTACTGTTGTTACTATAATTTTTAAATGATTCTAAAGGGTATATGCTCATTCCCCAATTGATCGTGCATTTCTTTTCAACTGTTCACTAATTTTCTTCTTTTAGGGGTTAGGATGAGTTGGCAGAAACTGCAAAATGCTTTGGTGATGAACCTACAAATCAAGAAATATTTGAGTTGTTTCTCAAGGATACGTATCATGGAGGGTTACACTCTACCGATTCTAGAAGAGCTAGTAATATGTATGAAGCTTCTCATGCTTGTGAGAGATTGGACTTCAAGGCTACAACTGAGATAATTAAGAGAGGGAAATGGGTCAAGGATCCTTGTACCCACAAATCTAAACATATTACCAACTGTTGGGGAAGGTACTTCCATGATCCTTGCGTTATCATTTGCATTTTGTGACTTGTTGTATTTTGATGAGTTTGTAAAAATTGTATGGTCCCTACTCCAATCACTTCCACCTCTATGATAAAGAAGCAAGATGAATTCCTTTACTTTCACATTTGATTCAACCAAATACATGACAATTAAAGATACTTTAAATACTAATAGATATGTCTCAACCATATCTCGATCCAATTTTCAAAGTAGAAATGAGGAATTAACTATGAATGAAGTTGAACCATTCAAAGCTGAAATGGTTAGAGGTTGGTTGATCTTTACATGGTAATTTAATTTAAAACAAGTGTTGTATTGTAAAAACTAAGAAAATGAGCTTAGATTGTTTTAAAAACTTAGGAAAATGATCCATGGTTCATTTATGATGTGTCAAAATCGACTACACATCAATCTGACATATGATGTGGCTAGTATGGATCCAAGTGCAAGTTTTCAATATAAAAGTTTCATTTTAGTTTAAAATGCGCATCACATTGTCAAAATTGAGTAAACGAGTTCGGATTGTTTTCAAAATTTAGTTCAATGATCCATAATTCATTTTTGATGTGTAGGAATCAACCTTACGTCAATCAGACATACAATGTGATCAGTATGACTCAAAGTGCATGTTTTCAATATAAAAGTGTCATTTTTAGTTTAAAATGTGCATCATATAGCCAAAACTGAGAAAAAATCACAGATGATTTTCAAACCTTTGGAAAATGGTCCATAATTCATTTGAGATGTATAGGAATCGACTACATGTCAATCTGACATGTGATGTGGTCGATATGACTCAAAGTGCGAGATATTTTAGTTTAAAATGTGCATTACATAACCAAAACCGAGCAAACAAGATCATATTTTTTAAAACTTTAGGACAACGATCCATAATTTATTTCTGATGTGTAAGAATAGACTGGATGTGAATCTTACACACGATATGGTCAGTATGACTCAAAGTGCATTTTTTCAATATAAGTATCATTTTAGTTTAAAATGTGTGTCACATAGCCAAAACTGGTCAAATGAGATCGAATTGTTTTTAAACTTTAGATCAATGATCTATAATTCATTTGTTTTGTGTAGGAATCAACCTCACGTCAATCTGACACATGATGTGGCCGATATGACTCCACGTGTGTGTTTTCAATATAAAAGTGTCATTTTAGGTTAAAACACGTGTCACATAGCCAAAATCGAGAAAATGAGCTTGGATTATTTTCAAACTTTAGAAAAACAATCCATAATTCATTTTTGATGTGTAAAAATTGACCACACATTAATATGACATGTGATGTGATCGGTATGACTCAAAATGCGTGTTTTTCAATATAAAAGTATCATTTTAGTTTAAAATGCATATCACATAGCCAAAATTGAGCAAATGAGCTTGGATTGTTTTAAAACATCAGAACAATGATCCATAATTCATTTTTGACATAAAGGAATCAACAGCGCATCAATCTGACACACGATGTGATCGGTATGACTCAAAGTGGGTGTTTTCAATATAAAAGTGTCATTTTAGTTGAAAACATGTCACATGGCTAAAACTAAGAAAACAAGCTCATATTGTTTTCAAACATTATGAAAATGATCCACAATTTATTTGATATGTATAGGAATTAACTATATGTCAATTTGACACACGATGTGGTCAGTATGACTCAAAGTGCGTGTTATTTTAGTTTAAAGCACACGTCACATACCCAAAATCGAGCAAACGAGATTAGATTATTTTCAAACTTTAGAAAAATGAAAAATAGTTTATTTGTTATGTATAGGAATTGGTTGCATGCCAATCTAACACACGATGTGGATGGTATGACGTAAAGTGTGTGTTTTCAATATAAAAGTGTCATTTTAGTTTAAAATGTGTGTCACGTGGCCAAAACTGAACAAATGAGGTCAGATTGTTTTCAAACTTTAGGACAACGATTCATAATTATTTTGTGATGTGTATGAATTGATCACACGTCAATCTGACAAACGATATGTCAGTATAACTCCAAATGTGTATTTTTAATATAAAAATGTCATTTTAGTTTAAAACGCGTGTCATATAGCCAACACAGAGCAAACAGGCTTGGATTGTTTTCAAACTTTAGAAAAACAATTCATAATTCATTTATGATGTGTAGTAATCAATCGCATGTCAATCTGACATGGGATGTGGTCAGTATGAGTCAAAGTGAGTGTTTTCAATATAAAAGTGTCATTTTAGTTTAAAACGTGTGTCACGTAGTCAAAACTGATCAAATGAATAGGGATTGTTTTTAGACTTCATGACAACATTCCGTAATTTATTTGTGACATGTAGAAATTAACTGCATATCAATCTGACACATGATGTGGTCGGTATGACTCAAAGTGCATATTTTTAATATAAGTGTCATTTTAGTTTAAAACACGCGTCACATAACCAAAATCGAGCAAACAAAATCAGATTGTTTTCAAACTTTAGGACAACGGTCCACAATTCATTTGAGATGTATAGGAATCAACTATATGTCAATCTGACATACGATATGGTCAGTATGACTAAAAGTGCTTGTTATTGTAGGTTAAAATGTGCATCACATGATACAAACTAAGCAAACGAGTTCAGATTATTTTCAAATTTTAGGATAACGATCCATAATTTATTTGTTTCATGTAAGAATTGACCGCATGTAAATCAAATACACGAGGTGGCTGGTATGACTCAAAGTGTGTGTTTTCAATATAAAAGTGTCATTTTAACTTAAAACACATGTCACATAGTTAAAACTGAGCAAATGAGCTCAGATTGTTTTCAAACTTTAGGACAATGATCCATAATTCATTAGTGATGTGTAGGAATCGACCACACATAAATATGACACACGATGTGACCAGTATGAGTCCAAGTACATGTTTTCAATATAAAAGTGTCATTTTAATTTAAAACGCGTTCTGCATAGCCAAAACCAAGAAAACAAGCTCAAATTATTTCCAAACTTTAGAAAAACGATCCATAATTTATTTGTGACATGTATGAATCAACCACACGTCGATTCAACACACAATGTAGTCGGTATGGCTCAAAGCGTGTATCTTCAATATATAAGTGTCATTTTAGTTTAAAACGTATGTCACATAGTCAAAACCGAGCAAACGAACTCGAGTTGTTTTCAAACTTTAGGACAGCGATCCATAATTCAATTTTGACGTATAAGAATTGACCGTACGTCAATCCGACATCTGATGTGGTCGATATAACTCAAAGTGTGTGTTTTCAGTAAAAATTGCATTTTAGTTTAAAATGCATGTCAAGTTGTCAAAACCAAGTAGACAAGTTCCGATTGTTTGCAAACATTAGGACAATGATCCATAATTCATCTGTGATGTATAAGGATCGATTGCATTTCAATCCGACATACGATGTGATCGGTATGACTCTGATGTGTGTTCTCAATATAAGTGTCATTTTAATTTAAAACGCATCACATTATAAAACCGAGTAAATGAGTTCAAATTGTTTTCAAACTTAAGGACAATGATCCATAATTCATTTGTGACGTGTAGGAATCGACCACATATCAATCCGACACACAATGTGTCCAATATAACTCAAAACATATGTTTTCAATATAAAAATGTCATTTTAGTTTGATGATATAATTATTAACTATTTAAGTAATTAAGATAATTAATAAATGATAATATCATTACTATATTCAATAACTAAGAATATAATTTATATAGATTATTAATTAATAATGTAATTAATAATTCATAATATGATTATTAATTAATAATATAATTAATAGTTAATTATTATCAAATTAACAATATAATCATTAATAATATAATTAATATTCATAATATGATTATTAATTAACAGTATAATTAATAATTAATAATTAATATAAAATTAACAATATAATTAATAGTATAACTGATAAGATCGTTATTATATTCAGTAATTAACAATATAATTTATCATATGTCGATTACATCATTAAAATTATAATTTGTTTATTTTTTTAGGTATTGTTGCTAAAATAAATATTGATTTTATTATAAGAACAGGCCTTTGTACGAAAATTGATTGATAAAAGTCTGATATAATAGTTTTGATTTTGTATATTGGATTGTAATGTTTTTTTATTAATTGTAAACATCGCATCAATGTAAATATTTTGTATATAAATTTTGAATTGAAATGATAGTACAATATTCTATTTCAATCTAGTTTTATATAATATTTGTATTTCAATTTTTCTAATTTGGTTCTATTACTAAACTGCATGTTTTACAGCTGTTGTCGTGATTTTTATATCATTTATTAGTGCTACAAAAAATGATAAATGAAATCATTATCATCCACTGCCCTAAGGTGTGGGGGTGCCCGTCACAGGATTGAGTCCCGAGACCGTTTTTTGTTGTAGCGTTACCCACCTTTTAAGAGAATCACTTGTCATATTTTACTTAAAAATCCAGAACTTGTTTTGCTGAGCATGTAACTTTAAAAGATTATAAAACAAAACCTAGAATTACAAGTCAAACGAAAAAGAAAACATAAATTAAACTCACCACACGAATCTTTGACAACTTATTTTACAAACGATGTTTAGAACTCAAGGCAAGAAGAGTAATTTACATAATCACCTCAATTTTGGTTGGGGCGGGTTCCCAAGTCAGCCGCAACCTTCGCCGCACGTGTGAGAGCATCCGAAACCCAAAGCGCACCCTTGGCAAAGTAGCTGCTGTTGACAACGGCAGAAGCAGCAGCCACGGCGGCTTTGCCCGTCACCTCAGCTGCTGACTTCGAAACCTCCAAGACATGATATTTTTCATCCACGGACTTCATGGCAGCCATGCCGTCACAGATCTTGTCGGTGAGCCCGATCCTGCTGCTCAGCTCCGCCATCTTCGCACCCGCACTGGCAGAGACTTGGTAGGATTGGTCCAAAGCTCTGGCCTTTGTCAGCGCATCTTTGCTCAGAAGGTATCCTTTTTCTATCATCGTCATCACCACTTCCTGTGCTACCGTCACAGCTTCGCCAGGAGTTGATACATAATGGCCGGCTTCGGTAGCCTGCGCCGGCTTTTCCAAAACATGATGAAAGGAAATTGGATGGAATTAAATAAATTTTAAGGCCTAGTTTGGTATGCAGAATCAAATCTCAGATCTTTTAATACTGTTCATTTGATTGGCCAAAGATTAATTCTCTAGAAAGTCCTCATTGCCAAATTTTAAATAACAAGCAAGCTTGAAACCCCATTTAAATGAGATTAGCTACATAAATCAAACTTCCTCGATTAATCGGAACCCATATTTTCATTGAAACCGCTAACAAGATCATTTTGAATGACTTGCTTTAGTGCACTTGTTGATCTTTCTCTACTCTGTCTAATTTATGTAAATTTTCAAAGATCCTTGGAATATGTTTCCTATTTTAATTTTTCAAAAAAATACTAGAAAGACTAGAAAGTGCAAGAAAATGTTTTGAATAGCAAGGTAAAACAAAACTTACCCTTGGTTACCTTCTCATTTTCCTATGAAAACATGTTTTTATTTTTCCAAGGAGTGGATTTCATTTGTTGGTTTCAGCTGGGCTGATTCAGAGGTCTAGGCCTTGGCCATAGGGAGCAACTAGGGAGTCCATTCTTCTTCTTTAATTTTCCTTCTTTCTTCTGGTTCGTCCAACATTTCTACTGTAAAATAGTATGTTGATATCAATACTGTAGAAAGCGAGTGTAGGAGGCGAATTCCCCTTATCTCAAGGTGAGGCGGAAACATTCTTTTATAGATGGGTAAAAGAGAATACACGGTGGAATTTTCCGATGTGGGAGTCGGAAATACCCTTTATAATAAAACAGGATCCAACAAATACTCTTCTTTTTTCCTCACTCGAGCACCCTTTATCCTATCATGTTCTGTATTTATTAGAGAAGATTCTGCATATAGAGTTCTGAAAATGTTTTGGTTCGTCCATGGAAAATACTTAAAGATGTTGTGAACACATAAGAGCCAACTCAGTAATCATAATAGTAGAAAGAATGATGCATACAGTTGATTGGCTTTGGTTTGCAGCCATCCATGAATACGCATCCCAAATATCAGACTCGTCACCATAAAAGCCCCTCCGTGAAATGTGAACAATCTGATCACCAATTTGAGCTCCCTGAAATGTTTCATTTCAAATTAATTAACAGTTACAATATGTAAAAACAACAAGAGTTGCAATCAGTTAAACATCGTTCAAATCATCACAAGAATGCAATTAAGGCGCCGTTTGGGTGCATCCATTCCGGAGAAAAGGAAAGGAAAAGAGGCCTGTTTTCCTATCCGCTTGTTTGGGCGGAAACCAGGGTCTAAATGAAAACCCCAGCTTCCCCTCTTATGGGGAAATCTGTTTTCCCCCATTTATAAGAGATGGGAGAAACGCATGGAAATCTATAATCAAAAATAAAATAAATATTACAATTTTTTATTTAATTTTTAATATTACAATATTACAGTCATATTTATTATATATTTTTTATTAATTATAAGATTTGTTGTTAGCGATAGGATGGCTGCTCCAGTCAGGCCACCTATCTTACATACTTATCGAAGGAGGGGCACTTATGTAAGAGTCCCCTGCCTTGGGCTGTGAAAAGGGAGGTCGTGTTATGCTGATGTGGCAAGGTTGTTAGTTGTTGGGTGAGTCAGTTGGGGAAAACCTCCAACTATATAGCCAACTAGTTTGGCTGGGGGAGAGGGCAATGAGTAATTTTCCGGAACACAGCTCTGCTGAAAGCAGAGCCGGAGAGAGGAGGCCGCTCTCAAGAACCATCCAACCCCCATACTACCTCCCTAACCCCATTTTAAAACAGTTTCCCTAACAGAAAAGTGCCCCCCATCATATTCCTCCAAGGGCCCCACAATCAACTACACTCTAACCACTTTTATTCTAACAATCTCCCACCATTCCTATCACTGCCGTTGTCCTGAAAAACCACCTTGTCCTCAAGGTGGTGGATTCTGCTAGCATGCCAAGCAATCTCCCCTATCAGTCGTGCTCCATGAAACTGAGGACAAGGTGCACTGATCATGCAGCCACGCCAAGCAATTAGCCAAAAGGCCCTTGCAGAACCAAGGCCCTGGAAAAATTGTTGGCTGGTTTCCCCTACTTGCCAGGCAATCTTTCGTATTTGTCACTTCTTGCACCCACAGTGGAGACAACTCATCACGCTCCCGTGCAACGTTAGCCACCTTGTTGTGCCCCGGATCCCCCGCCCCTGTCAGCGGCCCTGGAGGCTCCTGAAACTGCTCAGACGCAAAAGGAAGGTAAGCCATCATGAGCTGCGGCGGCTGCGTTTCTTCAATTTCGGATGTGACAGCTTCCAACACTATAGACTAGTCGGAACCTGCAAACAACCCGGTCAGAGGAGGTGATGTCACCTCCTGCGGTTGTTGCTGCTTGGTGAAGTCCCGAGACTCATCTCTCTTACCACTGCCATCGTCAGATCATGAGCTAGTCGCCTCCCGAGCCGATACTGGCGGATCATCAACCATCCACCTACAGTGTTGCTGCACCTCTGTTACATCAGTCGCCGTCTGCGGAAGCAAGAGCGGTTCAACAAATTGCGTCGGAAGTCCTGCTGTCGGGGCTCCCAGCGTTGCACCACACCAAGCATGAATCGGCGGAATTCAGCTTCCTCAGCTCCCATTTTTTCTCCCACAAGAGCTGGTCCTGCCACAACATTTCTGGCCAGCAGACTGTATGTTTTGTGTTTCTGTTTCTTTTTTTTGTTTTTTTTTTGTTCCTGCTTTTCCCTCCCGAGGCAGAAACGCTCCTGTAGCCGGTGAAAAACGAGAACACCGGCGGGTCAGGCGCGCCTCCTGCGCCAGTCGTCTGCAGCATCCGAGCCCTGTGAAGTTGAGGTCGTTGCGGTGTTCGATGCAGATGGAGGTTGCACACCCCGTCAGAATGGAAACGCACGGGTTTCCCGAGGCTGGTGGGCGTCCTCCCAGCAAAACGCACTGGTGTGCAGATTGTGCATGATTGCCCGTAGGCTGGACGCGGTAGGTGCGAGCGAGGCTGCAAAGTGATGTGTCACCTCATTCCAGGACGACTTGTGCGTCACGGTCGTATGAAGTCCCTGCTCCTTCATCCTCTGGTTCAGTCGGTTGGTGGAAGACGAGCATCCGTTCACGCTGCCGCTGAACGCAGGCTCCTGTGGACAAGACAATCCAGTCATACGCCTCTTGAGCAAAGAGAATTAGCAACAGAGGGAATTTGGCAAAAAAGGAAGAACGGCAGTGCGCTTCATCTGTGTCCGCTTCTGCTGTGTGAGTTGACGTTGGAGGTGAAGAAACCAGTAGTGCGCCGCCGTTGAGAAAGCAGTAGGCAGGTCGGACCAATTGGTACATAGCTTCACACGAAGCGGCTACTAAGTACTGACTCCTATGTATGTATAGCTTAACCGCAGGAAGAAAGAAATCAAACAATATAATAGGAGAAAAACAAAAAACAATCAGGAGAACCTGCTTCTCCTGCCCAAGCCGAGTTGGCCGAAACAAACTGGAAATAATCCTCCGTAAACCCCATACTACCTCCCTAACCCCCTTTTAAAACAGTTTCCCTAGCAAAAAACTACCTCCCTAACCCCCTTTTAAAACAGTTTCCCTAGCAAAAAAGTGCCCCCCCAGCATATTCCTCCAAGGGCCCCACAATCTGTTACACTCTAAGCTCTTTTATTCTAACAATCCCCCAGCATTCCTATCATGGTCTCTCCCTGGAATTCTCCTACTGTAGACTTGATCCTACTGTAAAACCGTTCTTACTCTCCTTTTGTACTCTAGCAAGTTGAATACAAATTTTACCTTCTAGTTTCTACTAAGCTGTCAAATTACAACAAGGAACCTAACAGTTTGGTGCTTTCATTGAGAGATCGTTGAGTCCGAGCATTTTTTTTTCAGCTTGGATGCAGACGAGAATGGAGAGCAAGGTCGCCTCCATTAAATCATCATTGGAGAAGCATCAGCGGAAGGAATGGGCTCTTCTGCAGTCAATGGTGGCTGTACAGGCAAATATCGATAAGATTATTAAAGGACAGGTGGTCAGCAAGTTATACAAGATCAGTTGCGGAAAAACGAGGAGAGAATTTCTCATAGGATTAGAGATATAGAGGAGCTAACGGTTTAGATAAGGAGCTGGAGTCGCAGGTCGATCGTTGTTCAGAATCTAGAAAACGAAGTGAGGCGGCCACAGCATGTTCTTTCGGAAGTGGAGACATGAATGCGGAGATCAGCAGTAGGCAGGGAGGAAGTCCATTACCAGTTGACATGACTCTGGTTGACGGAATGAGGAGCATTACGAAGAGTGGAATTACCTTCGTTTGCCAGGGAAGATCCTTTTGGTTGGATCACTAAAGCAAAAACATATTTTCTGATAAAACGAACACCAGAAGACATGAAGTGGGAGCAGTTGAAACCAGCAATATACACAGCACTTTATTGGTTTCTATCTTGGCAATGTACTAATCCACGACTAAAGTGGAAGCAGTTGAAACCGGCACTTACGGAGCGATGCAGGGAGGTAACGGAGGGAGATCCAATTAGATATTTAAAGTCTCTTTGTCATACTGAAGTGGTAGAAGAGTATGTTGACAAGTTTGAACAGGTAGCTTTGAGGATACCATTTTTTCCTGAGCCGTGAGCCTGTTTATGGGAGACTTCCAACCTGAGATTGAGAATAGTGTCCACACATGAACTTATAAACAAGTATAGGATGAATACTCTTGCAAGGAAGATTGAGCGAGAACTGATTGGGGAGTTCAAAGGAAGCTAGTGTTCCCACAAGTTCCACGTGGAACTGGTCCTATGATGACAATTGTTAAACCTAACTATTGGATTGGTGTAGCCCGATCCGGTTGGACCGAATGCTTGTGGCCCGCAACTGTAGCCTTTTGGACTTCTAGCCGACAGCACTGTAGCACTTTTGACTTGGGTGGCCGTTTTTCACTGTAGCGATGCGGACTTCATGTGTGGTTGGTGGAACAGTGATCGTCTTCCTCCATTTGTAGCCAATTTCGAGCTAGGGTTTCTATCTGAAAAACTCTGTTGTGCTCCCGATTATAGTGAACATTCTGCCTCTCTGTGGACGTAGGAATTATTCCCGAACCACGTAAATTTGTGTGTTCTGTGTGCTTTCTTCTCTTCATTTTCTTTCGTATCTCGTTTCTGTTGTTCCGTTCTTATGGGTCCCTCTATCTGTTTCCTTCCGTTTCTCTTTGCCATGTGATCTTCATGTTTCTAATGGGGCTTTCTTGGGTGTTGGTTGATGTGGTTGTGTGGCGACGTCCTCGGGTGGATGCAGTCGTTGCGGGAGAGGTGATTGTGATCTGCTGTGTTGGCCCGTTCTCGTGCAAAGAACGTCGGAAACCTTTTGAGGCAGGGGATTCGTGGCTTCTCTATTTTATTTACGTGCAATTGTAGAGTTAGCATGAATTAGTCACTGGATCACAATGAAATTGACATAATAAATATTTGAACCGAATTAAAGATTTGGCATCAATTGTTTATCAATGTTATTGCCTCTTGATTTGCTAGATAGTGTGATATCTATGTTTTGCTTGTTTAGCATGTCGTTCTTGATGGAAATTGGTAAAGAACGTAAAGTCGAGATTAATTGTAAGTTGATTGGCTAAAGGATTAAAGGGGCATGTTAATGAATCCGATTGTTGTTGTTGTGTTATGATGATAATCAAATGAATGCAATTATGCATGTTTAATTGAATCGGTTGATTCAAGATGGAATAAGGAACCGGTTGTGTGATAAATGTAATGCCATATGGGGTCTAAGTTACCCGCTTTCTTGTAAAGGCCAAGTACCTTGAGCTTTGGAGCCGTGAGAGCACGTTGTGTGTGAAGGCCAAATGCCTTGTTTAGGGCTAAGAACCCTGTTGCTTTGTTTCATGCTGCTTGTGATGCGATATGAGTCTCGGATGGCTGAGCCTGGAGGGCTGTTGTGGTATGTGGGGGCAGGGAGGCCCGGTGGTTCTGGCAACAGTTGACGCCTAGAGTGGCGAGATGCATCGGTTTATGCATGTGGGTGTTGGGGAGGACACCGGGGATGATGGAACGGGTTGAAGCTGGGCTTACCCATTGATATGAATGTTGTGATGCTTGTTGAATCTGTTGTTTGTTTATCTGTTTTACTTTCCCCACTGCTTGAGGCAGCCGATCATGCTTACTCTCCTTCCGAAAGAGGCGAAGACGCCCGGGGTATGTCACGTGTTTTCTGTGTTTAGCTTTTCGAGGATGGATGGGTCTACGCTCCTGCTATATAGGTGGCAAAGACTCGACGAATAGTTCATCTATTCACCATGTTGAGCCCCTTGTATTTGGTAGCTTAGAATCTTTTTCTAGAATGGCTGGAATTTTGGAAAGAGAAGATGTTATTAATAAATGATTGAATGAATGAACGTTTAACCTATGGGGTTGGAGCTTGCTGGGATGCAATGTCGAGCTAATATTTTTGAGAAGTCGTGGACTCAGTTTGGTTATATCTGGAGGGCATGGATCTTGGTTGGAATGGTAATGGGATGCAATGTGGTAAACAATGTTGGAATCAGGCGTGCAGCGGAAGCCCCAAACAGGTGGGTTTTTAAAATTTTTCCACCGCCGTTCGACGTAAGCTTGCGGACGCCGGTGAAGAGCAGCTCAGTCAAAGCCGAGGACCACGCGTGGAGGATTTTAAACACAAAATTAAACCGTAAAATATCTGGTTTAAATCCGAAGCCGCGCACGACGTCTGCTCGTCGTTGGCGATCGCTGCTCGAAGAATCCGAAGCCGAATTCCTCTAGATCGTCCACACACGCTTCAAGGAATCCGCGGGGGCGCCATTCGTCGTAATCCGGGTGCTAGCGCGGATTTGCGACGATGCCTTCGACGCTCCAACGACCACCGCATCGCCTCGATAGCGATGCCCGAGAGAGAGCTTCATCTGAGCTCCTTGGATCCAGAGCATCTCTCTCTAGAATGTGGGAGAGAGGAGAGGAGAGATAAGTTCCATGAATAGTATTTGTCAAATTCCCCTCCTTTTCTATTTATAGTGCACAATTAAAATACCCGGTATCGCCTCGTCGGCCCCCGAATACTTAACGCACTATCAATGACATGTTATGACTACTAAACTGAGCCATAAATATTATTATCATTTACTTGTAATATATTAAAATATATTACATGATAATAATTAAGTCATTAACCCGACTCGTCGCTCCCATAAATATTAATTGAACCTTGAATAATTTAATATTCGTCAATTAATATTTTTTCATGTATTTACTTAAAACTCGTAAATACATTTAATAAATAAATTCAATACTCATTATTCTAAACTCGAATAATATGAATTTATTTATTGCATTGGTGATCGTTTAACTTTGGACAATTCCCGAACCCTTGTGGCGGGGCCCACTATGTCCAATTCTCCTATTCAACTGAATAGGGCAGATTCTTGAATACGCTATTGTGTGTGACCCTCTAGGCCCTTATTTCGACAGCCGTGAATAGTATTCACAGACCAAGAGCGGGATCTAGCAACCCATCATGGCCCCTAAAGAAATAAGGATTGTCACAGCAGCGACAACCAACCTACGAACATGCACTGTGTAATATAATCTCTTTGTCTATAATATCTCATAAAGCAGGACGCACTCTCGTGTCATCGCCCTTTTCTTACTTTATTGTTTGTTGATGTAACTGGATGGATTTACCCTCGACTGCCATGGCCATGGTCTTATAAAGGTACTGTCATCCATATCAACATGGCCAGAGATATATTACTTCCATAACCTGAAAGCGACAAATCCTTTCTTGACCATTCAACCAATGTCATGCCACCAATGACGCACCCGACACAAACTACCTCGCCACGACTTCATTGCCATGGTTTTCGTCTTGCATCAAAGTACGCGATCAAATGACATACATTGGTAATGATCTCAAGTCGGGAGACCATTACACATGATCGTAGATAGGAACATCCAATGACACCCGAAACATGTGGTGTTCCTATTGGCGGGTTAGTCCTCATGATCTCACTACTAGAGATCACCAAGTGCGAACTTCATGAGAAGAAGTCTCAATGCTTATGAGCCCCCAGCACCTGATGATCAGACATCTACTATGTCCAATTAGTAAGATGTATCTAGACCATAGAACATATATTTAAGATTAATGTCATAGTACCTAGAGGTTCTCATTATAGCTTGGGAACTGCTATAACCTTTCGATACGACAATTAATCTTTGGACATTACCATTTCAATAGTGGACGCAGAAAAGTCTCCACTATAATGGTAAGATGACATCATGCATAGTTAACTCTATACACGATATGGTAATCAAAAACACATAATAGTTGGGTTTAGGGCACCCACTATTTCAACAAATGATAATGGTTAATTAATGGTCAAAGAAATAATTAACGTAAAGTGCAACTGATTAAAGGGATAAGATAATTTAATAAAGTGTCTTAAATAGTTGCGTGCTTATAGGATATCTAGTCTTAACAGTGGCAGTCGGGAGTCCAAGATACGTTAGTTGCAGTTGAGTCTAAGACTAGGTTTTGCCCATAGTGTGGTTGTGAGCTATATTATATCATGTACTTTTTGTGTTTCTATACGCTACCTCACCCTGTTGGTTAGGGAAATTGACACCCTGGGGATTCTGAGCCCTGGGGGGGCGTTTTCCCTAACATCCTGGTGGGAAGATGGATGGCTGACTACCCCCTTTGGTCCCACTCTCTTCTCTTGGTAGTTACTTGTGCTGGTGTGCATGACAGTTAGTTTTTCCCATATATGTGTGTAGAGGGTTGTAATAGCTTGTGGTTATTTCACACACATGTATTCTGGATATAGTTCCTTATGGACTACTATAGGTATAACGTGTATAGGCTGTGATGGCTTGAGGATCCTTACTCAGTGTATGGGCTATAATGGCTTGAGTAATACCCAATGTTCGATACATGTTATGCGGGTTGTGGTGGCTCCTGAAAACTACCTGGTTACTTTTAATTGTGTGGTGGTGGTGGTGAGTTGCACGAGGTGCATGTTACGGTGCTACGCCCAGGTGTCTTCGGACTAGCCTTTTTGAAGAGAGATGCTCAGGACGTGCGACGTTGGGGCAAAACGGCAAACCAGTGGGGAAGTAGTAGCGGGATACCCTTGACATTTTTTATTATATTATATACTATTGTATGCGATACTTGGTGAGAGTAGTCATGGTGAGGCTGAGGACATAGTATACTTGTTTAGGTGACGAGTCAGTTTCACACTTGTTGTTCACTGTGTTTTAGCATTCTTTCTTTACTCTTAAACGAGAGGCTCCGAGAAAGATCCTACTGAGTATACTGTTATACTCACCCTACGTTTATATAAACTATTTTTCAGGTCCCTTGGAGCAGGTTGGAGATCAGGCTGGTTACTACTAGTTTGGGGTTTGCGGGAGCTGTCCGGGTTTCGTGATTGATGTCGTTTTACTTTCTTTTGGTACTTGCAGTTTTCCCTTTCAGTTGTAGTAGTTCTTGCATGACATTACATATATGTATTTGGGTTTTCTTTTATATTGTAGTCTGAGCAGGAGTTGGTTGGTGTCTATCTTATCTCTCTCTTCCGCATGTTTTCTCTTAGAGGGTAATGTAGGATTGGTATAGAGTATGAGGTTTCCAACCTCTGATACCAATTGTAGGACCGATAGGATCTAAATAATGATGTAGATGTTCAATTTACAAGAGGGGGGGTGAATTGTATACTTTAAAAAATTCCTTTGGAACCTTTAAAGTTAGTTACGATTAACTATGTTTTCCTTAAGCAAAGGAAATGGCTAAGTTTAACAAAGTTAAACTTAAGCAAATTCACAACACCTCTAATACCAAATGAAAACTTGGAAAGGGATTCTGAATGTAGGTTCCAAAAAAATGGTTCCGGAAATTGAAACTTAACTAAAGATTACAGTATGAGATTCTACCTTAAAGCGTATAGAATCTAAATGAAACAGAGTACAAGTAAGGAAGTATAAGAAAGTTATACTTTCCTTATAATACAAAATGCAGCGGAAACAGACAAGTAGTAAAACTACAAGTAACAAGATATAAGTCTTTTAACCCAAAGAGAAGGGTATCCAACAACCTTGGATAAAGGTCCCTTGATTTATACTTTCAAGCAAGTCTGTCTTACCCACACCAGGATAAACCCTCGATACGAAGATCGGAGTGTCTCTGTCTTTCTATCTCCGCAAACCCTCAACTTCAAGGTAGTTGGCAACTTTTGTCTTCCTCAGCAAGGAAGCCCTCGAACTTCAAAGTAGTCGGCACCTCTGTCTTCCTATCCCCGGAAGTCCTCGAATGTAATCACCAACATTCGGAGTCGCACGAAACTTTGAGAGTTAATAAGAGTCTCTCTCTCTAGAAATCACTTCAACAGCATATATGCACAATGTCATAGAAGTTATTCATCGATCAGCATTTTCAGCACTGAGCTCTTTCAAATGAGCTCCTATTTATAGGTTCGGTCGACCTCCTTTCCAACGGTCATATTTTCCTTAAAAATCGGAGGGACCTGTACACGTGTAACTTAACCAACGGTTAGTTTATAACAGAATAGACGACATCGTTTTATAACAAAACAAGTGTAACAGGATGTACGACATCGTTTTAAGTCTAATTGAAAAGTTCGGAGTGAAAGTTCGGAGTGTAAATAAATTCGGAGTGTATAAAACAAAGATAATCAGATTCTGTTTAATAGGTGAATTCGGAATGGGAATTCGGAATGAGAATTCGTTATCAGAATTCGTAATGAGAATTCGATGTCGAACTTCATGAGAATTCGTATCCAGAATTCGGAGTAGAACTTTATCAGAGTTCGTATCCAGAATTTGGAGTAGAACTTTATCAGAGTTCGTATCTGGAATTCGGAGCAAAACTTTATCAGAGTTCGTATCCAGAATTCAGAGTCGAACTTCATTACAGTTCTTATCCAGAATTCGGAGTAGAACTTTATTACAGTTCTTTATCCAGAATTCGGAGTTTAAAACAGAATGCTTCAAATCAAGGTTTCAAACAATTCCGAGAAAATGGAAATGAATCCGAATCTTATACTTAAGAAAAATATTTATGAAAATATGATAAGGATAATTTTTCTTATAAAAGCAATTTTCCTTATAAAAGCAATTTTTCTTATAAAAGCAATTTTCCTTATAAAAGCGATTTTTCTTATAAAAGCGATTTTTCTTAAGGATAAGGTGTTTGTGATTTTCAAAACAAGAAGGAATGAAAAAGTCATAAGGAAAACATTATTGACTCAACAGGTAATGCCTCTCATCTGTGTGTTTGTTATACCCTCGGTGCTAGTCGCCAATCTGGGGTCTACTAGAGGCGAAACTCGAGGGTCGTTATCTCTCTTCTCACATTGTCGGCCCAAGAGGGGTACACTTTGTGGGGAGGGGGTCGTGACACTTGGGGGTTTTGATTTTTCCTTGTATATTGTTTATTTGTACCTGCTATATGTTAGATGTTGCACATCATGGCATATTCATGCATGACTACTCTTCATTTATTATTGTCGGTTGTTTATTCCACTGCTGATCCAGATGGTAGTCTCCCCACCGTACCTCCATCAGAAGCTCACTGCTAGTCAGCAGCCTTTGGCGTATAGGGAGGCGCGCTTGAGGCCTAGTGGCCCACTGGCTCGGGGCACCGTTTTAGTGGCTTTCGGGTCGGGACGCTACAAATGGTATCAGAGGTTTCTTTTCCTTTTGTCTTACTGTTTTGGAATGACAGACAGGAGACTAGAAATGTGCTGACACTTGGTAAATAGCTTGTGTCTAGGTCCGACTAACCCACGCACGAGAGAAAGATCAAGTTGTCAGGGATGAGACGGTTGTTCATGTTGTCTATATTACAGTTGGTTATTATTTCACCTTGGGTGATTGTTGTACTTCCACTAGTTATTGATTTATGATTTATGAAATTTACCCTTGACCTGGTATGGCAAGGAAGTGTTGTTTCATACATCATTATAGGCACATAGAATTCACATGCTATGCATATGTTATGCCATGTAGGTTGCATCATCGATTGCCTGATGCATGATGATTTGTATACCCTGCTTAGGTATTATTTAGCATGCTTACCTGTGTATTGCGATTAAGTGATTTGTTCAACATGCTTGCATGTATACTATGATGTGTGATTTATCAATATGCTTATATGTATGTCATGCTTGGTTGATTACCTGAATTTATTGCCCTCTAATGGCATGTCTGGTTATAATTATGAAATATAATTGGTTAAATAAAGCGTATGCATCAACCTAAATAGTGTTTTCCCACAGCTTGATGGCGGCATTCTATTTAACCAACCGATTTGGATATGTTTGAGCCATGACCATTAGTTGCATGAGCTGAAACATTAATGGTTTCGATTAAATGGGTGCCAGATTTGCAATTTATAAAGTGTATGGGTGCTTCATAAATTGGGAAACGGTGACCCATATAATCGAACCATCTCATATAGACTTGCTATATTTTGGAATTAAATGGGAACCAATGGTCCAATTTATAGCGTATGGGCCTTTATAAATTGGAGAATGGTGACACATGTAATTGAACCACTGTATATGGACTGTTCTAATCCAAGACCACAGATAAAAACCAGGTTGCAGTTACATGAATGTCAGTTGTAACTTATAAAGGCAAGTACCTTTATAAATTGGAAATGGTAATTCATCTAACTGAACCATGATGCTTATATGTATATGTTAAACTAAATTTCTTACAAAAAATAGTTGCCTTTATGAAGGCTAGTACCTATTATTTCGGGTATGAAGACCTGTATGATTAGAATCATAAATGCACAACTGGACCCAAGTAGGTCAGTCGGGACATGTTGCTTATGAGATTGTAAAGACCCGTAAATTTCAAGGAAATTTTTTTCTTAATTTTCTTTGGAATTTTACAAAAACGCAGTTTCTGACGGCACCTAATTCCGAGGCCCGGTGTGCCCAGAATCAATTTCCGAAGTTTGGCTCGGGTACGTTCAGTGAACGGACGAGCGGGTTTTTCTAACTTTTGAACCGGTGCCCGGAATCGAATTCTGAGGGCACCGATGAAATCGCAGCGCCGGTATTCGCCTAGAAACGCCTCTTCCGGAGTTGCATTTGCTTGGGTGTGGTTTTTAATTTTCGGGCTTAAAGTTAAGAAATAAAATAATTTTTCAACAACTTTATTTTATTTCACTTAAGCCACTTGGAAGCCACTTGAAGCCACTTAAAAGCGGCTTAAACTGAGTTGAACAGGATATAATACTATCCAGAAATATCCTACCCTCTTGGTAGGATATTTGTGAGGTGGGGCCCGCACGAGCCCCGCCGTTTCTTACCGCTAAGTAACGCACCCGCGAAAACCCGTCATTATGAAAGTCAACTGACGCGTTTCTTAAATTCTTAACAGACCATTTAATTGGGCGGTTTATTTCGTAAATTAAATGAGCTGTTTCTTTCGTTGAATTAATTCAACGAATTGATGGGTCGTTACTTACCCGTTTTCGTGTGTTGGCATAATAATAAAATAAGACCAACCAAAATCTTTTGGAGGATTACTCGTTGAGATAGAATCCTTGTATCTTCTTCCTCCTTCGTGAAGAACGCGAAGAACGCTGAACCCGAAAATCGACGACGCGACGCCGTGATCCGCGACGCCGACAACGTTCTTCTGCGACGTCTCTTCCTCCGCGACGGATCTTCGATCGGCTGCTTGAGGTAAGAGCCTCGGACCTTCCTTTTTATCTCCTTCGTGGTTCTTTACCAAAACACGGATTTAATTAATTAAATTAAATCTGCTGTTTCATGGTGCGTTGAGTTCGCCGACTCAACGCCGTGTTCCGCGACGACGCGACGCCCTTCCGTGACGACGCGACGATCTCCACCTTCCGCGACGAGCAATTCCACGAAGAACGCTCACGCGCGACGGCCAACGAGGTAGGGATTTTATAATTTTGGAATACCCCTCTTTATATTCCCGTGAACGTTCTTTAAAAATTAAAGAACCGGTTTCAAATGAACAATTTTATTTTATTAAAATTGTCGGTTCATGCGTTGAACAATTTCTCCCGTTGTTTTTATCTAACGCGGAGGGTGCGGGTCAAACGAACACGGCCCGGCAACCCTCCGCCGTTCTTCGTGTTTTGCGGATTTGACGGGCGACGATGGAACGTGCCGCAACAGATGTTTGATGATCCCGCAGTGAAGAACGGAACCCGGGAGGAACAACGGCGCAGACGGGAAGGAAAACGGGCCACCGGAGCGACTCCGGCGGCCCGCGGAAGCCGGCGGCGGCGCCGGCGGCCGGAGGCGGCGGCGCCCGTGGACCCGCGGCCGCGCGGATCCGGCGCGCCCGGGTGTCCAGGGCGGCACCCCGCGGGTGCCGCGGGGTTGTCACGCGGCGCCCCCGCGTGTCCAGGGTGGCACCCCGCGGGTGCCGCGGGGTTGTCACGCGACACCCCCCGGGTGTCCAGGGCGGCACACCGCGGGTGCCGCGGGGTTGTCACGCGGCGCCCCCGGGTGTCCAGGGTGGCACCCCGCGGGTGCCGCGGGGTTGTCACGCGCCACCCCCCGGGTGTCCAGGGTGGCACCCCGCGGGTGCCGCGGGGTTGTCACGCGACACCCCCCGGGTGTCCAGGGCGGCACCCCGCGGGTGCCGCGGGGTTGTCACGCGACACCCCCCCGGGTGTCCAGGGCGGCACCCCGCGGGTGCCGCGGGGTTGTCACGCGACACCCCCCGGGTGTCCAGGGCGGCACCCCGCGGGTGCCGCGGGGTTGTCACGCGACACCCCCCGGGTGTCCAGGGCGGCACCCCGCGGGTGCCGCGGGGTTGTCACGCGACACCCCCCGGGTGTCCAGCGGGTGTCCCGCGGGTGTCACGCGGGAGCGGCGGCTCCTCCCGCGTCGGCCGCTCGGTCGCTCGGCCGAGCCGAGCCGGGCTGGCCGAGCCAGACCGGTCGGACCGGGTCGGGCCGGACCGGGCCCGGACCCCCGTCTTCGGACGGTTTTCGTTCAAACGCCCGTAACTTGAGCTACGGGCCTCCAAACGACTCGCCGTCAGCGGCGACGCGATCCTTGGATCGAGACGGTCGTTTCGGTCTATCACACTCAAGGTTTCGGAATACTTTGAGTTCGGCCGGGTTGGTTCGTACACGAAACCAACCGGGCCCTCGGAGCGGAAACGCTCATATCTTGAGCTACGGACGTCCGATTGACGTGCCGTCAGTTTTGGTGGATTCCTCTAAGTGAGACGGATCTTTTGGCACACTCCGCCCGAGGTTTGGACGCAGGTGGAGTACGGTCGGGTTGGTTTTGCCTTAAAAACCAACCAGGCCCCTGGGACGAAAAAGCTAATAACTCTCAGACCGGGCGTCCGATTGACGCGCCGTCTGCGACGTTGAGTTCCTGTTGACGATACGGAACTTTTGGATACATCAACTTCGGACTTTGTGTCAGTTGATGTATCAGCCTCTCGGCTCGTGGAGCGGACCCTCCCGAACGAGCTTGCTGTGTGCGGGAACCCTAGTGCTGGCTGCGACTGCTTCTTCGACAGCGACGACTGTGCAGAGATCCTCCGTAGACTCCGACGACGACCGTGCAGAGATCCTCCGTGGACTCCGACGACGACCGTGCAGAGATCCTCAGTGGACTGCGGCGACGACTGTGCAGAGATCCTCAGCGGACTGCGATGATGAAGACAGCTGGTCTTGTATCCTATGTGGGTCCTAGCTGTGCTGGTCTTGTATCCTATGTGGGTCCCAGCTTAGATGATTCAATACTGGTCTTGTATCCTATGTGGGTCCCAGTATAGTTGAATCAATGAAGACAGCTGGTCTTGTATCCTATGTGGGTCCTAGCTGTGCTGGTCTTGTATCCTATGTGGGTCCCAGCTTAGATGATTCAATACTAGTCTTGTATCCTATGTGGGTCCCAGTATAGTTGAATCAATGAAGACAGCTGGTCTTATATCCTATGTGGGTCCTAGCTGTGCTGGTCTTGTATCCTATGTGGGTCTCAGCTTAGATGATTCAATACTGGTCTTGTATCCTATGTGGGTCCCAGTATAGTTGAATCAATGAAGACAGCTGGTCTTGTATCCTATGTGGGTCCTAGCTGTGCTGGTCTTGTATCCTATGTGGGTCCTAGCTTAGATGATTCAATACTGGTCTTGTATCCTATGTGGGTCCCAGTATAGATGAATCAATGAAGAGTGCTGGTCTTGTATCCTATGTGGGTCTCAGCTTAGATGACTCCGTGCTGGTCTTGTATCCTATGTGGGTCCCAGCATAAATGAAACGATGAGGACGGCTGGTCTTGTATCCTATGTGGGTGCCAGCTTAGATGATTCAATATCTATGTCTGGTCATCTCTTTCACCCTTTTCGATGATGTATACCTGTGTGAGCTGAATCTTCTGTTTACTCTCCTTTGTGGATTGTGTTGAGCTATCCTGTGTGGATTTACAGTTTACTCTCCTTTGTGGATTGTGTTGTGCTATCCTGTGTGGGTAAACGTTTTGCTTTCCTGTGTGGACTGGGTTGTGCTTGGGCTCGGACGCCGGAGCCGAACGGGAATTGATGACTTAGGTATATGTATGGGCATATACCTAAGTCGTGTCAGATGTTACTTCGTGATTGTATCTTTCCTTTGTGGATTATCCTTCGTGGATTTCGGGAGACCTTCGGGGGTCTCGGGGTCCCTACTGAGTAGCTTATACTCACCCCTGCACGGGCTATGCCCGCACTTCGTGGTGTTGGTTGCAGACGACGGACAGCACTGACCGTGGTGGAGGCGTGCGGAGCAGGACGGTACCTGGAGGTGGACCACTGGGCGGGACGTACTCGGAGCGGACGGCTGGACCGAGGAGCTGTGGAGGCTATCTGTACCCACCCTTCAGGTGGGACCTTCAGAGGACGGCTCGACGCTGCGGCTTTTCTTTACAGTTGCTGTTTTCCCCCTTTCAGTTGTACTTTACAGTTGGGCTTGTATTTCCGGCCCCTTTTACTTCCAGCACAGCTTGTTACAGTTTTACTTAGTGTTTACTTTTCCGCTTGCTTACTCTGTGGTGCTTGTTTACTTTTCAAAGGCAATGCCTTCCCTTTTGTTGGGATTTACGCCTTGGTGCTAGTCGTCAGCCCTTGGCCTATGGAAGGCGGGCTTGGGGTAGTCACGGCACGGGCCCTGAGGACGGGTCGTGACAAATTGGTATCAGAGCTGGTCGGTTCTACCGGAGACTCTGATCTTTCTTCTTTTGTGAAGCAATAGTGTTTAGCGTATTGGGTGTGGTTATCAGTCCAGGGAGTCCAGTGTTGGTGCGGCGGCCGACGTATCCGTACACCAGGACCCTGACTTCTGATTTCCGACTTAATGCACGAAAACATTGATTGCATGTGTGTTCAAGTTTTCTTTGTGATTACTTGTGTCAGCTCACCAGGTATACTGTTCTGACCGTGGCGCACCTGCTTCTTTCAGGATGGCCCCACGACGGCAGCCAGCTAGGGTTCCGAGAGTGGAGTGTGATGACAGCCCACCGAGCGACGAGGCCTCGGTGTAGGACTCCTTGTCAGCAGAGGCACCGGCGGTACCTTTACCCGCCGACCCACCGATGCTACCAGTCCCAGCCGCTGACGATGCACGTCGCCTTAGTGCACTGCATGAGTTCCAGCGTCAGCGACCGCCCAGGTTCCGCAGGGAGACGGACCCCCAGGCAGCCGAGGACTGGCTGGAGGCAGTGGTGCGAGTTTTCAGGCTAGTGAGGACACTGTAGACGCCGGAAAAGTCCGTTGCTCCTCAAACGAAGTTCCGAATGAGGAAAGCGAGATCATATTTGGAGTCAGAAGCATGTTTCAGAAGGCCCGAAGGCCTTGCGCGAAATATCGGAGGCCCGCGCGCAATATTGGCAAGGCGCGCGCAATCCTTCCGGGATTCGCGCAATGGGCCGAGTCGGCGCGTAATGTTCCGCGCCCGAAGCCCGTGCGCAGCCCGATTCCGCGCTGGGCCCTATTTCGTGCCCGCGCGCCGAATTGCGCGCCCGCGAGCCGACTTGCGCGCCCGGGGTTGCCTATAAATACAAGGCGACCCCCGACGTTTTGAAGGTTGCCAGAATTCGAAGGGTCGCTCGTGCGCGCAATCCCGCCCCCTCCGCGCGCAATGCCCAGCTTCAGGTAACCTCATTTATTTCGCGCAAGCCAGCCTCGGGGTTCGCCTTCGCGCGCAACCCCTTTGGCCCCTTTCCTTTGACCAACTCCTCACCCAAAGGCCTTCGCGCGCAAAAGAAGCCTCTTGCGCGCAATTGCCCCCCGGGTGCGCACAATCCAGCCCGATTGCGCGCACACCCCCTTGTTAAGTGGCCATTCGTTAAAGAATGGGCCGTTGCCCCCGCGCGCTATCAGAGGCCCGGTGCGCGCAATCTCCATCTTCCGCGCGCAAAGCGCTGGCCCAATTGCGCGCCAGCTCGCCCTATTGCGCGCCGACCCACGGTATTGCGCGTCAAGCTGCTCTTTTGCGCGCAAACCGCCAGGGTCGCCCCCTTTGACCCTCTGAGGGTACCCACCTACGTGGCGCCCGATGATCTTCATCCCGGGTGCCCGCACCGTGCGTTGTCTTCCCGTGCGGCCCTCCAGGCTCGCGCGAAGTGACACGGACCCATTGGCGGCACTATTTCGTCCGCGCTGCAGGACGTTAAACTGCCAAGCATCTATCGTCCTGCAGGACGCTAAACTGCATTTCGTCCGCACTGCAGGACGTTAAACTGCCAAGCATCTATCGTCCTGCAGGACGCTAAACTGCATTTCGTCCGCGCTGCAGGACGTTAAACTGCCAAGCATCTATCGTCCTGCAGGATGCTAAACTGCATTTCGTCCAAGCTGCACGACGTTAAAACTGCCTAGCATATGGGCCTCCTCAAGGTGTAAGCCCCAAACCCCATCGTCCAACATGACGTTAAACTGTACTTCGTCCGGCAAGACGTTAAACTGTCCGCTTCGTCCAACATGACGTTAAACTGTACTTCGTCCGGCAAGACGTTAAACTGTCCGCTTCGTCCTCAACACACGACGTTAAACTGTACTTCGTCCGGCAAGACGTTAAACCGTCCGCTTCGTCCTCAACACACGACGTTAAACTGTACTTCGTCCGGCAAGACGTTAAACCGTCTGCATCACCCGATCCCGTGCCTCGCACGCAGGGTCCCCCCGGTTTGGATGTGGCCCCCACCCGCTCGTCTCTGCAGGGATGTCGGGATTGCCCCTCTTTAGGGACGATTTATTGGAGTGGCCTTCGCCCACGGGGGTAGGGTATTGCAAACCCCTAGTTTCCTGTGGGGGACTGCACATGTGTATATCCATTGTGCTTCCCCACTGCCGAAGCCAGTAGAGGGCGTGACGGGGATCGAGGTGTCTCTTACCTTCGGCCCAAGTCCCTCTCCAACTGAGTTTTGCCGCACTCAGGTTGCCTCAGCGCGTAAGTCCTGACAGAATGAACTACGTGGACTTTGATCCCTGTCTCCTAAACAGGGTACGTAGGAAGCCTCCACCTGGTCGTCCCGGTCGTATTCACGTCGGTTCGTCCATCAGTGGACCCCTCCCGGGTTCACATTCGCGTTGATCCACCCGGCCGTTCCATCCCCCTCTGTGCGAGGTGGTTCGGTTCAATCCTCCGCCCGGCAGCCTCGACCTCCTCGTGAGTCGGCTTGCCTTCGTCCAGCATGACGTTAAACTGTATATCCGAACTACGCTGACTTTGATCCGCGCTAACGCGCGGTACGTAGGAAGCCTCTACGGGGTCCAAGCTCTTCACTCCATCATCCATCCTGATCCTTACCCGGGCCGCCACATCCCGGTGGGGTCATGCCATTTCATTCCACTCCACTTCACTCGGGAAGCCGCCCATGTGCTGGCCCCAGCGTCGGAGGTTCCCCGCAAGGGGTTCTGTCATCTGATCCACTCCTCGTGTTGATCAGTCCGATGCCGTCCCCGCTGGACGTTAAACTCGCGGCATACCCCGTGTTAAACATGGGAAGCTGAGGAAAACCTCAGGTAACGCAGTTCCCCGCACCTAGAGCGGGATGCCTCAGGCCATCACGCCTTCGAGAAGCCCTATTAGGGACGGAAGGCAGACATGCGGAGCCGCAGTGTCAAGACGTGCCCCCAACACCCAGAGCTACCCAATCTCCTCACCGCAGGTTGCTGCCCCGACCAGACTCCTTGGAGCGTCCGGGCGGAAGCAGCGTAATTAACCGGTGTCCATGAAGACATGGCGTCGGGAACGAGATTCACGAACATTCTTAAATCTATGAGGGAGACCCGGATTAGGCGACGAGTTCCGAGGAGACGTCCACGGAAGGAAGAGCCGACATCCCATCATCCCGGTTTCGATCAAGGAGCAGATGTCCCTGAATAAGGGACGGATGCCGCCCGCCTTTGGAAAGCGGGACTGCGGGGCCACAAGCCGCGCTCCCATCCCCTCGGGTCGACGGGCGCGCGCGCGAACGCGTCCTGGCGGAACAACGTCGGAACAGAAGCCCGACGCACATCCGCACCGAAACAGACACCAGCAGACCTCATGGTGATCCTCGTAGCGAGCCTCCTACATGCGGCAGCAGGCAGATGGTGGAGCTTGATGTTCCAGGTGCACGACGAGACATCTCTCCTCTGGACGGACTTTGAGAGCATCTTCCGCTCCGAGTTCGTCCCAGCCACCCTCCGTGCGGTACGCATACAGGAGCTTCTTCAGCTGCGGCAGGGCAGCTTGACAGTGGCCCAGTACTCGGCGAGATTTACTGATCTCTCGCGCTACTCACCGACATGGTACGGGACCCCTTTTTCCGGGCCCGGACCTTCGAGCAGGGATTGAGGCACGAGATCAGGGCTTTGATGATCTCCCTCAACATTCCGACACAGGCAGAGGTGTTGGAGAGGGCCCTTCTAGTGGAGAGTTTTCTCGCCGAGCAGGCTCCAGTGACAGGGCCCTCCGCAGGACGGCCCGTAGCAGGGTCTTCTGCAGCTGGCAGTAGACAGGTGACGCAGAGGTCCAAGCGGGCCAGACCATCAGATGGGCAGTCACAGGATGAAGATTCGGTTGTGCGGGGCACCCGAAGGAGAGCCAGCTACGCGAGGGGCAAACATTGCTACGCATGCAGTGGGCGAGGTCACATGGCTCGAGACTGCCCGACTCGTCTTACAGATGAGCAGCAGGCGGTAGAGGGACCTCCCAGACAGAGATTCGGCCACGGTGGTCCGCAGGGTACAGGCGGACGAGGCGGAGGAGCTGGCCGAGTAGCCGATGGTGGGAGACACTTCGAGGTGTTGCCACCACCACCACCAGGAGGTCCACCCCGACCGCAGGGAGTTGGTGGACATGAGAGAGCTCAGCTTCAGGCAGCTGAGGCCTTCGATCATGGAGCTATGGGAGCAAGTGGACAAGAGCGGAACTAGTGGATACGTCTTTTGTACTTCTAGTTCCTTGTTGCTATTGTGTAGCGTCTTTGTATTATGAGCTGCAATAATAAAAGACGCATACCTTTGTGATGTTTTCATTCCTGTCCTCTTTTGTGTTGTTACTAAGAGGTTCCAGTTTTGACTGTTGACTTGACCCTCACTTGTGAGACATCTACTGGAGGAGACCCAGTTACCACACACTGATGCCGACAGTGTGACTCAACCCTTGGAGGCGAGAGTAACAGTTGGATCTCTTGGTAGTAGCGTCGAGGCCTTACGACGTCATCCTTGGTATGGATTAGTATCATCCATGTCGGGATTGACTGTATTAGGCAAAGAATGTGGTTCATCCAGGGGATGGGACCGGATTTTCTCTTATCGGCAAAGAAGAAATCATGGCAGCTCTTGTGGGGCCGGAGATGGTCCAGGCCACGGTTGAGATGGTCCAGGTCATCCAGGGGCGGATGAGTACAGCTCAGAGCCGGCAGAAGTCATATGCTGACAGGAGGCGGAGGCCACTAGAGTTCAAGGATGGCGACCACGTCTTCTTGCGGGTCTCATCTCGGCGTGGTTTGCGGAGATTTGGCCGAGGCGGCAAGTTGTCTCCACGCTTCATTGGGCCTTTCCAGGTCCTCAGCAGAATTGGCGAGGTGGCTTATCGCCTGGCTCTGCCACCTCAGTTGCACCGGGTACACGACGTCTTCCACGTATCTCAGCTGAGGAGATACGTGCACGACCCGACGCACATCATTGACTATGGGGAGCTAGACGTGGATGATGGGGCGACTTTTGCGGAGGTCCCGGTGGAGATAGAGGATCGACAGGAGTGGGTCCTACGTGGGCGATCGATTCCTCTTGTGCGCATCAGATGGCAGCACGGGAACCTCCAGGAGAGCACATGGGAGCGGGAGGCTCAGATGCGTGCTCAGTACCCACATTTGTTTCCCTATTTTATGATGTATCTTTACGGGGACGTAAAGCCCTGTGGTGGGAGTAATGTAAAGACCCGTAAATTTCAAGGAAATTTTTTTCTTAATTTTCTTTGAAATTTTACAAGAACGCAGTTTCTGACGGCACCTAATTCCGAGGCCCGGTGTGCCCGGAATCAATTTCTGAAGTTTGGCTCGGGTACGTTCAGTGAACGGACGAGCGGGTTTTTCTAACTTTTGAACCGGTGCCCGGAATCGAATTCTGAGGGCACCGATGAAATCGCAGCGCCGGTATTCGCCTAGAAACGCCTCTTCCGGAGTTGCATTTGCTCGGGTGTGGTTTTTAATTTTCGGGCTTAAAGTTAAGAAATAAAATAATTTTTCGACAACTTTATTTTATTTCACTTGGAAGCCACTTGAAGCCACTTAAAAGCGGCTTAAACTGAGTTGAACCGGATAGGATACTATCCAGAAATATCCTACCCTCTTGGTAGGATATTTGTGAGGTGGGGCCCGCACGAGCCCCGCCGTTTCTTACCGCTAAGTAACGCACCCGCGAAAACCCGTCATTATGAAAGTCAACTGACGCGTTTCTTAAATTCTTAACAGACCATTTAATTGGGCGGTTTATTTCGTAAATTAAATGAGTTGTTTCTTTCGTTGAATTAATTCAACGAATTGATGGGTCGTTACTTACCCGTTTTCGTGTGTTGGCATAATAATAAAATAAGACCAACCAAAATCTTTTGGAGGATTACTCGTTGAGATAGAATCCTTGTATCTTCTTCCTCCTTCGTGAAGAACGCGAAGAATGCCGAACCCGAAAATCGACGACGCGACGCCGTGATCCGCGACGCCGACAACGTTCTTCTGCGACGTCTCTTCCTCCGCGACGGATCTTCGATCGGCTGCTTGAGGTAAGAGTCTCGGACCTTCCTTTTTATCTCCTTCGTGGTTCTTTACCAAAACACGGATTTAATTAATTAAATTAAATCTGTTGTTTCATGGTGCGTTGAGTTCGCCGACTCAACGCCGTGTTCCGCGACGACGCGACGCCCTTCCGCGACGACGCGACGATCTCCACCTTCCGCGACGAGCAATTCCGCAAAGAACGCTCACGCGCGACGGCCAACGAGGTAGGGATTTTATAATTTTGGAATACCCCTCTTTATATTCCCGTGAACGCTCTCTCGCTCCCATGATAATTCTCTTTTGTGTGTTGTCCAATCCTTCCCGGTTTGGCAACAGGACCCTCACTTGTTAGATGGCGTAGAGACTGATCCATCTTTACAAAAAATTGATGCTGCCCTTCGTACAGGAAGCTCCAACTATAAACGCTTTTCGCTGGATCGCGGTATTCTTCGTTATAAAGGTCGCCTCGTTTTGCCAAGCTCTTCCTCTTGGATACCTCAACTGTTGGCTGAATTTCATCAAACCCCGCAGGGGGGGCATATGGGTTTTTACAGAACTTACCGCAAACTAGCAAACAATTTATACTGGCTTGGAATGAAGAAAACAGTGCAACAGTATGTCAGCCGCTGCGACACTTGTCAACGGAATAAGTATTCCACTCTGTCCCCCGCTGGTCTCCTGCAACCACTGGAGATTCCTCAGGCTGTCTGGACAGATTTGTCCATGGAATTCATCACCGGCTTGCCCAAATCTCGTGGTTATACTGCCATCTTTGTCGTGGTGGACCGCCTCTCTAAATACAGCCGTTTTTTACTCCTAAAACACCCTTACACAGCCCACGGTGTTGCTGAACTCTTTATGCGCGAAGTGGTTCGCCTCCATGGCATCCCAAATTCCATCGTTAGTGACCGAGATCCAATTTTTCTCAGCCACTTTTGGACTGAGTTATTCCGCCTCCAGGGTACCACTTTGAAGTTCAGTTCGGCCTATCATCCACAAACGGATGGCCAAACTGAGGTCACTAACAAGACCCTTGAAGCTTACTTGCGTTGTTTTGCTGGCGAACACCCTAAGCAATGGTCCTATTGGATTCCATGGGCTGAATTCTGCTATAACACCACTTGCCATGCCTCCCTCAACACTACTCCCTTTGAAGTGGTCTATAGTCAACCTGCCCCAACGGTTTTGAACTTTCTACCTTCTGAAATTCGCCTCGCAGCAGTCGCCCAGGCCCTCTCTGACCGTAAGGAGGCTTTGCAGCATCTTAAATTCCACCTCCACCGCTCTCAGCAGGCTATGAAACTCCAGGCAGACCATTACCGGCGACCTCTTGAATTTCAGGTTGGCGACCAGGTTTACTTACGCCTCCGGCCTCACAAACAGCTGTCTCTCAACAACCGGCTAAATCAGAAATTGTCCCCCAGATTTTATGGTCCATTTCCGACTATCAAACGCATCGGTCCTGTGGCGTATCAGCTCGAGTTACCACCTACTTCCCGAATACATCCTGTTTTTCACATCTCCCAACTTAAGCAGCTCCAAGGGCCCCCTCCTGCCCACCCAACTTTCCCTCCTGATTTACCATCGGATGCAGCAGATTGGCCTATTCCAGAGGTTGTCCTATCTAAACGCTCTCACACCCAAGACACGGTTACCTCCCCACAGTCTCTCATAAAATGGCAGGGCCAACCCGAGGAGGACGCCACTTGGGAGGACGATTTTTTCATCCAAAACCAGTTCCCATTTTTCA
Organism: Viscum album; assembly: GCA_963277665.1. Taxonomy (NCBI): domain Eukaryota; kingdom Viridiplantae; phylum Streptophyta; class Magnoliopsida; order Santalales; family Viscaceae; genus Viscum; species Viscum album. The sequence goes on from OY728135.1 coordinate 266,670,087, forward strand.
GCCTTGAGGACAAGGCTGTTTCTCAGGAAGGGGCGAATAATAGAGCCCGTAGCCAGCCGGCAGTTTGGCAGGTTTACACCCGCAGGGTCAAGGGTAATTCTGCCTCAACAGAAAATATAAAAGGGGGTCCCACTGAGGCGGTTCAGCATGGTCCCCACTAAACCAGTTCCTCTGGCAGTTATTTTTGAGTTAGTGCAGCAGAAAGGGGAATCTTCAGGTGGAGGAGAGAGGCAAGTGATCTTTTCAGTTAAAAGGGGGGAAGTTAGTGGGAGTGGGGCAGACTAGTTTTTTCCTGGGATTTTCCTATTGTTCGGCTTGGGAGCTTGGGCGGGAAAGCAGGGGCTTCCCGATTTTCATTCTGTTTTTCCGTTTTTTCTCTCGTACATCCTGTAATTCTCTCCTGCTTTGAATCGAAGTCCATAGCAGTTCCCTCTTTGGGAGTTGCTGCCCTACAGTTCTCTAACACCTTCCTATTATTATATTTATATCATATGGTCCCTTGGATTGTGATTACGAGTATGGCACCCTGGGCATGACGTGATGCGAAAACATCGGAAGTTGCAGCAACAGAAACGGTGAAACACAGAAGAGTAAAAGGGAAAAAAAAAAGCAAGAACACGAAGATTTACGTGGTTTGGGAATAATCCCTACGTCCACAGAGAGGTAGAATAACTTCACTATAATCGGGAGCACAATTTACAAGAGTTTATCTCAAAGTTCTTTATAACAGAAACCCTAGCACGAAATGGGCTACAAATGGAGAAGACGATCCACTGTTCCACCAACCGCACAGGAAGTCCGCATCGCTACAGTGAAAGGCAGTCACTTAAGTCAAAAGTGCTACAGTGGCTGCCAGCTGGAAGTCCAAAAGGCTACGGTAAAGTTGACTTCAAAGTCTGCACTGCTACAGTGCACTGTTGGTGTCGATCGGTCAGCTCTGCTACTGTGGCCGGAGATGCTACAGCATCCGAAAAAAATGGATCGGGGGCCTTCGGCCCTCGGACCCCCTGCAACCCCCAACGAGCTCACCGTGGAGCTCGACCCGCGAAAGTTGTGGGCCGGTGCGCAGTACAGGCCGGAAACATTCAGCCCAAATATCACCCGAAAAGGATTGGGCTACACTAATCCAACATGACGTCCCTTATCGGATATGTGATCCTCTCATGTGGATGCCCTGGGTACTAAACCTCGAGTCCACGCCGGTGCATGTATATCTGTGCAAACGATTGTCTTACGTATGCATATATATACATGATGGCAGATGTGTAGAGATAGCCCTTGGGGGTTTTTTCTTTTCCTTGTATATTGCTTATCTATACCTGTTGTATGTTTGATGTTGCACATTATGGCATATTCATGCATGGTTACTCTTCATTTATTATTGTCGGTTGTTCATCCTAATGTCTTTATTTATTATTGTTTCTGTTGTATCTCGTTGTTAGTCGACACCCCCTACCATACGAGGAGGTGTGTTTGAGGCCTAGTGGCCAACCGGCTCGGGGCACCATTTTAGTGACTCTTGGGTCGGGACGTTGTATCTGTTATGTTAGGGATACTTGCCCCTCCCTTTCCAAGTTTGTTGCACACGCACTCAAATGCATATTTCTTAGTTATTCGCGAACTCATCACGATTATCGCTGCTTTCCCCCATACTTGTGTCGTTATGTCACATATGTTGATGTTTCCTTTGTTGAATCCTCCATCTTTTATGTTCCTGATTTCCCACCTTCACTTGTTATTTCGGATTACGACATCACCATCATCTCTTCATCCACTATCACCATCATCTCTACATCCACTGCCACCACTATCTCTTCCTCGTGATGACGTTGGATCACGTTTTGGCCAAGTTTATACTCGCCGCCCTTGCATACCTGCCACCCTGGAGCCTGATGCTTCTACCACACCCGATGACTCACCGCCTCCTGGTCCTCCATCACCAGAGGTGTTCATTGCCCTTCGCAAAGGTACACGCTCATGTCAACAAAATCTCAGTTCATTAACTTCTTATCAGAGATTATTTGTGGCGGCCACTCGAGTTATTGCGACACTAGCTGCTCACTCGACACTGCGTACTGTTGCTGAGGCAAAATCTCGTCCTGGCTAGTTAGACAATGCAGGATGAACTTCAAGCTTTGGAAACCAGCCATACTTTCGATCTTGTCCATCTCCCTTCGGATAAACAAGCTGTAGGTTGCAAGTGGATCTATACCGTGCATGTCAACATCGACGGCTCTCTTAATCGACTCAAAACTCATCTTGTTGCCAAGGGTTATGCGCAAACGTATGACATTGATTACTTTGACACCTTTTCTCTCGTGGTCAAGACGGCATCGGTTTGCTTACTTATCACTTTTGTCACCTCCTATCATTGGTCTCTCCATTAGCTGGATGTTAAAAATGTTTTTCTTCATGGTTTTCGTGATGAAGTTTATATGGTGCAACCACAGGGGTTTGTTGCTCAGGGGGAGTTCTAAGGTTTGTCGTCTTCGTTGATCATTGTATGGCCTCAGGCAGTCACCTCATGCTTGGTTCAGACGCTTCTGCATCGTTGTGCTTAGCTTTGGCATGTGTCAAAGCATAAAGGATTAATCTGTTTTATATCATCAATCTACAGCAAGCAGCATTCTCTTTATAGTCTATGTGGATGACATTGTCATTACTAGCGATTTTGATGTCGGCATTGATCAACTCAAATCTTTCATTCATCAAAATTTTCACACGAAGGATTTGGGTCCACTAGTACATTTCTTGGGAATTAAGGTCTTCGGACGTACCAAAGAAAATTTTCTATCTCAAAGCGCGTATGTTCTTGATCTTCTGCAGGAGACTGGAATGATTCGAGCAGACTCGGTTGACTCACCAACCTAGAGAAAAGTCATTTCATACTGACAACGAAATGTTTTCTTCACATGACAAATATAGACAACTTATTGAGAAGCTTAAATACTTGACGATGATTTGACCTGATATTGCTTGTGTGGTTAGCAAAATGAGTCTGTTTATGGAATCTCTAACAAAAACGCAATGGGAGGTTGTTTTTCGCATTGTTAGATATGTGAAAAAAGAACCAGATTTAGGTCTTCTATATTCAGATCATGGGCATACAGATATTAAGGCATTTTGTGATGCAAATTATGTTGGATGTCTCTCTTCTAAGAGATTTATGTCCAGTTTTGCGATATGTGTTGGAGGAAATTTGATCTCATGGCGAAGCAAGAAGCAAACAGTTATCTCCTGATCAAGTGCAGAGTCAGAGCATCATTTCATGGCACATGTGACTACAGAGATTATTTGGACACAACAAATTCTACAAGAGATTGGGTATACTGTCAAAAAACTGACACATATCTGGTGTGACAATCAAGATGCTATCAAGATTGCCACAAATCCAGTCATTAATGAGCGGACAAATCATATTGAAGTTGATTGTTGCTTCATTCGAGAAAACTTTGAGAAGAAGAGGATCACCTTCGACCATTTTCGTACCTCTGATCAACTTGTAGATATTCTCACAAAGGGTGCCTAAAACACATGTCCAATTTTTGTGTAACAAGTTGGACATGATAAATATATACGTCTCAGCTTGAGGGGGAGTGTTAAGAGTATTAGATATTTTTAATATTTCAGTCCCGCATCAGTATGGGTTATCATTTGCACTCCTTTTCTCATTTATAAATAAAGCACCCTACCTCTTTGTGAGGTACGGGATTTCATCTAACAAAAGGCTTTGGTGAATGTGGCATCGATGGATTATGGGATGCTTATCCACCGCCTTGTACTACATTTTTAATGGAGAACATCAAAGGTGGCTTCCAACTCTAAGGGCTTAAGATAGGGATGTCCTCTTTCGCATTTATACTTCACACTAGTGGTAGATGTTCTAAGTCGAATGGTTGAGGCAGTTGATGCAACATATCGTTTGAAAGGTCTCGATGTAGGGTGAGAGGTGGTACACGTACATCCCTTTGCTTCAGTTTGTAGATAATCTTTGTTTCTTTCAGAGGATGACATTGCAACTTTCCAGAATATTCTTACTTTACTACAGATTTATGAGGTGGTGTCTGGTTTGAAGGTTAATTTGAGAGAGTGGTCCAGTTGCATATCAATTAGATTTGCCTCCACTGGCTCAAACACATCCCGTGTTTCATGTGGCGCAGCTTAAAAGAGTAGTGGGTAATCAAACAGTGAATTGTGGTTTACCTTCAGAGTTGGAGGAGGATTCTGCAGAGCTGTGCAAACCAGAAGAGGTGTTGTCGAAGAGTCTACAGAATAAGGAAGCGGTAACTCAATGGCTAACCAAATGGAAGGGGCGCCCTATGGAAGAAGCTAAATGGGAATAGAAATTCATCAACCGAAATCAGTTTCTTTTCCACAGTCTTGAGAACAAGACTATTTCTCAAGGAGGGGTGAGTGGTAGAGAGAGAAAATCAGGGAATATTCAATTAGAATAAGTGGGGAATCTGTTGTCAGCCCATCGGATACAGTGTCCAGGCTGCAAACAACAATCCATGAAAATTTGTTTCTCAGGTTAGTCATATTTTTTACCCCCTTTAATGGTTTAAAACTAGTTTGGACTCTCCGGTGGGGTTTTGGAAAGATACTTGGATTGTGAGGATCTCTTGTCAGTTGTTTTCCCTCATTTCTTTAGAGTATCCGAATTGCATAATGCTCCTATTTCAGATTTTTATAATGTCGAGAGTGGAATGGTGGGTTGGAATTTCCATTTCTTCAAACACCTCAACGATCTTGAGGCAAGTGACTTGTTGTTGTTTTCCTGCTTGGGGAGGACTGGAGGTCATGGGCCCTAGAGAGTTCGGGTTCATTTTCTTGTTAAGTCCTTCCTTTCTCATCTTATGTGTCATCCTATTGATGTCTCATTTCCCCTGTTTAGGTGCCATCTGAAATGGAAAGGTTCCACCCAAAATTTGTACATTTTCATGGTTAGTGGGGTTAAATCAGGTAAATGCTAAAAATCGTTTACAGATTCAGCCATCTAATGTGTGCATTTCTCCAGACATTTGCGTGTTGTGCCTCTCCAGTGAAGAGACCAGTCAACACTCATTCTTGCATTGTCCCTTTTCCAGGGAGATCAGGAGGTTTCTTTTGCTCTCACAGGGGAGTCTTATGTGGGCCTTAGTAGGTTGTTGCATTTTTAGAAATCAGGTTTTTGGGTTTTGGGAGGTCAAAGCGAGGCAAAATCCTTTGGAAAGCTGTAGTCCTTGTGCTAATCTGATCTGTCTGGTTGGAGTGAAATACCAGGATCTTCAATAGGGGCATCGTCAAGATATCCACAACTTGCTCCTTGGTTGAAACATACTCCAATGAAAGCTCACCACGCTCCACCTTCACCTTGATGAAGTGGTATTTGATGTCAATATGCTTCGACCTTGAATGTTGCATCGGATTCTTTGACAAATTGATTGCCCTTTCGTTATCGCACTCGATCATCAATGGTTACAAGATATCCACCCTTATGTCTTCTAGTTGCAACTTCATCCACATCATTTGTGTCGTGGTCTATGTTTTTGCAGAAACATATTCAACTTCCGTTGTACTTAATATGACAAACTTTTGCTTGCAACACATCCTCCTCCAATAAAAAATGCACCTCCAAAAGTAGACTTCTGAACTCTCAAATCTTTGGCCCAATCGGCATCGAAATAACCATAAAGCCAAGTTGATGTGTTTTTGTCATACCTCAAACCAAAATCAAGAGTGCCTTTGATATTGCGTAAGATTTGTTTCACCGATGCAAGATGTGTCTTCTTTGGATTGCTTTGGAATCGTGCACAAAGTGTTACCGCAAATACGATGTCGGGTCTAAACACTATCAAGTAAAGTACCAATAAGCCTCGAGAACTATGTTTGATCAACACTTTTTCCTTCTTCATCAATGGACAACTTGGTCCCATGTGTTATAGGAGTAGAGACCTCTCTCGATTCTTCCATGTCAAATTTATTCAATAACTCACGACCATACTTCTCTTGTGAGAGATAGATTGAACCTGTTGTATGTGCGACTAGCAAACCCAAGAAGAATGTCATCTCTCCTATCATGGACATCCCAAAGTGTCTCCTCATTTGGGCATCAAATCCCCCACAAATTTTGCCTTTGTTTCCGGAAAAAATTATGTCATCACCATACACAATCACTATAAGTGAATTAGTGTCGTCTCCTTTGATGTAGAGATTAGAATTCACCTTGCCTTTCTTGAATTGCATGTTCTTTAAGTTGTTGTCCAGCTTTGAATACCATGCTCGGGGAGCTTGTTTTAGCCCATATAATGTCACCTTCAACTTGAAAACTTGAGAACCGTCAACATCAAGGATAAACCCTTTTAGTGGTTCAATATAGACTTCTTCCTCAAATTCACCATTCAAAAACGCTAACAATAAATTCATTTGGAAAACTTCATGATTTCTTTAAGCGCATATCGCAAAAAAAGATTTGAATCGTTTCAAGTCTTGCAAATGTCTCATCAAAATCAATATCCTTAATTTGAGAGTATCCCATGTTGTTGCGAAAACGTCAGGAGCAACGACCGACGGTCAAATTTGCAAAGAGTAAAAGGGAGAAAAAAACACAAAAGAACAAGAAAATCACAGACTCATAGATTTTCGTGGTTCAGGAATAATCCCTACGTCTACAAAGAGGTAGAAAAATTTCACTAATTTTGAAAGCAAGATTACAGAGTGTTTTCGAAGTGTCCAAAAACCCAAGCACGAAGTCAGCTCATAAAGCAACACGGTACTACAGTAACCAGTGATGCTACAGTGTCACCAACCACACAGTACATTCACTGTGGTGCAGTAACCGATTGCTGGAAGTCCGCGGAGCTATAGTGACCTGGCGATGGGGCAAGTCACATGCTGCAACAGTATCATTTCAAATCCCACACTGCTACATTGCCCCGTCAATGTCGTCGGTCATCCATGCTACAGTGAGTCAGCATTGCTACAGTAACCCCAAAATTTGAACTCAGGGCCTTCGACCCCCGAACCCCTGAGCAGAGACATGTTGCCCCCGCAACCCCCAGCAGCCTCATCGCAGCGGTCGAACCGCAAGACTTGCGGTCTGGTGTACAATCTAAACCGCTCGCAGTTGGCCCAACTTCATCCAATGGATCAAGTTACGCCATTCCAACACTTGCAAACAACACGAGCTTTGTTCCGTGCTGCTTCTCCTTTCTCATCAAGTTTATTCCTGAAAACCCACTTTGTCTCAATCGTATTCTTGTTTTTGGGACGGAACACCAATTCCCAAGTGTCATTCTTCTCAATTTGATTCAGGTCCTCTTCCATTATTGTTATCAAATCATCATGTTGCAAAGCTTCTTCAACACTCTTTGGTTCAACCTGTGGAAACAAGCTGGTATGATTGGAATACCTCAAATTCCTTCAGGTTTGGACATCGTTACTACTACCTCCAAGGATATTCACAGCTTCTATATGCTTCCAAAGTCTTGAAAACTTAGTTTCACCTTGCCCGGGGTTTTCTTCAACACTAGATACTTCAAAATCATCATGAGTCTTGAAAATCTACTTGCGCGTTCGGAATACACCCATGCGGTCCAACGTTTTCTCCAAGAGCTTCATCAAGTTCATCATTAATAGGCAGCGATGTTTGTGGAAGTATTTTGATTTTCTAGAACAATTGCATCAAAGTCGTCAATGATTTTCCTCAAATTATTGTTGTAGCGCGCCAGTAACTCCTTCCACCAGGTGCATATCCAAGAAATATACCTTACATCGATTCTCTCATTGAATTTGCCCAAATATTTGCCTTTAATCTTGATAAAACAAGGGTTGTTGAATATACCTTCAAACTTCTAAACCATGGCTTCTTGTCAAACCATAACTCATAAGGCATGTTGACTGAATCCAATCGAAGTTGGCACCGATTAAGAATGTAGACAGCGCGATTATGACTCGTCTCCAAAAGTATTTTGAGGTGCCATTCTTCGATACCATGGTTCTTCCCATGTCCACCAAATTCCGGTTTTCTTCCGTTCAGTTACTCCAGTTTGTTGGGGTGTGTATGGGGCGTTATATTCATGTCGCATTCCATGCTTCTCAAGATATGCCTCAAAAATCATCATTCTTGTATTTGGATCCATTATCGGACCAGAATCTTTTGATAGCTCATCCCACTTATTCTCGGCACTCCTCTAAAAGTGTTTGAATCCCTCAAGAGCTTGTGACTTACCCAACATAAAATAAACATGAGTCGTATGAGTAAAATCATCAACAAAAGCCATGAAATACTTATCACCATTAGTTGACTTCAAGCCCATTTGACCGCACACATCGGAGCATACCAACTCAAGAGGTTTCTTTGTTTTGATCTCCACCGGCTTGTGGCTCTTATTCACCATTTTGCCTTTGTGACATGTGTCACAAGTGTTGAGCCTTTCACGATGTAGCTTCGGTAGATTCCTCACTGCATCATGTTTGATGAGCTTAGTCATGTTCTTTTGGCCCAAACGGCCAAGTCTTCTATGTCATAATTGATTTTTCTCCTTCATACCCATGCGGCAGGTGTCTTTGTCATTGGAAATTTGAAAAAAATGGTCGCTTGTTCGTTGCCCCTTCATTAGGATTGTATCATCCTTCAACTTCCTTATGAGACACCCATCTTTATGAAAGATCAACTTGTTCTCATTGTCAAAAAACCGACACAGAAAACATCGCTGGATTTTTTCCTACCAATTTTGGTGAATCCAACTCATTTGACATTAACTGATTCGTTGTTGTCGAAAGTAACAGCGCCTCCCTTCATATATCTTTCAAGAGATTCTTGTTGCCAGTCATGTGTGACGAGCAACTGTTGTAGAGTATCCACAGCTTTTCTCCTTTTTCAGCTTTATATGCAACCTCAACCACCATTGCTTGCTCTTGCTTATTCCTCCTCTTGATGAATTTGGAATTCATCTTTTGCTTTAGCACCTCCGGTAGCATTGTAAGGCACTTGTTGACGGCTACCACAAGTTTCCCTAAGAGAATTATAAGTATTATGCAATTGCACCTTCTCTTTTGAATGTTGTCTTGGCAGACCTCTAGGAACTTCAGGTAGACTCCCCCTCCATTCATAGTCTCTCTTCGATTGAGGGAGTGACAAATTGTATCAGCACACATATGCTTTGTGTCCATAGACTCCAGACTACCAACATTTTCCTTCAAAGCGAAATCTTCTCGGATAATAGATAGATTGTTCAAAATCTGCTTGTTGAACTTTCCTCTGATTTGAGGTTTGCTGGGTTTTTTTAGTCTTCTCATGCTTAGAAGCTTTCTCCTTCACCTTGACTTTTCCCTTGGGCTTAGCCTCGGTATTCTTTTTCTCCCACACCCACATTGCTTTTGAATTTTTCAGAAACAATTGATTTTAGCAACGGGTGATTTTTCCTTCTTAAGTGATGCTACAATTTTCTTCTTCCCTTTGTCGTTGCTGCCACCATTTGCATTGCATGCTTCGGTGTCCAAAACAATAGTTCTAGGAACCATGGGACAATCTCCAAGTTGTTTGGTAGTGTTAAACCCTCTTTTGTATTATTATGGGTATTTCCGAGTCCCACATCGGAATACTCCCTTGTACATTCCGCTTTTTCATTCTATAAAAGAAGAGCCCCACCTCACCTTGAAGGTAAGTGGGTTTCTCCATATTACATGGTATCAGAGGGATTTTTATCCCGAACCCTCCCTCCCTTGCGGATTCCTGGCGTTCTCCCGGCCCCGCCTCTCTCCCTCCTGGCCTAGCCTTTCCCGGCAGGCCCTCCCTCCCGGCGCACCTCTCCTCCCGGCGCTCCTCTCCTCTCCGGCCTGCACCCTCCCGGCGGTCGTCCCTCCCGTCGCACCGCCCTCCATCCTCCCGGCTGCCCTGCGCGCTCCATCCTCCCGGCTGCCCTGCGCGCTCCCTTCCGGCGGCCTCACCCGCGCGCCCCGCGGCTCCCCGACGGCGCTCCCTCCCCGCGGTTTCCTGCGGCTCCTGACGCTGTCACCCGCGCGCCCTGCCGGCGGCCTCCCGCTGCTCCCGGCGGCCTCCCGCGGCTCCCGACGCCATCACCCGCGCGCCCTCCCGGCGGCCTCCCGCTGCTCCCGGCGGCCTCCCGCGGCTCCCGACGCCATCACCCGCGCGCCCCGCCGGCGGCCTCCCGCTGCTCCCAGCGCCTCCCGCGCCTCCCGCGCCTCCCGCGCCTCCCTCTGCTCCCGCGGCCTCTCGCGGCTCCCGGCTCCCGGCGGCATCTCTCGGCTCCCGGCTCCCCGGCTCCCGGCTCGCCCCGCCGTCCCGGCGCACCTCCTCCCAGCGCCGCGCCCTCGCGCCCAGCCCTCAGCGCCCCGCCCAGGCGTCTCGCCCTCGGCCTCCCCCCGACGCCGCGCCCTTGCCCCCCCAGCGGCTCCCTTCTCGCTGCCCCGACGCCTCCCGCGGCTCCAGCGCCTCCAGCGCCTCCTGCTGCCCCATCGGCCTCCCCTCGCGCCCAGCCCTCAGCGCCCCGCCCAGGCGTCTCGCCCTCGGCCTCCCCCCGGCGCCGCGCCCTTGCCCCCCCAGCGGCTCCCTTCTCGCTGCCCCGACGCCTCCCGCGGCTCCAGCGCCTCCTGCGCCTCCATCGCCTCAAAGCCCGTCTTGTGGCCAAAGGCTTTGCTCAGACATACGGAGTTGACTACTTTGATACCTTCTCCCCGGTTGCCAAGATGGCCTCTGTCCGGCTATTCATCTCTCTCGCCGCCCATCATCGGTGGCCTCTTCATCAATTGGATGTCAAGAATGCATTCCTCCATGGCTTCCTTGAGGAAGAAATCTATCTCCAGCAGCCCCCCGGATTTTGTGCCGCCGGCGCTGAATCTCGTGTCTGCCGTCTCCGCCGCTCTCTTTACGGCCTCAAGCAGTCTCCCCGTGCTTGGTTTGCCCGCTTTAGCACGGTCGTCAGCGACTTTGGGCTTTCCCGCAGTATGAAAGACCACACTGTCTTCTACAGGACGACTCCACATGGCTGCATCTTATTGGTCGTCTATGTGGATGATATCGTCATCACCGGCAGCGACTCTGTGGGTATCACCCATCTCAAGGCTCATCTTCACCAGCACTTCCACACTAAGGATCTTGGTCCTCTCACATACTTCCTCGGCATCGAGGTTTCCTACTCTGCCACCATCTCCCTCTGCCAACGGAAGTATGCATTGGATATATTGCAGGATGCTGGGCTGACTCAGGCCACTGCGGTCGATACTCCTCTGGAGCCTGGCGAACGGTCTCTTTATGCCTCCTCGGCTCCATACCCCCATCCCGAGTGGTACCGTCGATTGGTGGGCAAACTCAATTATCTCACCATGACTCGACCCGACATTTCCTGTGCGGTAGCCAAAGTGAGTCAATTTATGGAGCATCCCACCACATCTCAGTGGGATGCTGTCATCCGCATCGCCAAGTACATCAAACGGGATCCTGCCTGTGGTCTTCACTACTCCCAGCATCCTCATCAGCATATTGAGGCCTTTTGCGATGCTGATTACGCTGGCTGCCTTGCCACTCGGAAATCTACCTCTGGGTTCGCCATTTTCTTGGCAGGCAACCTCATTTCTTGGCGCAGCAAGAAACAGACGGTCGTCTCTCGCTCCAGTGCCGAATCTGAGTACCGTGCCATGGCCACCGTCACTACCGAGATCCTTTGGCTTCGGCAACTCCTCCAGGAGCTTGGCTTTCCTCAGCAGACTTCTGCTCACATATGGTGTGACAATCAGGCAGCCACTAAAATTGCTTCGAATCCCGTCTTCCATGAACGCACGAAGCATATTGAGGTGGACTGTCACTTCCTTCGCCACCACCTGGAGCACAACCATGTCAGCTTTAGCCACATTCCGACGGCAGACCAGCTTGCTGACATCTTCACCAAAGGCCTCCCTGGTGCTCGCCTTGCCTCGCTTAGTTCCAAGCTGGGGATCCGCCACATCTGACGCCCAGCTTGAGGGGGAGTAGTTATGGGTCTTGTGTGGTGTCTTCTTATTCTTTTTTGTGGGACTCGTTGTCCAAGCTGGGTCTGTCCAGCTTGAGGGGGAGTGTTAAACCCTCTTTTGTATTATTATGGGTATTTCCGAGTCCCACATCGGAATACTCCCTTGTACATTCCGCTTTTTCATTCTATAAAAGAAGAGCCCCACCTCACCTTGAAGGTAAGTGGGTTTCTCCATATTACAGGTAGCATTAGCAACCTTCTTCGGTGTTTTGGAGCTTTCACCAATTCCATTAATAGAATTTTGAAACACATGAAGAGTGCTTCTCAAGGAATTTTCAGGATCAACCAACTTTACCTCAAGAGCTTTTACTTCTTTATTCTTTGCAATGAGGTTTGTTGTGGTAATCTCAAGCATCTTATCCCTAGCTTCGAGGATTGCGTTGAGATCTCTCATCTTTCATGTGAATTATTCTGCTTGCATCACTTCAATGTCTTTAGCTTTTGATTCATCAAGAGAATTCCTCAATGAATTATTCCCAGATTTCATTGATTTCTTTTCTCTCTCAAACTTTCTATTTTCCTTCTTCATCCTTAATTCAAACTCTTTGTGTGTTTCCTCATCACTGTTTTCTTCCTCTTCGGAACTCCCTTCTTCACTCGAGGGATCTTTGGGATAATTTGAAAACAAATTCTTCTTTTTCATTGTATTGGCCTTTCCTTTGCCTTTAAAAAACTTTCTCCCACTTCGGTCGTCCGTCACCTTGTTTCCCCTTCATGACCTTTAAGATTGGTCGTCATCTTCGTCATCTTGTTCTTTTTTAGGGCAATTTGCAGAAAAGTGTTTAATCTTTCCACAATTGAAACACTTAAATGGAAGTTTACCTTTATATTTACCTTTGACTCACTGCATGCCTTTCGAGAATAAAGATATAAGTATGTTGCACTCCACAGCATCATCTTCGACATCGGTTTCCTCCTCATGAGACTTGTTTGGCTCAAATTGTTTCGTACTTTTTGTAGCTTTAAAAGTTGTATCTTTCTCAGATTTGCCTTTTCTCCTTAAAGCTAACCCTTTTCCCATCTCATAAGCAATCAAGACATTGTTAAGTTTATCGATGGTCCATTCATCCAAGTCTTATCCTTTAGGACAGAAATCTTTGAATCAAATTTATTTTAAAGGATTCTCATTAATTTCTTCACCTAGAATCTTCAAGAACTTCTCCATGGTTTCGAATCGAGCTCACAATTTTGTTTACACGAACGAAGAATTTATCCAATGTTTCATCTACTCCCATTCGGATATCCTCAAATTGAGCCAACAAGATTGTAATAGACTCTTTCACTTTTTTGTTTCTCTCATGGATATCACGGAGTTTCCTCCATATTCCATTCGTCATTTTTGTTCTCATAACTTGTGTTAACTCTTTCTCCGCAAGGGATAAAAGTAACACATTGTGTGCTATTCCATTAACTTCAATATTCTTCTTGTCCAATAGAGTATAGGTCGTCCCAACATCGGGAAGATTTACACCGTTCTCAGTGACCTCAAGAACATCTAAGCCGAGTGGTAGAAAATATGGAACCATCCACTTTGTAGGAACCAAGGTGTTTCGAGCTGGAGTTTTTGTGTTGTGTTTGTTGTCAGTCCATTTTCAGGTTGATCAAAGAGTTTGAATAGTAAGGGAAATGGTTTATAGGAAGTACAAGGTTGAAAAAGGGATTGCATAAGTTTTAAAGATGGCGTAGTTTCTCAGTGTTTGCCAAAATTTTGGGTGCGAAATTTTTTAAGGAAGTTCAAAGTTGATTATGGTGCAAAGGCGTGGATTTCGCGCAAGTCAAGCGAGTTCACGCTAGTCTAGAAGTTTCGTGCAAGTTTGGGGAGGATCCACAACAAATCTAAGCACTCGCGCAAATGGGAGTTGTGCGAACACGGTGCGTAGATGGAGTTGTGCCCGGATAGCGAATGGGAACGCGCCACACAAGTTTGAGGGTGAAAGTCGGAGTTTTTCCTATAAATACCGACTAACCCCCCTCATTAGCAGCGAACAAAGATTTAGAGAAAAATCATACTCTCTTTTCACGTAAGTCTAACTTGCACGAACTGGACTTGAGCGAAATATTTGGGAGAAGGAAGTTACACAAAAGGGAGGCTGAGCGAGAAAAGTTCTGCGAATTTGCCTAAACAAAGGGAGTTGCCTGAAGAAAGTTGAGCGAAGGCAGTAGCACGTGTGGGTCGGAGTAGGGTAAAACGACAAGAAGGGGGCGAATTGTCCTCTAAAAAAGTACGGCGAAAAACAAAAAGAGACTTAAAACTTCTTTTTGAGAGATTAAAACCCTTTGAATAGATAAACAAAAAAATCAAAGTAAAAGAGAAACAATATAAATTTAATATAAGATTATAAAAGCAAAAGAATAAAGGAAAGAGCGATTCGAGAAATAAATGATTATGTGTAATTAATGGATTAAACAAATGATTAATTGAATGAATGAAAGTGATAAATAAATAAATAAGCGAAAAGTAAATAAGGCGCAATATTTGGTAAGGAAGCTCGACAATAGCTCTAAAAAAAGCCCCTTCTTCTACCACCACAATTGCTTGAGGATTTAATGTATTAGTCCCTTGGCTTTAACGGTACCCAAGATGCCAAAACTCCCTTGCTTTTTAGGTTATTGCAAGAAACCAGAAATACAATCGACGCTAGCTTTTTAACAGATATAGCTAGAAACCTCAGAGAATAGTATCTTGCCTTTTAACGATTATGGCAAGTAAACCCAAGTCTCTCATATAAGAAAGAGGAAGAGAGAGAAGATTGCTTGGAAGCAATCACGTTTTAGCTTAGTCTTGATTCTCTCAAAAGAATATGAAGAATGAGTGAGAAGATATTACAATAAGCACACACTCTAAATTGGAGAAGAGAGGATTTGGAAAGAAGAGCACTTTGAGAGAGATGTGGCAATAGATTCAATGAGAACATTGTTGAACAAGTTGATTGTTGAGTCCAAGCACCCAAAGCCTCTATTTATAGCCTTCAAATCCTTCGGAAATCTTCTCGAATCAGTTGAGGAGCAATGAAATTGCTGAAGATCAGAATTAATGTGCTTTGACCATCATTAAATGCGGCCTCAAGTCGTCACAGCCCGACACGCCCAGCACCGCGCCCCGGTGCAAAAAGACTGGCCGTTTTGGCCTCCCAAACGCCCAACACCAGGGGTGTGGCCACCAGCCTTTGGCCGTTTTGGTCTACCATCCTACCTACCAACCACGCCTTGGTCCTGGCCGTTTTGTCCAGTTTTGCATGGAACATCTAGAAGTGGCTCCTCCACTTCCATGAATGATCTTCTAAGGATCTTTTAGCCTCCATCCAAGGCTTTAATACTTCCATTAAGACACCTTCAAGGATCTTTCAAGGATCTTTCAAGGCTCTTTCAAGAATATAACATGATTCCATCAAAACTAACTGCACATCACTTAAATGAAATAGTTTAACACTTTAAAACAAAAATAGTGAGAAGCACAACAGCACGAACCTTGTTCCACGAATAGGGTAGACCGAAGGGGTCGCGCGAGACATACTCGGGCGAACTCACCTTAGCGAAGGGAGTTGCACGAGCAATACTTGCGCAAAAGGCAGTATTTGGGCGAAGTTGAGAATTATATTGGAGCATCATATTCAGGTCATCATGATGCAAATCAAAGCATACATTCTTGATGATATAGAAGCGACCTTCTAATCGTTAAACTAAAGAGACTACCATCTGAAGAAGTGAGCAAAGAGGAGTCAGCATAAGTGATTTGAGGGAGACAGTGTGTTATCCCTGAATTCATTGTAAAGGCAGGGCGCCTGACACAGAATGACCATGACCGAAAATTGTAATCCACCAATATTAGTGAAGCATAGTGGATTCTAGTACGACCGACACATCGTCGGCGTATGCTCCTTAAATTAGCCTTTAGTGGTGAACCAAATAAAATTGTTGTGTTTTGTGTTAGCTTTTGCATTTGTTATCGTTGTGAATGTGCAACTAACAGCGACGAGTTTAACAAGTTCCTATCAACGTGGGAACAAAATCCAAAGAAATGAAAGAAAATGTTGAGACTCTGATTCACCCTTCCCCTCTCGGGATGCCTCGGGTTGCAACATCCATAAATGAGATCTCTTGCCATCAAACATAGTAACTCCTTTGTCATTGACGTTGCTCATTGACTCTATAGATCTCATCGATCAAAGATATGCACAGTGAAAAGCAAACTCAGATTCGCAGGAAAGTACCTGGTCCTCCTGCGTTAAAAATCACAAGAACTTGATAAGATTCCAACTTTATAGAACTGCAGCCTGCCCTGATACCAAATAAAAAGTATCAGACAAGAAATAAGAATAATCTTTGCAAACGGTGTGCTCTGATATCAAATTGTTGTTGGTGAATTCCCCTTACCTCAATAAGAGGTGGAGACATTCTTTTATAGATGAGTAAAACAAATTACAAGGAGGGTAAGTCCGATGTGGGACTCAGAAATACCCATTAAACTGAAATGGGGTCCAACACTCCCCCTCAAGCTGGACATGCCCAGATTGGATTGAGTCCCACAAATAAAAAGAAGACAAGACACAAAGACCATCGCATACTCCCCCTCAAGCTGGGTCATGGAGGTTGTGAATACCCAGCCTGGTAGTGAGAGAGTCAAGGCGAGCTCCCGGGCGGGCTTTGGTGAAGAGGTCAGCAAGCTAATCCGTCATCGGAATATGGCCAAAGCTGATATGGTTCTGCTCCAGATGTTGTCGAAGAAAGTGGCAGTTCACCTCGATATGTTTCGTCCGTTCATGGAAGACGGGATTCGAGGCAATCTTTGTGGCTACCTGATTGTCACACCAGATATGAGCAGAAGTTTGTGCTGGGAAGCCGAGCTCTTGGAGGAGGTGACGGAGCCAGAGGATCTCAGTGGTGACTGTGGCCATGGCGCGGTATTCGGCCTCGGCACTCGATCTGGAGACGACAGTCTGCTTCTTGCTGCGCCAGGAGATTAGGTTACCAGCGAAGAACACGGCGAATCCTGAAGTAGATTTGCGGGTAGCGAGGCAACCGGCATAGTCCGCATCACAGAAGGCCTCAACATCAAGATGAGCATGATGTGAGTACCGAAGGCCACGTGCAGGGTCTTTCTTGATGTATTTGGCAATGCGGAGGACAGCACCCCACTGAGATCTGGTTGGATGCTCCATGAACTGGCTGACTTTGCCAACGGCGCAGGCAATGTCAGGTCGCGTCATGGTGAGGTAGTTAAGTTTACCCACCAGACGTCGATAGCTCTCGGGATGAGGAAATGGTTCCAAGTCGGTATGGAGAGATCTTTCCCCAGGCTCAAGAGGAGTGTCCACTGCAGTCGTTGTGCTCAAACCTGCATCCTGCAAGATATCAAGAGCATATTTGCGTTGGCAGAGAGAGATAGTGTCCTCAGAACGGGAGACCTCGATGCCAAGGAAGTAGGTGAGGGGACCCAGATCTTTGGTGTGAAAGTGGTGGTGGAGGTGCGCCTTGAGGTTGGCGATTACTGTGGAGTCGCTCCCTGTGATGATGATATCATCAACATAGACCACGAGCAAGATACAGCCATGCGTCGTCGTACGGAAGAAGACGGTGTGATTTTTCATACTGCGAGAGAGGCCAAAGGTTGTGACGGCTGTGCTGAAGCGGCCGAACCAAGCCCGAGGAGACTGTTTGAGGCCATAGAGGGAGCGACGAAGGCGGCAGACATGGGAGTCGTCACCAGATGCAGAAAAGTCAGGGGGCTGTCGCAGGTAGACCTCTTCGTCAAGAAAGCCATGGAGAAAGGCATTCTTGACATCTAGTTGATGAAGCGGCCAGTGATGATGAGCAGCCAGAGATATGAATAGGCGGACAGAGACCATCTTGGCTACCGGAGAGAAGGTCTCAAAGTAATCGATGCCATGTGTCTGAGCAACGCCCTTCGCCACAAGCTGGGCTTTGAGGCGACAAAGAGAGCCATCGGGATTGAGACGGATCGTATATATCCATTTGCAGTCGACCGCCTGTTTGCCCGCAGGGAGGGGGACCAGATCCTATGTATGATTGTCCTCCAGAGCCTGCAGTTCATCTCGCATAGCCTGTAGCCACCCCGGGTGTGACTTGGCGTCGCCAACTGTGCGGGGAATAGAGATCGCCTCCAGTGCTGACAAACCTTTGTAAGAAGATGTAAATAAAGGAGTAGTCTGACACGATCGAGTACCTTTCCAGAGTGCAATTGGCAAGTCCTCGGGTGTTGTGACAGGAGCATCTGACGAAGTGGGAACAATGTTGTCCTCGGCCTGGATGGGGGGTACAGTTGATGGACGACGAGAGTAGACCTGTCCAAAGTGATGACCTGTAGGAGGAGACACCAGAGGCTGGTGAAACAGGAGAGGAAGGCAGTCATCGATGGTAGTGTCCGGATGAGGAGAGGGCGGAGTGAAAGAAGAGCTCTCGACAAACGATACATCGGCAGAGGTGATGTAGCGGTGTAAGTCTGGAGAGAAGCACCGATAGCCACGCTGAGTGCGGGAATAGCCGAGAAAAATACACCGGAGGGATTTGGGAGAAAGTTTTGAGAGATTGGGGCGAGTGTCCCGGACATAGCAGAGACATCCGAAGACGCGGAGTGTAAGGGAGTGAGGGGGAAGAGAGGGGAACAGGGTATGAAAAGGAGTCTCCCCCGGAAGGATGGAGGAAGGAAGACGATTGAGTAAGTATGTGGCAGTGAGGATGGCATCCCCCCAGAAGTGTAGAGGCACCTGGCGGTAGAATAGGGCACGAGCAGTTTCCAGAATATGTCGGTGTTTTCGCTCGGCCACTCCATTTTGTTGAGGGGTATCAGGACAGGAGGTCTGATGTATGATGCTATGTGCCCGCACAAACTGCTGAAAGGGAGTGGATAAGTATTCCCGCCCATTGTCGGAGCGCAGACATTTTACAGAGATAGAAAACTGTGTCTGGATCTCATGGTAAAAGGTCTGAAAGGTGGAGAAAACTTGTGTCCGATCTCGAAGAAGGTAAAGCCATGTCATACGGGAAAAATCATCAATGAAAGAGATGTAATATTTATACCCGGATTGACTCGAGGTGGCACAGGGACCCCATACATCAGAATGAACCAAATCAAAGGGTTTGGCGGCCCGTGTGTCAAGTCGAGGATAATATGATGTGCGTGTAGGACCCTGGAACACCCTGAGAGGGGAGGGGTGAATCAGGGTGTCAACTTTTTCTTTTAAAACCAAGGATCTTGTTCCCACGTTGGTAGGAACTGGTTAAACCTGTATGATGGAAATGATCAATAATGAAACATTCACATGCAAATAGATGACACAACAATTTTTACTTAGTTCACCACTAAGGGCTACGCCCAAGGAGCATACGCCGACAAGTTGTCGGTCGTACCAAATTCCACTAAACTTCACTAGCTGTGGATTACAAAGGTTCGGGCACAGTCACTCTGTCCCAGGCTCACTGCCTTTACAAAAGTTCAGGGATAGCTCACTGTGTCCCTCGGGTCACTCCCGTTGACTCCCCCTGGCTCACTGCCTTTGGTGAAATCTCACTCAGTTTATAGACGTGAAGGTCTCTTCAATAGATTTGCATTGAAGTCTTTGTCTCCTGTTCAGCATGAGACTATGATTGCATCAGAGTACTGAGTTGATGCTCTTTTGTATTCAATCTTCTTCTTTAGTGCAATAACTGAATGCACTAAATCTTCTTCTTCTCTTCCTTTGATTTCCAATACCGACACCTGAGTGTATTGATATATTCCCCTCTTTCTGTGCAGATCTGAGTTTAGTTGCACGAATCGTTCTTCTTCTCTTCGCAAAGCACAACGAGGGTGTTAAACACCAGTCATGTGCGTGCGGTACCACTTTCTTCATAAAACCAAATTGTTCACTGTTCTTTCGTCTTCGCAAATGAATACATCATCTGTTGCACCGAAGGTACCGGGCAATCTTCCAGCTTTCGTGCAGCTCCAAAAAGACGGACGTGCTCCAACAACACCCGGCGCTCTTCTCCAAGCCCGGCGCGCAAGTCCCAATATCCGGCGACACCGCCTTCTTCAACTTCAAACCTACACGACTCACTTCCTTTCTCGCCCAAACCTCCTTGGGCGCGCAGCCAACATCCGGCGCGCAACTTCTAAAATCTAGCGCGCAAGTCTCACCAAACCACTTGCGCGACCACTCACCACTTGGACGACCACCACACCTGCGCAACGGGAGCTCTGATTTTCTCTAAGTGTTGAGCTCGTGCAGAATGAGGAGGGGTCAACCTGTATTTATAGGCATTTGGACACCCTGCGCGACGGCGCGCAAGTCTCCCCTCGACGCGCAAGTTTCGGCGCGCAAGTCTCTGCCCCTGCAAGTCACTTGCGCGACCAACTTCCAAACTTGGGCGCCCTTCTCCCTTTACAATATTTTCATGTTCTGATCTTGAAAAACAACAGGTGCACAAGTTCCCAAGCCTCCAAGTAATCAGCGCGCAAGTACCTTTGCCAAAAATACTTTTCAAAACACCTGCGCGACCCTTATCCCGCCATATTTTGATGTTCTGATCTTGAAAAACATATGGCACGCAAGTTTCCCCTCCTTCAAATACACGGCGCGCAAGTCCCTTTGCCAAAAACCACTTTTCTTCATTTGTCAATTTTCAGGCCCAAAAATTTGGCAAACACTGGAAAACGACGCCACCTTGTAACTGCTCTTTTTGTACCGCCTCCAGATCATTCATTCCTTTGTCGACGTTCTTGAATCAAACATGGATCGTTAAACACAGCCCTTGAACTCGACATGCCACCATGAAATCCCCTTTGTCAACAAATTTGTATGTCATTGTTTGCTTTGTCAACAAGCACAATCACCTCAAAAAAGAACTTCTTTTCTGTGATTTGCCTTCTTCAGCAACTCTTCTTTTATTACAAACTCCACTATCGTGATATATATCCTTTGATAGATCAGCTTTAGCATCATCATATTTTGATACAATGTGAAGTGCATGGCCATCTCAGAATTCCAATCTCTTTCACTCTGTCTTCTTCTTCAACCGTCATTCTCTACTTCATGCAAATCATACGATTCTATTCTTCAAGAAGTCTCTTACATGGTTCTCATGCAATCATGAAGAATTGCATGGTCTTCATCAAATCCCCATTCTTCTTTAATCATCCTCAGATGGATTATACCTCACCATTCTTCAATGTTGTAAACAATGTGTCACCTTTGACACATGTTCTTTGAACATATGATCAGTACAACAATCGTCAGAATTTTCATTCCTCCATTTCATTGGAGTCCTTGATCTCCTTCATTTTGATCTTCATTGACAACTATTGACAACTGTAGACGAGGGAATCCCCCTTGCCTCCTTCCCTCAAAGTGAGGCGGAGGCATTCTTTTATAATGAATGAAAAGAACCACATCGGACCACAAGTCCGATGTGGGATACAGACTCCAACACTCCCCCTCAAGCTAGGTGTACCTAGCTTGGACACATAATGAAAAGAAAGCAACAAAACAGACGCTAACACTCCCCCTCAAGCTGGACATACCCAGCTTGATGACAAAACAAGACGAAATAAAATAAAAATAAAAGGCTGCAAGACTGATGCTCCCCCTCACGACGGCAGCTCCCCCTCAGAATGATGAGGTTGCGGGCGCAGCAGAAGAAACCACTAAGACCGACCGGTTGACGGAACGCCAGGAATGTCGCACTAGTGGGGCCGGTTGATGAAACGCCGGGAAATCCAAACTAGCACCGAGAAAACCACACTTGTGGGGCCGGCGACGGGAGGCGGGGATTCCGCAGAATTGTTGCGGGATCTGGCGGCGCCAACGGGCCCAAATCCTAGGCGGTCGAGCTGCTGCGCCAGCGAATGGGCGTGACGGCAGATAGAGATGCGGCTGCCGGGAGTCGTCGGGAGATGTCGGCGAGACGGGGATACCGCAGGAGGTGCCGGAGAGCCGAAACTTAAAGCAGGGCAGCCGCTGAGAGAAACTGGAGCCAGCTGGCTGTCGGAAGAGGAGCGCAGGAAGAGGTCGGCGAGGGAGCAGAACAGCGGGAGGCGGCGCTGGAAGCCGAAGGAGGCCGCCGGCGTGGAGGGGCCGGCAAGGGTGGAGGCCGGTTGATGGAGGTCGGCTGCTGGAGGAGCCGGCAGGAATGGAGGTCGGCTGTCGGAGGCGCCGGCAGGGGGAGAGGCCGGCAGAATAGGGAGGTGGGGCTGGATGTCCGCATAGGAGGCGGCGCGCAGGAAGGACGCGACACCGGAAAGGAAGCTGCGGCGGGGAGGGCTCGCTCGCAGGAGGAGCGCGCGCCGGGAGGGAAGGCGCCTAGGGAGCCGCGGGAGGTGCTGCGGGAGCCAGAACAGCCGCCGGGGAAAGCGGGAGCCGTTGAGGAGTGCGGTGCGTGCATAGCGAGAGATGCGGGAGAGTTGCGGGAGCCGGAACGGCCGCCGGGGAAAGCGGGAGCCGTTGAGGAGGAAATGCCGGGACGAGGGGTTGGCGCTAGGTGAGGGCGCCAGAAGCCGGGGGCCGCGCAGGGAGAGGAGAGGCCGCCGGGAAGGGGGAGCCGCGCCTGGACAGAGGGCCACCGGGAGTGTCGCGCTCGGGAGGAGCGGCGAAGGGAAGGGCGCGCGTAGGAGGAGTCGCGCCTGGATAGAGGGTCGCCGGGAGTGTCGCGCTCGGGAGGAGCGGCGACGGGAGGCGGGTGCGGCCGCGGAGGAGAGGTCGGCTACTGGAGATGGGGCGTCCGCAGGAGGCGCCGGCGACGGAAAACAGAGCCTCCGCTGGAGGAGGAGGCCGGCGTCGGGAGGGAGATAGCGTCGCGCGCAGAGCTGCAGAGGGCCACTCGACTGATGGCGACGCGCAGGAGGACGGCGAGGTTAGGAGCGGCGCTGGAGGGGAGAATCGCCGGAAGGGCAGGGACCCGTGGCGGAAGGAGACGCCGGCAGGGGGGAGATCCGCCGGGAGAGAGAGATCCGCCGCGAGGGAGGTCCTGCGCGACCGGGAGGAGCAGCGGAGGGGGGGCGGCCGACTAGTTGGATTGGAGCTGCCCCCCCCGGACGGGAAAAAAAACCCTAAAGCAAAGGAGAAAAAAAATAATTAGGGAGAGAGGAGGGATCAGGGTTTGAAAACCTCCTCTAATACCATGTAGACGAGGGAATCCCCCTTGCCTCCTTCCCTCAAAGTGAGGCGGAGGCATTCTTTTATAATGAATGAAAAGGACTACATCGGACCACAAGTCCGATGTGAGATACAGACTCCAACAACAACAAATACAACCTTATACACAAAGTGGTCCCAACAGTGCGATGGTGTTTCGCAAAGGTACATGACTCACAATGAAAAGATAAAGATGAACTAATATCTGGATAGAGCTGATGAAGAGCGGAGGCGGAGGGGTGGCCCAACCGAGAATGGAGGTCTACAGCACGAGCAGAGACAGACGTGCAGGCGACGGATGTCGGACCATCGAACATGTACACCCCATCTCGAAGCTGGCATCTACCAAGTTCCTGGTTCGTCGTCCGCTCCTGAAACACAACAGAAGACGAGGTAAAGATAGCATTACAATTGAGATCCTTGGTCAGCTTGCTGATGGAAAGCAAGTTAAACGGACTGCGTGGTACATGAGCCACCGAGGATAGGTGAAGGGAGGAGGTGAGGGAGCATGTACCAAAGCCGGCAATGGGGAGAGTGGAACCATCAGCAAAAGTGATGGCTGAGGAACCAGTATAGGGACGGTAGTTGGAGAGTATACCTGCATCCCCGGTAAGATGGTCGGACGCACCTGAGTCAAGCATCCAGGCAGGGGAACGATGACTGACAAAAGCAATGGGACCACCGGAGTGGGCAAGAGATGCTGATGAAGAGCCCGGCATAGAGGTGGTCCTATGATCGTGAATCAACTGGATCTCAGCCATGGAGAGATCCAAAGACGACGGAAGAGCAGCAGCAGGTGATGATGCATCTCGGATCGCAGGTTGGCCCTGTCGTGGGTGCGAATCGGGACGGCCATGAAGGACCCAGCAACGGTCAACCAGGTGGCCGAGCTTGCCACAGTGCTGACAGAGGGGGCGAGGTCGGCCGTCTCCACGGCCGCGTCCACGAGTGCCGGTAGGGCGGCCACCGCCACGACCCAGGAGAGCAGTGTGATCAAGGCTAGGGACGGGTGGGGCAAGGGCCCGATGAGCTTTCCCCAGGCGATGATAAACCTGTGGGATATCCAACGTAGAAGGGCTGGCAAGCATCTCGGTGGTCGTCGTGGCATAGTCCGGGACGAGGTCATTCAGGAGATTGAAAATGCAGAGCTGGTCCCGTTGAGTCTGCGCTTCCGTCGGAGTCTGAGGAACGGGTCAGAGCTCTTGCAGTTCGTCCCGGAGACCTTTCCATTCCAAGAAATAGGCCGGAAAGGTCTGATCCTGCTGTTGGATGTGGGATAGACGTTGTAGAATATCAGAGACCCGAGCCAAGTTGTTGGTCTCGGAATACATGACAGTCAACGAATCCCATAGTTCTTTGACAGTGTTGGCAGTTCGGGGACATCAAGACCGTCTTCCGCCAGACGGAGAAATTTGTGGCGTCCAGCCGATCATCTACAAGCCGGGAGGAGGCAGTGATCAGGGAAGGCAGAACCGAGGAAGCATCCATGGTGGGCGACGAGAGGCGCGGGTGGCACGGTTGTCGGGAACAGCTGGAAGGGCGAGCGGGAGCGGAAACCGCCGGGAAGAGCCGGGGAAGGCGCGGCCGGCGCTGGGTCGTCGGGACGAGCGCGCAAGGAGGGCGGGGCTGGCGCGAGGTTGCCGGGAGCCGCGCGCTGGAAGGGAGCCGCCTAGGAGGGAGCCGCCTGAGAAGGCTGCGGGCGAGGTCGTCGGTCGAGTGCGCAGGAGAGGGGCGCCGAGGAGCCGCCTGAGGGAGATAGGGCCGTCGGGAGGAGACGTCGGGCCGTCGGGAAGGGGAGACGCCGGAAGTCGCGCCAGGGGAGCCAGGAGTCGCGCCGGGAGCCGGGGCAAGGGGGCCACTGGGCGAGGGCGGCGGGGCGAGGGCGCCGCTGGGCGAGGGCGGCGGGGCGAGGGCGCCGTTGGGCGAGGGCGCCGCTGGGCGAGGGCGTCGGGGCGAGGGCGTCGCTGGGCGAGGACGCCAGGGCGAGGGCGCCGCTGGGCGAGGGCGCCGGGAGGGGAGCCGCGCCGGGAGAGAGGGCCGCCGGGAGGGGAGCCGCGCCGGGAGAGAGGGCCGCCGGGAGGGGAGTCGCGCAGGAGAGATGGCCGCCGGGAAGGGCAAGGCCTGAGGGGACTGGCGCTGGGTGAGGGCGCCGGGAGGGGAGGCGCGCAGGAGAGAGAGGCCCGCTGGGAATGGCTAAGGCAGAGGGGAGAGAGGCGGGGCCGGACAGAACCAGGAATCCGCAGGGGAGGGAGGGTTCGGGATTAATTTCCCTCTGATACCATGTTGTTGGTGAATTCTCCTTACCTCAATGAGAGGTGGAGACATTCTTTTATAGATGAGTAAAACAAATTACAAGGTAAGTCCGATGTGGGACTCAGAAATACCCATTAAACTGAAATGGGGTCCAACACAAATGATAGACTCGGGAGAGAGTAAACTGCCACTGAGATGGGAGGATAATCAGTGGTTGACCTAAAACACAAACTCTCAAACGATGTTTTTCTATCACCTGTTAATGCATATAGATCTCAAGATGACAATGTGATGACGAGAGAGTGAGAAAGAACACACACAACACAAGAGCGAATACAAGGTTCACCTACTCTTGTTATCAAGTGGCTAATCCCCGATGTGCAACGGTTGCGATCATGCTACCCACGTTCTTATTTTATTATCAATGAGAACAAGGAAATGGGCAGGGAGATGGCCCTAGACTCCCATGTACAAAAAAACACAAGCAATAGCAAGTCAATCAATTTTCGCTTCTCTTTGCCTCAAGAGCCTCCGGAATTTGGATCTCATGTGTACCATTGTCCTCAAATCTCAACCAAACTCTCCTAGGAACTCTCTCGGAACGAATGGTAAGTTAACTCAGAGTTTCATCACGATGGCTCACCCTTTGGTTCAGGTGTGAGCCCCTTTTATTTATAGCGTAGAAAATCATTACGGCGTGACCTTCTTCCTCACGACATGATGGTCACATCCGATAGATATGGGAGATAAATCTCAAAGATCCTCGAACGCCATTGCAGTGTGGCACGCTTACTCACGACGTGAATCTCATATCTCCTCATATCTACCTTTATCCGCGGAAGACATCTTGCGCCATAACCATAATGCTCCCAGCATGAGCACTACAACTCCCCATTCAATGAGACATGAAATTCTCACGACATGGGCATTGCGGCGTGATTCTACTCAACAGTCCTCACTTCACCACTCGTTGCAACATGATGGTACCTGCTGCGACGTGACACTCAAAAAGTTACTCGTATGTATCTTTAGTTTACTCTTACGTGAGACCGTTGCAGCGTGGTTTTTCTCTTCATGGTGCAATCGTCCATCCAACACACCGGATTTACTCTTACGCAAACTTGGTTTATTCTTACACAAGCCTATTACGGTACTGTTTTCTCTTACGTAACTTAAGTTTTACTCCTACGCAAGACCAGTTGCAGCATGGCATATACTCTTCATGTTGTGATTCACTTCAACTCAGCAGAACTCGGTTCCTTTGCATCTTCACTCAGCTCCAAAGAGCATCCAAGTCATCCATGAGCATGTTGTCAATAAATACAACACAAAAACGCTTCCAAAACTCATGAATTAATTGCCTCAAGAGTCTAGTCATAGTATGCCTCCAATGTAAAGGTTATCTACACACCACACCATAGGATAAAAAGGTGTTAATGAGAGTACTACAATTCTCGGTGTAAAAGTAATGACATTTTGACCGTATCTCAATTGAGATCAACTCACAACTCCCCTTTAGGACATTTTGACCGTATCTCAATTGAGATCAACTCACAACTCCCCTTTATCAATTCACTTCAAGAGACGCTTCTCCGAACTCCAACACACATCAACTCCCCCAATGATCAAAAACTCTTCAATATCTTAAGGGACCCTCAATTGTGCATGTTCAACAAACCGTGGCAATGTAATATCAATAATTATTAAAAAATTAAGTTTCTGACACAATAACATGAGAAATATGCGTCAACAACAACCCAGTTAACAGGGAACGAGATGTGAAAAGGAAATCATGTTTCTCATTTTAACATACAGAGAGAGGTGAAAACTTACACTGAGCAATATTGCAGTATTCATTGCATAAGCATCTTTAAATGTCACATAAGCAGTGCAAGCATGTTCACCATATCTGCTTCAACATATGAAGAATGAGAACTATTATTATTACAACACCCATTCTAAATTAATTGATTGTATTGATGTTTTTTCATTAGTATAATTGATATTCAAGAGAAACCAAATGTGAAGATTTCAAAAAGATGTTTTGAGGGAAATTTTGACTCCATGTATTTCCAGTTATATACATCAACATAAATGATTGACTGAAAGTAAAGTATCACTGACTATTCGTTGGGTTGAAATTTTGTATGATTTTAACTAACAGCTGAAATTTTCAACACACTTGAAATAAAAGATTTGGAACAAGTGAAATCAGATTAACGCTCAATCAACCATAAATACCTAAGAATATCAACAAACAGAATTCACTCTCAGCAGGTGGACAAAAAGTAGATTCAACAGTTAAAAGAATGTCAGAGGTTTATAAAATGGTCAGAGTAATCACGAAGACTGGATTGAGGAGTTAATTCCAAACCACCAAGCTATAATTCCTACCCAATGATTTCAACATGCTCAATATCACCACAATGAATGAAAAAATCATGAATATCTGTCTCCGTTGCTCTAGTAGAAAGGCCAGCAACTTCAACGGTATAATCATCTGAATACATGGCCGCTTCGCCAAACAGAGACAAATTTGGATTTGAATGAGCCTGTCCAAAAGCATGCAAAATTGTATATGTTCAGCAGCCCACCTTATTAAAGGCAGTTTAATCCTGCCCTCTAACTTTAAGCAAAAATACAAAGCAGTCGCTGTAGACCCACTGTGTTAGAGTTCTTGCTGAAAACAAGGGCGCTTGCATTGGAATGTCAAGAATAAACAGAATGGCAGAAAATAAAATACAACTTATAGTACTGTTTTTACTGCTAACATTATTTGTTGATTCTATAATCCAGTTTTTCTAAGTTCTACGGGTTCATGCTTCCATGGGATATCCTATAATATCACTACGAAACAGATCACAACCTCCCAGAAACACCGATTACATTGAATAAATAGCATTAAATGAAGTAATAAAGATCTTTAGACTAACCGTCGGAAATTCCAGATAAATATCAATGACCCCCCATCAAAATGACATTTCATACCCCATCAAAATGACATTTTATACATGTTACACGCGTGTTAGCACCTTGAGACCAATGAAACTCACAATCGGTGCCTGGTAAACATGTTCCAAGTTGAAAAGAGGCCTCGCTTCAATTTTAAACATCAAACAATGTCAGTCTATGCAGATTTCGACCTATTTTATATCTGTTAAATCAGATGTTCGCCCCAAAAACCTCAGTTCAAACTCCCAAAGAAAAACATACAGCCTCCGGGCAATGGGTACAAACAATTAAAGATGCAGGAGTATAAGGTAAAAGGATCAGGTAAATAGATGCATAAATCTATGAATTCAAAGAAGATGCCCATTAACAATAAAATACCTATTTTAAACGCACTGAATTACGGGTAGTACAGTACTGCGGGAGAGAAGCTGGGGAATCAAAACATGATATGAGCATAAGAGATGCAAAAATGCAAGATTCACGTGGAAAAAAAAACTAAAAAACTCCTGCAACCATACAGTACGACTGCACGGACAAATTCCCGTAACTAATCGAAGCAGCCAAACACCGAAAAGAATGACTGGGACCGGAAGAACCGAGAAGGTGATGATAGAGCAGAAGCGTTGAGCGGGGCGCGTGGCGTGATCAGACATCCCCATGAGTCACTATATTTTAACAAGTTATTTTTATTCAATATATGTGCATTTAAATACAAATTAGAGCTTGAGCTCAAATTTAAGCCAGATTTTGTAATTAAAAATATGGTAAAAGATCGTAATTGAACTAAGCCGAGCTCAATCGAGTAGCTCAATCGGATCTGGGTCAAGCTCGAGTTCGAGCTAGAATTCGAGTTGGATTTTATAATTAAAATTACGGTAAAGTATCATGATTGAACCGAGCTCAAGCTTAATCGAGTAACTCGATCGAGTTTAAGTCAAACCCAAGCAGAAGCCAGTATTTTGATACTTGATTGAGTATCGAGCCAAGCTTGAGCACCGAGTTCAAACCACAAATGAGATGAACTTCCACTGACATGGGAAGATTGATGCTCATCTGGCATAAACAGGATATTATCACTAGTAGAAAATGGTTTTTAACGTCGCATTTATCACGTCAGTTATTATAAACCGACGCGATTGTTGGGAGTTTATTGTTCTTTGTTTATATTTTATTTTTTCAAAATTACAAAATTGAAAATAAGATTTTATAAAATTATCTCCCTTTTTGAAATTTTTAAAAAATGACAATATTAAGAAATATAAATACAAACAATTTTAAGCAGAAGTTAAAAACTGAACTCCCCCTTAATAAATGCATATCAAGGTAAATTAAAAACAAATCAATATAAAAAAACTAAATTTTTAATATTCCAAGTTCAAATTTAATTTTCTCAAATTTTTCACAATCCAATGGTTTGGTAAAAATATTCACTAGTTGATTTTTAGTTGAAATATATTTTTAAGAATAATATCACCTTTATTAACATAATCTAAACAAATGAAATTGCATGTCTATATGGTTAGTTATATAATACATTGAAAGGTTCTTTGAAATAAAAATAGCAGAAGAATTATCACACTAAATATAAATATTTTTAAAAGTAAAACCCTAGTTAGGCAAAGTTTGTTTAATCCATAAAGATTGAGAGCAACAAGATGCAACATAGATATACCCACTTTTATCGGTTGATAAAGCAACAAAGTTTTGTTTTCTTGAACTCCAAAAAACTAAATTTTTATTAAGAAAGTGACACGTACCTGGGTTGCTTTTTCTATCAAGTCGACATCCTCCAAAATCATAGTCAGAGTAACTAATCAAATCAAAACAATTTTTCTATAATAAATTAATCAACAATTAACAGTTCCTCTAATGTATATAATAACATGCTTAATAGCCTTAAGTGAGGTTCCTTATGATCATATTGAAATCTAGCACATAAACAAACACAAAACATTATATTGGGCATATAAGTAGTTAAATACAACAAACTTTCAATCATGCCTCTAAATAATTTAGAATCAACAGATTTTTTAGAAACATCAGAATTTAATTTACAACCAACACTCGTAGGGGTTTTAAAAGTTTTACAAGAGTCAAGACCAAAATGCTTAACCAAATCTTTAGCATATTTGGATTGATTCAAAAATATTCTATCATTTATTTTAAAATTTTGAAGTCCCAGAAAGAATTTTAATTCTCTCATAAGAATCACATCAAGCTCACCTACCATCAAATTTGAAAAGTCTTTGCGTAGTGAATTATTTCAAGATAAAAAAACAACACCATCAACATAAATTTGAACAATTAAAATATCATTTGAAATCCATTTGATATACAAAGTAGGATCCACTTTGCCTTTAACAAAACCACTCTTCAATAAAAATAATGTAATTTTATCGTGCTAAACATGAGGTGGTTGCTTAAAACCTTATAAAGCTTTTGATAATTTAAAAACATGATTGGAAAATTTATCATTTTCAAAACCAGAGGGTTGAGAAACATAAACATCTTTATAAATTAGATAATTTAAAAATGCACTTTTCACATCCATTTGAAATAAATTAAATTATTTAAAAGCACCAAAAGCTAAAAAAATTATAATACATTCAATTCTAGCAACAGGTGTAAAAGATTCATCAAAATTGATACATTCTTATTAGCAATAAGTATAGCTTTATTCTTAACAACCTGCCCAAATTCATCCATCTTATTTCTAAAAATCTATTTAGTTTCAATAACATGTTCTCTAAAGGCAGTTTAACTAAAAACCAAACATTATTTCTAGAAAATTGATTAAGCTCATCGTGCATAGCAACAATCCAATTAGAATCATCTTAAGCGTCATCAAAATTATTAGAAATAAAATTAGAAATAAAAGCAAAATTTGCACAAAAAATTAAAACAAAAAATCTAGTTTTAATACCTAAATCAATGCTACCAATAACATTGTCAACGGGATGATCGCTATGAATCTTCCAAGATCTAGGATCAATTCAATAGGGAGTATGCTCCCCCTCAATCGACTCATCCCTATCCTGGGGATTTCCTTCACCAAAATTAAAATATATAAACTCATCATAAAAAACATCAGAATTAGAACTCAAATTTACATTATTTTTATCAAACATAACATGACAAAATTATTCAATAACCATAGTTCTTTTATTATAAACTCTATAAACTTTACTATTATTATGATAACCAAAAAGGGGGAGTTTGTTGGGAGTTTATTGTTCTTTGTTTATACTTTATTTATTGTATATTACAATTCCTCACAATATTTTATGTTAATCATTTTTTTCCGGAAATTTGTTTTTACTAGATGACTGTATTTTTATTATATCTTGAGTTACAGTGTTTGGAATTTCATAATTCCTATTTCATATGAAAGATAAGAAGTTTGTTTACTTTTTATTCAACTGTGACGATGCCTAAATCAGTCTCTAAATGTTTTCACTTTTGTTCCAAACACGTTGCATGCTTTTGGTTTCTACAACAATTTTCAGTTTAAATTCTTCTTTAGTTGTTCTATGATAACTTGAGTTATATAGCTCGGTTTTTCATGAAACTTTTTTCATTGTATATCTATTAGATTTATTTACATTTCACTAAGTTATGTGGGAGTCTGAAATCATTTTTTTAGGGCTTTGAAAAATTCCTAAAGCCTATAATATAGTTCCATAATTCTACAATTTATAGAACACAATATCTTTTGTTTTTCGATGATAAATCTAGCTATAGACCTCAGAACTGCACGCCGTTTATTACAATGGATATACAAGACATTCATATACATTTAATTAAAATTCATTAAAGACTGAAATTGTAATTTAGATACTAAAAAAAACTGACCAATATTCTTCAATATTTTAGTGATTTTTTTCTTCAGTTTTCAAATAATTTTTGTTATAGGTTTTCAATCATATATTGGGTTTCGTAAGTTGGATTGAACTATTATTTGATTTGTTGGAAAGATCTTGAATTCATATTCATTTAATTTTACTGGATAAATTGAAAATGTTGATGTTTAGGTGGTCTAAAAAATCATTGAATCTTATGTTATCCAGTTACCGCATGCGAAGCCTCGTCTTACCATTTTAAACCAACTGCACACTTTTTTTTTAAAGTGACAACATTGATCTTTTTCAAGTGACTGTATCAACCACACATATCCTTACACAATACAACGGGAGGTTCTTCATTTCACTCTCAGTTGCTCATCACATGCAATCACATCCTACTGCATGTAGAATGCTTCTCCATCACATTTGCTCGCACCTAGAAAAAGGAGTCATGTCATGCCATCATGAGTAGAAATCTTTGAGTTCTGATATGTGTTTTTCATATTATCCTCACACGTGTAGTTTATCTCATCTTGTAGTGAAGCTCCTTCATACTTTAACATTATGGAAGCTTGTTACAATAACCTAATATGATATGATTTTCCACATTCATAACTTCACGGTAAGTAAACCTTCCACATGATGATATTTCAACCAAATGTGCATTCATGATAACTTAAGTGACCGCATGTTATTCTCATGATCAATATAGTGACCAGACGTTATATCAAGTGACCACACATTATAATTTTTTCACGATCAGTATACTGACCGCAAGACTACTTGAATCGACCACACACCACGATAATTTAACCAATCACAAGGTTTATATCTCACAGTCCCTTGACGCTCACGGTCAGTTTGACACTTTATTTATCTTTTCTAAAATTTGGAATTTTTAGCATGCTCTGTTTTTTTATACTTTGATAAACTTCACTCATATATTAATTATTTTAAGTAATTTAATGATTTCTAAAATTCATATATATCATATAAAATCCATGTGAAACGTTTTTAAAAATATTCTAATCAGTTTTAAAATTTGATTTAATTTATTCTTTATTCATGTGTATAAATACAACATATATTTCCAATATTTATTTTTTTATATTTTGTGTTGATGTTTTATTTTTTTATAAATTAATATTTAGTGACATCAGAATTATTCAAACTTATTTTGTAGTTTTTAATAAAGTATAATTAATTTTTTGAATAATTACGCGCTGCATGAAATTAAAAAGTATCTTTTTCTGGAATTTAAATAGTTAAACCATCTTACTATATTTATGGAATTGTTTTGACCTATTATTTCAAAGTCTATTTAAATTATTTAATGGTTAATTTAAATTTGTTTGAATCAATATTTAAGTTTTAAATTCAAATGATATTTGTTACGATTATTCTGTAACAATAATTTTCTCTCTCCTGGATAATTATGTAGTTTGAATTTGAATTACTTTACCCAATTGGAGATTGACTTGTTAGTTTTCACAGATCTTATTTAAAGGCTTTGGGGTGCATTCAAAGGATATATGAGTTACAAGAACATGAACTTTTTGAGAACCAAAGCTTTACTCTAAACTTTGAAGTGTTGTAAAAACCAAGTCCTATGTGATCAAGTTTTCATCTACTGGACATACTTTCAAATGCTAAACGAAAACTTCTATAACTTCTATTATTGCCTTGATGTAATGATCTGATACATTTCTCATGAACTAGTAAATTCGCTTCTTTTATTTATCTTCTACTTCATCCCGGTTTCTTGTGTCTATAACACTACTTCTCATATCTCACACATGCTCTCATTTATTATTTATGCTTTTACATTCAAAATCATTCTTCTTTCTTTCTTTCCTCGGGTCGTGACTCCTGAGTTGTAAATTCAGGACCATTCAGGTTATGACTCCCATAGTCTAAAGTTAGTGTTGTAATTGGGATGTAACTCCCCATACAAAAGTTAGGTGTCTTGGTTACTATTCCACTAGAAAAAATAGTTTGTAACCAGGTTATGATTCCCCTTAAAAAATCTGATTAGTGCATAACATATCTCTCACCGAGTATAGAGGTATAAGAGTAGACTAGGTCCACTTTGGTTCGAACTACTATAAAAATATCTTTGAATTCCTTTCTTTTATTTTTTCACTACAAATTAACTCTCTTAATTATCATTAATAAATAACCTAGATAATTAATCTATTTATATAATAAATTTTAATCTAGATTATTCACCCCCCCTTTAGACCATCTTCCATCACCTATCAGAACCCAACAATGGAAAATTAGTTTTCACATTGGTTAATATTTAATCGATGTTAAATCTTATACTGGTGCCTTTTCTATGTGATTTATCAAATAACTGAAGTAGAAAACCATATTTTCTATATCGGTTATGAAATAACCAATGTAGAAAGCCTCTTTTATACATAATTTATTAAATAATCAACATAAAACCCCTTTTTAAAAAATGGTAAAATGTTGATTGCATTTTATGTTTTAAGCCATGCATTTGATTTCATACACATCAGACCCTAATTTTCTTCCTGAACCTCCCTCAACCATCTATCTCTCTCGTTCTTCATCGTCATCACCATTCTCATTACTTCCCTCACTCATCACTCTCATCATCATACATACCGATGGATTTTCTACACCGGTTATGAAATAACTAATTCAAAAAACCTTTTTAAAAAATGGTAAAGTGTTGATTGTATTTTATGTTTCGAGTCACACATTCGATTTCACCGACATCAGACCCTAATTTTCTTCCTAAACCTCCCTTGACCATCCATCCATCTTATTCTTCATCATCATCGTCATTCTTTTCACCACCCTCACTCCTCATTCTCTTCATCATCGCTGCCACCTTCTTATCTGTCGTCATCCTTTTTTGTCACTTCTATTTGATATTTCTTCATGGTTTGTATCCTTACTTATGATTTTGTGTGCATCTAAGGTTTTTTTTAATTTGATGAATCTATGTTTTTGACTTGTTGTTTGATTGAATGTTTGTTTTTTTAAATGTGTGTTATAAATCATGCTAATTTACTGATTAATGGGTATTTAAGGTATGCTTAATGGCTGTTTAAGGTATGTTCAATGAGTGTCTAATTAAATACATTATATTTATTATGAGGATTAATTTTTGGGGTGTGGAATTAAAGGTTAGGGTTCAATTATTTAATTTATTCTTCAATATATCCTTCTATGTCATCGATTATTCATGAATTTGGAGTTATTATATAGGATTTGTAAATTCCATTATACGGAATAAGGGATTTAGTTTAACATGTTTAGGGATTGAAGGATTCATTCTCATTGGTGTGTTTTTTAGCTTAATGAATTTGGGAATGTCATAATTATATGTGATTAGGTGGGTGGCTCTTCTCACTTCTAATATTTAGTTATTTTTTATATGTTATTAATTGAGTATGATATATTAATAAATTCATCAATTAAAATCATGGGAAATTATAAA
This sequence comes from Viscum album, assembly GCA_963277665.1. NCBI lineage: Eukaryota > Viridiplantae > Streptophyta > Magnoliopsida > Santalales > Viscaceae > Viscum > Viscum album. The sequence goes on from OY728135.1 coordinate 266,705,746, forward strand.
TTTATACAAAATAGTGATTTTGGCATAATTGATTTTGATTTCCATTGTATATGTTAAAATTGTAAAAAAATCATTCAAAAATAAATTTTCCATTTATATTATGATATTTCTTTGTTTTTATAGTTATTTATAAAAGTAAATTTGAAATTCAAATTTAATATATAGTAACCTATATTCTATAGTTGAAATTTTTAATGGGTGATGATTAGTCGTACACTAGTATAAAAAGGCATTTCATGCTGTTTTTTTATTTTAACATCAGTTTTTGACCGATGTTGCTTCCACCGACATTGTAAATACCTTTGAACATTAGTTATATAAAACTATCATGGAAAGGTCTTGAAAAAACACTTAAACAACATGTAAGAACACTTTCTACATCGATTATCTATATAATCAATGTGTAAAATAACTTTTAACATTGGTTATATTGATAACTGACGTAGAAATGCACCTTTTAAGTCGATTATATAGATAACCAAAGTGAAAAGTTAAAAGAAATTAAAATAAAATATTAATACACGAAGAATAACATCAATTGAAAAATAAGATTACAATCAAAACATTGCAGCAACCAGATGAAAAAACAATAGTTAATATTTTTCCTTCTTCTCCATACTTAAGCTTATTTCCTCTGACTTTAGAGATCGTTTCTTGATATTCATTTGATTCACGATGAAAAACTCATGAGGCATCTTGAGCACTGTCTTGAAAATCTCATATAGAAGCTTAATCATCGTTGAAATCATTATCTTCATAAAAAACAAATGAAAAATGTCAAAAAATTGTCTATAATGAAAAAAATGACAAAATAACTATAATACAAATAGATTACCAATTAAAATCGATCGAATGATGAAATAAGAGTATACTAAGAAATTAAAAAGTAAGAGAAATAAATAGTTCAATAGAAATTATTAAAAGTGATCATGTTGGTGTAATTATAGGATAAAAGAAAAAGTTCACAATCGCACAATGAATTTGTAATCTGGAAGACAAAAGTCATAAGCGCGTGATTTGAAAAAATGAAAATTAGTAAGTGTGCGATTTAAAAAAAATCACCTTTCCTTTTAACATTAGTTTTTAGAAAATCCGACATTAAAAGTCATTAAATGTATACTTTTAACATAATTTAAAATAATAAAATTAAAAGTATATTTTTTTACTTTGATTTTTTAAAAACCGAGGTTTAAAGTATCTTTTAACATTGGTTTTAGAAAAACTAATGTTAAAATACCAACGTAGAAAGTTATTTTTCCACTAGTGGTAGTTTTATTAATGCAATGTGAACCAGTGATGAATATGAGGAAGGAGATGGCACTTTTTTTTGAATTTTTCAAACAAAATTTTCTAAACAATAACCTTTTTTATGACCATGTTTGAAATGTTTAAATATGAAAAAGTTTCAAAATAGTGAAATCAAAGATCATTTAATTTTTCATAGTTTTAATCTAAGTTACAGACCTTGGATTTGGCATGGTGAAATTGGGAAGAATTCAAAATCTATTGATGATGAATATTTTCAAGATGATAAGTCTGATCAAATGGAAGAAATGATTCATGATATTGGAGTAGAGACAATTGAGAAAGCACTGAAGATCGAGAGCCTATATGGTGATGCTAAAAAACCATAATATCTAGGTTGTATGAAATGTATGGTTTTATAAAAAATGTTAAGATTGATTAATTTGAAGACTATAAATGGATGGAGTGACAAAAGTTTTATAGAGTTGCTACAACTGTTGAAAGATATACTTCATGAATAAAACAATCTTCCAAATTCACATTACAACGTGAAGAAAATATTATGACCGGTGGGTTTGGGGTTCAAGAAGATACATGTCTACCTGAATGATTGTGTGATATATAAGAAGAAATATGAAAGTCTGTTAGAGTGCCCTAAATATGGAACATCACAATATAAGTTGAAGGAAAACCACATTTTGATTTATAAATTACCAAGAATCTTAATAAGGTGGTTTGGTATCTTCATATAGTTCCTTGTTTAAATCATTTATTTACATATTCAAATGATGAAAAATGTTTAATATATCATGTACATGAGAAAATATGTGATTTCAAATTATGTCATCCAGTTGATTGTCTATAGTGGAAGAAAATTGCTCAACAATTTCCTACCTTTGGAAATGAAGTTATAAATTTTAGACTTGCACTGTGCATGGATGGAATGAATCTATATCAGAGACTTGGTAGTAAACACAGTTCATAGATTATTTTATTGGTAATTTATAATTCATCACATGAATTTTGTATGAAGTAGAAATATATCATGTTGATTTAAATGATTTCTAGACCAAAATAACCTGGAAATGATACTGATGTTTTTCTTGTCACCGTTAATTGATGATTTGAAACTTTTATGGGAGGAAGGTATCAAAATGAATGATTCTTATAAAATGGAATATTTTCAAATGAATGCAATGATTATGTTCATTATAAATGACTTATCATTATATGAAAATTTGTTTGGATATAGTCTCAAGGGGTGTAAATCTTATTCAATTTGTGAAGAACATACTTCATATTATCAACTAAAACATGGGATAAAAATAGTATATATGGGTTATTGAAGGTTTTTTTTTCTATGGATCACTCTTAAAAAATATTAAAAAAGGTATTTAATGGCTCAAAATAATTTGATATTGCTTTAAAACCATTCTTAATCGATTAATATTTTGAGAGGGTGAACAACATTGATGTCATGTTCAGAAAGACATAGAAATTTGCTAATTATAGAAATATTTAGAAGAAATAATCAATATTTTTTTAGCTTCCATATTGAAGATATCATGAGGTCAAACATAACATTTATGTCATACATATGGAGAATAATATCTATGATAGTTTGATAGGAATATTGTTAGATATTAAAGAAAAGACTAAGGATGAGTTGAATGTAAGACTGAACTTAATATCAATAAGAACATGTTTGGAGTTTGCTCCCACTCCTAATAGAAGAAGAAAAAATCTGCCTCTAGATTGTAATACATTATCTAAGAAGGAGAAAATTAGTTTTTTCCAATACCTCCATGGCATCAAAGCACTGCAGGGTTATTGTAACGCCCCGACCCCAGTTACCTAGAGTCAGTGCTTTATTACATAACATTGGTATGATACAAGGAATCATGTCCTGAAAGATCGATCAGTTTAGTATTATTGGAAATAAGATAAATTCATAAGTTCAATATTACAACTTGAAAAGAAACACAACACTAATTTATTCCATTATAAAGATCCAAGCCTCCTAGATTATACCTGTAAGTCACTCATAACTAACTTCTTCATATCCTGGGAAAATGAAACATAAGAAAGGGGTGATCTCAAACACTCAGTAAGGGTAAGAAATACAACAGAAGATAACATAAACATTAGGCATGGTGAATAATTAAAAATACATTCCTTTATAAATAATAAACATGAACACTTTATGGTAGGAATATGAGATGAGTAAATAATGTCAAAATAAAACATAGTCATGGGTATTCTACTAGTAGAATAACCACATGAACCATCATTATTATTTTCATAATGAGGGAATGTATAATGTCAGACTTTATGAAACATCTTGTCAAGGCCTTGACCAAGACGTCTAAAAATGATTTAGTCCTCAGCCAAAACCATATATCAAATTGGGAAAGGCCTCGGCCAATTCTATGTCTAATTGTTTCAAGAGATCTACCGATGCACCGAGGAGCTATAGTGGGCTCCACCCATCACATACTAAGTCCAATACATTCCTCATATGAAAAGGTTGAAACATAATATAAACATTCGTATTAAAACTATCATACAAAATGTTAATACTTTAACCATAAACCATGAATGGTATAAAAATAACACATCCATAGTCAAACATATCACAAAACATTCAATACAATATGGAAGATTGGTATCATAATAAATCAACTTCAAACAAGTTTAAAATCCATCAAAGGATGTTGACATATATGAAATGAAAACTATTTGAAAGAAATACCTCTTTCTATTTTGAAACCATTTAAGAGTCAAATAATTATAAAAGAAAATATTTATTTTGAAAATATTCTTATAAGATTGTAAGGGAAACTTTGATGATGTTATAATGGTGGAAAATAGTCGCAACTGCCGTATAAGTTAAAAAAACATTCTTACCTTAATTTTTTCAAAAAGGTCATAAAGTACCTTGTTTGGAAAATGACAGAAAGATTCCTTTCAAAACATATAAGGTCAAATAAGGGTATAAATGACTTTAACCCATAGTCTAGTAAATAGTAATTTTTTTTGAAATAGATTTTTAAGAAAACACGAATGTTGATGATAAAGAGGTCCTAGTGGATACTTACGTAAAAACAATCTCGGATAATAAAGAGATTGTGAAATTAAACCTCACCTCGTACTTTTCCTTAGTCAATAGTATGTTAACCTCATGTATAATAGTTTAAACATTGTTATTAAATTATATAAAAATCATATACATAAATATGATATCATATATGATCTTATAATATTTCTTTGTTAATAATATTTTAGTATTATCATCGTTTTGGGTGTTAACTGATTCGTTTTCCTTTATATGCTTGGTTACGTAAGTCATGTTTGTTATGGATAGGATGTATTTGATTCATATAAAAAATGATATTATGTTCATAAACATTATTTATAATCATAAAATAAAAATAATTCATGAATGATTACGATGAGGAATAAATCTCATCGCGTTCGTGGAGACTCTAATCCGTACGTACGCACGAGTGACAATATCATTACATTGATGGCGAAATCGTATGTAATTGGATGGTATATCATATATACAGAATCATTAACATATTATATTTATTATTTATATTAGTTATACTCATTATTATTGTAACGTCTCGAACCCGGACAGCCACCCGAACAATGCCGAACGGGTCGGGTGTTACTACCTTAGGCGCACCTTCCCGAACGCCAAAGGCTGCCGACTAGCAGCGAAGGTCTGTTAGGTATAGTGGAGAGGCTATACCCTCTTGGAGGATCACAATAAGGGTACTGGTCCAAGTATAACAGTAAAGATGCAGCGGAAAGAAAGACTCAGCAGACTCGAACCAGACTCGCAGAGCGGAAGCATAATAAATATAGATAAACAGTGGAAGCAGTAAATATAACAACAGTAGCAGAAATAAACAGAACAACATGCTAAGAACATGTAACTACAACTGCACAGTAAAACATGCATCCAGAGCAGGTCATACAAAACTGAATATAAAAGGGCACCAATGGCTAACCAACAGTAGCTACAACAAGTAAGCATGCCGATACAGAAAAGTAAACAAAACAAAGTAAACCCCAACTAGGTATGACCTCAAGGTCCATACCATCTCCATGCAACAACTAACGCAACCCAACTCCTGAAGCTGGCATCTTTCCTGCACGTAAATCCATAAATTCTACACACGTCCCGAAGGGCCCGTGCAAGGTGTGAGACAAATCTCAGTAGGATACCACCCGACGGTGCGTACCAAATATATGTGTTTAAGCAGTCATGCATTTACAAGGAAAACAGTAATCAGTGCAATGCAAAAATAAACACAAACTCCACTGGTGCTCAACAGCCACCATGGCACGTCACCTGCTTCGGCCAACGCCGGAATCTCTATCGTGTAACCCGACACCACGTGCCACCTGACACCTCGTGTCTCAAGTACCGACGTCTCGAAGGCACGCCCAAAAATAGTAACCCGACACCATGTGCCTCCTGACACCTCGTGTCTTAAGTACCGACGTCCCGAAGGCACGCCCAAAAATAGTAACCCGGCACCATGTGCCTCCTGACACATCGTGTCTCAAGTACCGACGTCCCGAAGGCATGCCCAAAAGTAGTAACTCGACACCATGTGCCTCCTGACACCTCGTGTCTCAAGTCCCGACGTCCCGAAGGCACGCCCATTTCCTGAAGGCTCCTCACCTCCCCCGTGGCTTTCTACGACAAGCACCCCCAACCAAAATACCTAACCGCAACTACGGGGGCCTCTACCCACACGAGTGGTCAAAACCACCTCATCACGAAGTATCTTTGTGTGCACACTACTCAAAGTCCCAGTGAGCGGTAATCACCAAAATAGTACCTAAGACACCAACACGTCTGACACCTCGTGTCCCTGCGACCATGTCACTCAAGTCCGATGGCCTCGCCATCCAAGTAACCCAGGCCATGCCCACCTGACAGTCATACTGCCTCAAGCCAACGTCCATGACGCCTAATCCCGTGGTCAAAACCACCCAAAGTACCCCGGGCAAAGCCCCAACCTGTGATTAGCATCACTCAAGCGTAATCGAGCCAAGCCCAACACAATCCAAAAGGTCCAGCAGATGTAATCCAGCAATTTCATATATATGTATTTAAATAGAAAACATAAAGCAGCAAAACAAACTAAACAGTTGAATTGCACTCTACCAGGTGATGTCCCATACCAGCACTGAGGTCTTAAATGCCTCCACAATTTATATAAAACATCAATAAATTAAACTAACAGTTTATAACATTAACATTCCAGTTAAAACCATTTTGGCGTCCCCCGACCAAAATGCCCCGATGAGCAATGACCCCTCACCCAGCCCTGCTCACGCAAGCTGGTAACCGGGCATACCCAAAAGCATCCCAGAGGTCCCATAAGAATTACAGTATGAAAAAGCAGATAAAACGAGTCCCACTCAAAATACCCAAAAATGCGCCGAAGGCTGCGTTACCCAAACAACCACGAAAACACAAAATGAAGTATGCACCACCTACTTGAGACTCGCACGATGCTACTCCTCCGGTAACACCCACCAATTCGGTCTAAAACGCGGTAAATCTACAAAAGATTCAAACCCTCTCAAACGCCTATAACCATTTCTAGAATGAAAATCAAACAAAACGGCCAAAGAGGAATCGAGGCCTTACCGAGGGGGTTCCAACGCACTAATCAGAGCTCGAAACGGGTCTCGGACGGACGATCGGGAGGGGAAGAGAGGTTCGGCCGGCCTGGTTCGTGCATCTGGGTGGAGGAGATGAGGTTCTGCCTCAATACGAGGCTACTACCCGTTTTAAGTGAAAAAAAGTACACGGTGTGTACTTTGGGACTACACACTGTGTATGGTTCATTTAACTGTTCATAAGATGGAAATGTTCTGCCGACTTACTTTCCGTACCTACCGACAAGAATACACGACGTGTACCTAGGGGTACACGGTGTGTACGTGATTCCTCTTCCCTACCTCACCGACTTGCCCACACACCATGTATATTCCTCATACACGGCTAGACTACACGACGTGTCCAAAGGGAACACGGCATGTACGTGGTTCTACCCGGCCAACGACCTATACGCCACGTATGGCCTCACACGGTCGGGGGTATACACGGCGTGTTCAAAACTACATGTCGTGTAGTAAGAAAATTATACACGGTCACTGCACGACATGTACTCGGTGAGCACACGGCCGATCACTCGCCTACACATACACGGCGTGTAGTCTGGAAATTTCCAGAAACTGCCCATTTAATCCAGTTTCCTCATAAACTAGTCAAAAATCTAAACAGGGTTGGGATTTTGACCCGTTCCAAAAACTCGGGTTCTTACAAACTCCCCACCTTAACGTAGCTCGTCCCCGAGATACCAAACAAAGCCCGGAGATGGCACCGAACATGCCCATCCCAGTTAAACAACCTAGACTACCCCAGTCCCAAGGTTCTGGCTAAATTCCTCAAGGGGCCCCCCACCTTAGGAATTGCCTACTCCGTCTCAACCAACAAAATTTAAGGCAAAAAAGGTTTACTAACCTCTTTTCCAGACACATAGTCCTCCCGTGACGCATCGTCACCCCTGCACCACTGAAACGCACGACCGATTATCGCCTATCGACCGGTCAAAGTTCCGGTGCTCTACTAATGTGTATAGCAGCACTGGGGTCGAATCCTTGGCGATGATACTTTGTAATAGTCGTTTGTTTTTAGTTAATTGTATTCTGATTGGGGGGTTTGTTTGTAGAGCTTATGAAATAATTTATGGATGATGTTTGATTTAACAAATTGATAAATATTGGGGTGAGTTCATCATTAGGTATTTAATATTGTGATATCCTTAAGCTTTGCTTTATATTGCATTAAATTAACACCCATGTCACCAGATGATTTTGATCGGAATTCCCAAGTGTTAAAGCTTTAATCCAAGCCATAAATTAACTTAGGTTTCTAATAATTACCATTAATTATTTATGGTAGTGTATTTGTGGTTCCAATAATCCATGTAATCCATATATTAAACAAAACATGTCATTAATCCATGACATATAAAGTTCAACATACACAATATTAATTTAAAGAACATTCGTCGAGCAAAAGATCTCAATCACTTAACATACCTAAACTATAACTCACCCCAATAAGATATTTACTCAGCCATTTAAATTATTAGTAATCTGGTCTATTATGTTTAGGGTGACTAATTACAAAGAGAATAAAAAGAAAGGGATAAGAAAAGAGTTGTGCGCCGAACACACACACGAACGATGATGAGAGTAAAACAAACCGGACTTTTTATTGAATAATAAAGTAAAAGAAGATGATGGATTTCAGATTGATTTAAACTAAAATAAGAACATTAATATTGAACTACAGAAGGTGGATGAGAATAAGAAATTAAGAAGAATAAAATTGCATTAAAACAGAATTACAAAGACAAACACTTGCAAAATTACAACGAAGAAAAATGAAAAAGTAAATGAAAACAAAGAGAGGAGGAAGGGATTATCAAGTGAAAACTTGAGTTTGATAGATCCTCCCAAGCCTTTTTCAGGGCCTTGGTACTACCAATTAATCCTCCTTTTCTCTGAAATGCCAACCTCTTGGAAGGAGAGTAGAGGGATGTATTTATAGCCCAAGGAGTGGACTGTTTGCATTCCAAATCTGTCTCTCAACTTGGCTCGCCTATATGTATATTCAGACAGCCGAATATTGAGAAATATCCTTCTTAAAAGTTGTAGATAAAAATGTATTATTTCTACTGTGAAAATTTTGCGGCCATTGGAATTATTGAGCCAAAGTTATGGCGGTTTTAGTAAACAATTCTGATCTGTCCATTTCAATACAGACTTTTTCAAAGTCCATAATGTGAATGGGTTTTTGAATAGAAAGATGCCCTCAAATAAATATAATTTCTTTAACAAAGTTGGCCTCCCGAATCTCCTATTTCACACTACAAAATCTTAGCTCAAATGGATGTCTACATCAGGATAAATTGCAAAATTAGTGTGTTGTTTTTAATTCCCGGCTAGAATGGTGGGCTGGACTTCAATGCATCAGTTGGGCCCCTTGTATTTGTGATTGGGTTCTGAAATTTTTATCATGGACTCCTTTAAATGTCCTCCAAACTTGGGAGGAGAATTAAGGTATTTGGACTTCTGGATTGAGCCCAGTAATTCAACCTTCATATATGGTCCAGTTTCTTCACAGTTTCCTTGGCCCTTCTTGTGGGGTCCATATGACCCTCTAAATTGATGAATTTTCCAAAGGTGACTTTTAATGAAATGTTAGAATTGGAATTGGGAACCCTAAAAAACAAGAATCATGCAATTTGGATAAGTAGGGTGATAATTATTGTTAAAACATTAAACAAACTTGAATCTGGATAAATTCAAATAATGCTCAAAAATTATATTTAATATTTAAACATTAATATTTCACAAAAATTATGCACATTTCATATAAAATCATTAAAGAGAGTATATAATAAGTCATGAAAATATTAATAACATCAACTAACCCACACTTAGTTTTGTGCATGTCCTCATGTGAAACAAATATAAAAACATGACAAAATCATTTTCACTCACCAACAAAAATTAAAATTTTAATTTTTACCAATCAGGGGAGGTTCAGACCATTTCACTCATCCATATTGAATTCCACCACAAATTGTTACAGAAAGAATGTTCCAAAAACAATTCATTTTTCATGCTCAAAATTAGAAATAGAAAATGTGGGCACTCAAAACTTACTCCACTCAAGATGATAAAATTAATTTATGGAGCTTCACTCATTCACCAACCAAAAGTGAACATCTTAGAGTTTGAAAGATCTCTCAGCTTCCATTATCCATTCTAAAGTGCACAAGAATCAAGAGGACTTTTTAGGGGTTTTTCTGTGGCTATGGGATGGTAGGATTATAATGTCCAAAAGGGTGGAAAGAGGGGCTAAAACACTAACATGGATAAAACAATGCACAATTTTTTTGAAACTGAAACATGGAAGAAAATGGAAACACATTTTTACAAAGGGAAAAATGAAGCATGACACAAAAGTGGAAGAAAATTTGATGGGGATGAGAAGATGGAATATTTACAAAACACAAAGCTTCTCCCAATAACATAAGTGTTCCTTTTTCTTTTCATTTCTTTTTTTTTGTATTTTTTCAAAAGTTGAACTTAAAATAGATCTCACACTAATCACCCAACCCATGTTTGATCTCCTCACAACACTAATTGTAATAGTTATAACAAGATCAAAGGTTGAGGAAGAGTGATTTTTGACCTAACCAAGACACAACCCATTATTTGCATTTTTTTGTTTTTGATTTTTTTTGAATTTTTTTGAACACTTTTCAATAATATTTGTAGAAAAGGACGTCAGGATGAGTCCATTACAACAAAACTCACTAAATTATGACCTCTCCCCCACACTAAAATGGATGCTTGCCCTCAAGCATATGACAACACATTGAAAATCAAGAAAAGGATACCCAAAATGAAATCCATCCTCACCACACTTAAATTTCAAGAAATTATGTAATGTAAATCCATGTAGATGTTGGGTGGGACAAGGTATTGGGTTTGTAATGTGGCTATAAAAGAAAAGGTTTACATAGTCTTGAAGGGGATTTCAAAAGGAGGATTAATGTAGGGTAATGAGAGGCTATTTGGCCATTGTGATTCTCATGAGGTTAAAAAAAATTCCTCTATCATATTAATGCACACCAAAGTAGGAAATTCAGCTCAAAGGTCCACAAACTCAAGACTCACAAATGGGGGTGAAAAACACACATTTTGAAAAGATGGTCATAGGTGACCTTGGCATGAAAGCTAATGATGTTCCTCACGGTAGGGGTAAATCATTTTCCAAATAAAAAATTGGGCATTCAACATTTATTGTTCTTGACACAAAATTCTTTATCCAGAGTCATGATGAAAATGCAAAATTTTTGAGATGAAAACATGTCTTTTGATTCCCCAAAAAGGTTCGAAAATTTTTGAAAATTTAATGGTGAGTAATTATGACTCTTTTTTTTTACCTTTTGTATTTTACTATTTTTTTAGTGTTTTTTTAAATACATAGTCACACAAAAGAGAATGATAAAAATAAAGGGTTAGATGAAGAAAGTGGTAAAAAAAATGAAAGAGAGAGGAAGAAAAAGAAATAGAGAGAGAGGAAGATAGAGAGAGAGTTAAAGGGAAAGAGGTGCCCCCTGGTTTGGATTTGCTGGGTCTCTATCCAGTGGTGGTTCTATTGAAGTGGATGGGGATTCGATGGAAGTTGACGTGGTTCCCGGATTGTGAGACCTCTCATGGTGATGCTTTAACCGATGTCCGTTAACCGTGAATGTCCTTTTGGAAGAGGGGTCTTGGACTTGCACTGCACCAAATGGGTAAACATTAGTAATAACAAAAGGACCTTCCCAACGAGAATTAAGCTTACCTGGGTGAAGTCGGAATTGAGAATTGAAGAGCATTACCTTTTCACCTTCATGAAATACCTTTCTCAGGATGTGTCTGTCATGGAGTACCTTAGCCTTCTCTTTGTACAGATTGGAATTCTCATAGGATTCTAGTCGAAGCTCCTCCAGTTCAGCCAATTGCAACAATCTTTCTTCACCAGATTTTTCACAATCAAAATCACAGGTTTTCATAGCCCAAAAAGACTTATGTTGGATTTCAACTGGTAAGTGACACGCTTTACCAAAAACTAGCCTAAAAGGAGACATCCCAATGATTGTTTTATAGGCAGTTCGATAAGCCCAAAGTGCTTCACCAAGTCTTTCAGGCTAGTCTTTTCTGGTGGGTTTTACAATTCTCTCAAGCACTCTTTTCACTTCTCTATTAGAAAGTTCATCCATTCCATTTGTTTGGGGGTGATATGCAGTTGAAGTTTTATGTACAACCCCATTCTTTTTCAGAAGAGATTCCATGGTTCTATTACAAAAATGGGTTCCTAAGTCACTGATCAAGGCATGTGGTGTGCCAAATCTTTGGAAGATGTGGGTCTTTAGGAACTCACTAACAGTATGAGCATCATCCTTCCTAGTGGGTTTGGCCTCAACCCACCTTGAAACATAATCGACCACAAGAAGAATGTATGAGAATCCATTGAAAGGGGGAAATGGTCCCATGAAATCAATACCCCAAACATCGAAGATTTCACAAAAGATTAAGGGCTTTTGGGGCATTTCATTTCTTTTGGAGATTATGCCAAACATTTGGCATGTGGGACATGATTGACAGAACTCATGTGAGTCCTTGAAGAGGGAAGGGCAGAAGAATCCAGAGTCTAGGACCTTTCGGGAGGTCCTTTGTGGTCCAAAGTGGCCACCACCAGGCATTGAGTGACATAATTCTAAGATGGAAGAATATTCATCTTCATCAACACATCTCCTAATTACCATGTCTGCCCCAGTTTTCCAAAGTTTATTTTCTTCCCAAAAATAGTATTTTGAATCACTTTTCAACTTCATTTTTTGTTCTTTTGAAAACTTTTCAGGAAAAACACCAGAAACCAAGTAATTTACAATTGGGGCATACCATGGTAGTTTTGGAGTGAGAGATGAAAGGTGCTCAATTGGAAATTCAGGATCAATGATTTCAGAATGAGGAGAATTAGGAATTCTACTCAAGTGATCAGCCACAGGGTTTTCTTTTCCAGGTCTATCTTTGATTTCAAGGTCAAACTCTTGGAGAATTAGAATCCATCTTATTAGCCTTGGTTTGGAATCACTTTTCTTGAGTAAGAACTTAATAGCAGAATAGTCTGTGAAGGTGATGATTTTGGAACCTAAGAGATAGGGCCGAAATTTATCTAAGGCATAAACCACAGCTAAAAGTTCCTTTTCAGTCACAGTGTAGTGAGATTGAGTTTCATCCAATGTTTTTGAGGCATAATAGATGACATGAGGAATTTTTTCTCTTCTTTGACCAAGAACAGCCCCAACAGCTCTATCAGAAGCATCACACATCAATTCAAAGGGTAAGGACCAATCTGGGGGTTGGATTATCGGGGCAGATGTAAGAGCAGTTTTGAGTTCAATGAAGGCTTTCTTGAAAACCTCATCAAAATGGAAAGAGACATCATTTTGGAGCAAACGAGTGAGTGAGAGAGAAATTTTACTAAAGTTATGGATGAATCACCGATAGAAACCAGCATGACTGAGGAATGATCGGATGTCTAGAACAGAAGTGGGTTGAGGAAGTGATTGGATCACTTCAATTTTGGCAGGATCAACTTCAATACCATCTTTTGAAACTATGTGCCCTAGAACAATCCCATTAGCAACCATGAAGTGACATTTTTCAAAATTTAACACAAGGTTACACTTGACACACTTTTGAAGTACTAGAGAGAGTGAATGCAAGCATGACTCAAATAACTCACCATAAATGGTAAAGTCATCCATGAAGACTTCCATGAAGTGTTCTATGAATTCTGAAAAGATACTCATCATACACCTCTGGAATGTTGCAGGAGCATTACAGAGGCCAAAAGGCATTCTTCTATATGCATATGTTCCAAAGGGGCATGTGAAAGTAGTCTTTTCTTGGTCCTGAGGTGCGATTGGGATTTGGAAGTAGCCGATGTATCCATCAAGAAAGCAATAGTGTGACTTTCCGGCCAATCTTTCTAGCATTTTATCAAGGAATGGAAGAGGGTAGTGATCTTTTCGGGTTTCAACATTCAATTTCCTATAGTCGATGCACACACGCCATTTGTTCTTCACTCGAGTTGTGACTACCTCTCCATGTTCATTTGTGACAACAGTTATCCCACCCTTCTCAGGTACAACTTGAATTGGACTAACCCATTCACTATCAGAAATTGGGTAGATAATACCAGCTTAAAGAATATTGGTGATATCTTCCCTAACTACCTCAATTATGAGTGGATTGAGTCTTCTTTGGGGTTGTCTAACTGGTTTGGATGTCTCCTCCAGATGGATGTGATGCATGCAAAGGGTAGGGTTGATTCCTGGTATGTCATCTAGGGTCCAACCTAAGGCTTTTTTGTTTTCCTCTAACACTTGAACAAGTTTGGACTCCTCAGTTTCAGTAAGTGTGGCAGAGATAATGACAGGATATGAGTGATCATGGAAGAGGAATGCATATTTTAGGTGTGTAGGAAGAGGTTTCAAATCAGTCTCATCTTTCACTTTTGGGATAAACAACTTAGGAATAGAAGAAGGGACTTCAGTTGCTTCAGATTCATTTTACTTAATACTGTCCAAGGTGGAGCAGTAGAGATCAGAATTGATGTGGAATTCAAGAGAGTTTTCAAGTTCCTCTATATTGATGGAGTCTATGAATGATAGGTCCACATCAACATCACCATTTATGACTTGGTTAATCATAGTGCATATTTCAAAAGATCCTTTGTCATTAGAACATGAAGAACACGATGGATTGGGGTTCGATTGACTTTTAGAAGTGTCCTCGGAAGCATGGATTGAGAATGCAGAGTGATCCTCAGATGGGTATCACATGGCTTGGAAAATGTTTAATTTGACCAGTTGGTCACCAAATTCCATGGATAAGATGCCAGAATGGACATCAATATTAGTTCTCGCAGTCATGAGGAATGGTCTTCCAAGAATTAGGGGAGATTGAGAAGAGTTCGTCTCACCTTCCATGTCAAGGACATATAAATCAGCAGGGAAGATAAGATCATTGACTCAGACAAGGACATCCTCAATTATTCCCTCAGGACTGGTTGTGCTTCGATTGTCTAATTGAATGACAACACCCGTTGGGTTCAAGGGACCTAGACCAAGGTTGGAGAATATGGATTTGGGCATGACATTAATTGAGGCTCCTAGGTCTATGATTGCATCATCAAAGTTGGAACTTCCAATTTGGCATGGAACCGTAAAGGTCCCTGGATCTTTTCACTTTATGGGAATAGACTGCTGGGTGGAAACATTTTCGAAGGTCCTAAGTTTCCTCTTATGGGTACACAACTCCTTGAGAAACTTGGCATACTTAGGAATTTGTTTTATGGCATCTAAGAGGGGAATGTTGACTTCAACGCGTCTAAACATGTCGAGCATTTCAGGATCAGGTTCAAAGGACTTCCTTGGTTTTGAAACAGCTTGTGGAAAAGGAATTGGATTCCTAAGTGGAATGGAAGGAGGTGAGGGAATGGATTCAGGTTCTTTTTCAAGTTTCTTTTTCTTTTCGTTTTCTAGGTCAACATTCAAAGGAGGGTTCGAGGATTTATCTTGAGGCACAACAATTTGATTTCCCAATCTAAGTGCAATTGTACTTACATTACCCTTGGGGTTGGGTAATGGTTGAGCTGGGAGTTGGGAAGAATTTTATTGTTGTTGCTGGCTCAGGTGGGATGCAAGTTGACCTATTTGAGTTTCAATGTTTTTAAGGCTAGAACGGGTGAAGGAGGCAAGATCTTCCACTACACTTTCCCATGGTTTCTTGGAAGAAGAGGCTTGTCCCGGATTGGGATTACCTTGATTTTGGTTCTTGGGAAAGCGATTGTATTGGGTTGGGAATTGGGAAGGTGGCTCACTAGGATAATGGAATCCAGGAGGAGGATTGTTCCTTTGAGGTTGAGGAACAAAAGGATAAGGTTGATGGAAGTTACCACCACCTTAACCATATTGGAATTGGTTTGGGTTTTGAGGAGGGAATTCAGGGGGGTGAGATATGGGATTACCATACCTAAGGCCTTGGTTATAGGAAGAAGAGAAGGGCTCAGAGTGAGGTTGGTTGAAGTTTCTAACAAACTGACCTGATAGTTGAGGGTTGGTGTTCCACTGAGCATATGCTACATTGAGCTCTATTGGTACAGATGAATCAGATTGGTCCTCTTGAAGTTGTGGACATGTGTCAGTTGTATGAGATGGAGAGTTGCAGATTCCACAGTTTTTGACAGGTCCAGGAAACATTGATTGCGAAGAAGACGAGGTTGGGGATTTGGTAGCCATAGCTAGTTGTCGCACAAGACCTGTAAGTTCACTCATCCACTCGGTCATTTTGTTCAGCTCAATTGATTGATTATCTTGGGCTTGTTTTACTTGAGCATGTGCTCGAGTATGGAATTGTTGTGTGTTTGCAGCCATGTTACTTATGAGATCTCTTGCAGCTGTAGGAGTTTTATCAACAAGAGCACCGCCACTTGCAGCATCAATGAGAGTTCTCTCCATAGCCAATAACCCCTCATAGAAGTATTGGATCAAGAGTTGGTCAGGAATTTGGTGGTGTGGGCAAGTTGCAACAAGCTTTTTGAACCTCTCCCAGTACTCATGGAGTGATTCATTTGGGAATTGATGGATACCACTTATTTCCTTTCGGATGGAAGCAGTACGAGAAGCAGGAAAGAATTTTTCTAGAAAGAGACGCTTCATGTCATTACATGTAGTTATGGAACCAGGAGGGAGGTAGTAGAGCCATGACTTGGTAGAGTCAGCCAGGGAGAAAGGGAATGCTCGGAGTTTGATTTGTTCTTCAGACCCCCCTTGAGGCTTCATGGTAGAGCACACCACCTAGAACTCTTTGAGATGTAGATGCGGATCCTCACCGGCTAGCCCGTGGAAATGAGGAAGAAGATGAATCAAACCCGATTTGAGTTCAAAGTCAGCCTCTATGTTTGGATATTGAATATTAAGGGGTTGGTAATTCATATCAGGGGCAACAAGTTCTTTAAGGGTTTGTTCCCTAGGATTGGCCATTTTAATTTCAGCTGGTTGGATGAGGACTGGTTCTTGAATTATTTGAGTATCTCTGATGTTCCTCCTAAGTTGACGAAGTGTTCACTCAATTTTAGGGTCAAAAAAATCTGAGGGATTGTTTGGGAGGCTATGGGGCATTCAGAGAGATTTTGGAATAAAGAGGAATATGGGTTTTTCTTTGTGTTTTTTTTTTCAATTTTTTTTTTAAAATTTTGTTTTTTTGGTTTTTTTTGACAATAACCAGAAACTAATGACTAATTAAAGCACCATCCCCGGCAACAGAGCCATTTGAAATGCACGGCTGATTGTCGCCTATCGACCGGTCAAAGTTCCAGTGCTCTGCTAATGTGTATAGCAGCACTCGGGTCGAATCCTCGGCGATGATACTTTGTAATAATCGTTTTTTTTAGTTAATTGTATTATGATTGGGGGGTTTGTTTGCAGAGGTTATGAAATAATTTATGGATGATGTTTGATTTAACAAATTGATAAATATTGGGGTGAGTTCATCATTAGGTAGTTAAGCTTGTGATATCCTTGAGCTTTGCTTTATATTGCATTAAATTAACACCCATGTCACAAGATGATTTTGATCGGAATTCCCAAGTGTTAAAGATTTAATCCAAGCCGTAACTTAACTTAGGTTTCTAATAATTACCATTAATTGTTTATGGTAGTGTATTTGTGGTTCCAATAATCCATAGAATCCACATATTAAACAAAACATGTCATTAATCCATGACATATAAAGTTCAACATACACAATATTAATTTAAAGAACATTCGTCGAGCAAAAGATATAAATCACTTAACATACCTAAACTATAACTCACCCCAATAAGATATTTACTCAGCCATTTAAATTATTAGTAATCTGGTCTATTATGTTTAAGGTGACGAATTACAAAGAGAAGAAAAAGAAATGGATAAGAAAAGAGTTGTGCGCCGAACACACACACGAACGATGATGAGAGTAAAACAAACCGGACTTTTTATTGAATAATAAAGTAAAAGAAGATGATGGATTTCAGATTGATTTAAACTACAATAAGAACATTAATATTGAACTACATAAGGTGGATGAGAATAAGAAATTAAAAAGAAGAAAATTGCATTAAAACATAATTACAAAGACAAACACTTGCAAAATTACAACGAAGAAAAATAAAAAAGTAAATGAAAACAAAGAGAGGAGGAAGGGATTATCAAGTGAAAACTTGAGTTTTAAAGATCCTACAAAGCCTTTGGAAGGGCCTTGGTACTTCCAATTAATCCTCCTTTTCTCTGAAATGCCAACCTCTTGGATGGAGAGGAGAGGTATGTATTTATAGCCCAAGGAGTGGACTGTTTGCATTCCAAATCTATCCCTCAACTTGGCTCGCCGATATGTATATTCATACAGCCTAATCTTGAGAAATATCCTTCTTCAAAGTTGTAGATAAAAATGTCTTCTGTCTACTGTGAAAAGTTTACGGCCATTGGACTTATTGAGCCAAAGTTATGGCGGTTTTAGTAAACAATTCTGATCTGTCCATTTCAATACAGACTTTTTCAAAGTCCATAATTTGAATGGGGTTTTTAATAGGAAGATGCCCTAAAATAAATATCATTTCTTAAACAAAGTTGTCCGACCTAATATCCTCTTTCACACTGCAAAAGCTCAGATCAAATGGATGACTACATCAGGAGAAATTGCAAAATTAGTGTGATGTTTTTAATTCCCGGCCAGAATGGTGGGATGGACTTCAATGCATCAGTTGGGCCCCTTGTATTTGTGATTGGGTTCTGAAATTTTTATCATGGACTCCTTTAAATGTCCTCCGAACTTGGGAGGAGAATTAAGCTATTTGGACTTCTGGATTGAGCCCAGTAATTCAACCTTCATATATGGTCTAGTTTCTTCACAGTTTCCTTGGCCTTTCTTGTGGGGTCCATATGACCCTCTAAATTGATGAATTTTCCAAAGGTGAATTCTAATGAAATGTTGGAATTGGAATTGGGAACCCTAAAAAACAAGAATCATGAAATTTGGATAAGTAGGGTGATAATTATTATTAAAACATTAAACAGACTTGAATCTGGATAAATTCAAATAGTGCTCAAAAATTATATTTAATATTTAAACATTAATATTTCACAAAAATTATGCACATTTCATATAAAATCAGTAAAGAGAGTATATAATAAGTCATGAAAATATTAATAACATCAACCACGTTGGTGCTCCTGTGTCGCTTCTGACACCCAACGTAACCCGCACCACATCGGTGTCCGACTCCACGAGGTCCTGGTGCCTAGCACCTCAAGTAACCTGCATCCACGATGCCCCGATGCCCACGACACCTCAAGTAACCCGCATCCACGATGCCCCGATGCCCACGACACCTCATACACACACACACACACACACACACACAAACACACACACACACACATATATCACGCACCCGTGATGGTGCCAATCCCACTAACTAGCATCTAGTCAGTCCACATAGATCCTGTGCACCACATGCACTCAAAACAGACATGCCTCTACAGGTCATGCCAAAAACAAAACATGGAGATCACAACCACACCGTGGTGTACCTCTAACCGTCGTCGGATCGCTGGCCTGCTCAGCCTCTGGCAGTTCCACGGCGTGCACCTGGCCTGAAACACGGTTGCCTGACGCCTGACCTCCCGATGCTGCTCCGGTCACTGACCACTGACCCCTCAGCTGGGTCCCACCGTCTCTATCACGACCTCTGCGCACAGCTGAACCTTGACTACCCTCTCTGGGTACCGAACCTGAGTCAACTCCAGACACCACAGTCTGTCCTGGTCCCTGCCTGCCGGCTATCTGAGAAGGTTGCCTGCAAAACCTCTCCAGATGCCCGTCCTGTCCACATGCCCAGCACTCCTTCGGAGGCCTATCGTACTGAGCCCGAACATGTCCTGACTGTCCACACTAGAAGAAAATCACCGAAGAACTACCACGAAGTGGTATAGCTGAATCCCTGGCCTGACTGCCCTGCTGGAACTCATCCCGCCCTCACTTCCTGTTGTCCGAACCATCACCTAAAGCCGTTGCCCTGCCCAAGCGAGACTTTTCTCTCTCGTTGCCCTTGGCTATGAGTGCCTGATTCACCGCCTCAGAGAAAGAACCCAGCCTAAAGATGTTCACCTAGACCCAAATGGTGTGTCGTAAGCCATCCTCAAAGCGCCTCACCCTATCTACGTCGTCGCTTACCATACCAGGTGCAAAGTGAGATAGCTCAGTAAAAGTAGCTGCGTAGTCCATGACAGACATGTCTCCCTGCTGAAGGCTTAAGAACTCCCGAGCTCTCTCTGTCCTTAGTGTCTTCGGGTAGAAGTGCTCAAAAAACCTATCCTCGAAGTCCTTCTAAGCCAGTCCCTCGTGCCTACGAGCCTATACCTGTACGTCCCACCAACGCTTCGCTGGTCCTCTCAGCATGTACGTCGCCAGCTTGACCCTCCACCCTGGAGGCGTCTCCAGCTGCTCAAAGATCATCTGCATACTCTTTATCCAATTCTCAGCCGCCTGTGGACCACCCTCACCCTGGAAAAGCGGCGGATGTTGCGACTGGAACTCCCGCGTCAGATACGCCATAGAAGGCTCTATACCCTGCGCGCCTCTGTCAATCCCCTGAAAAACACGTACCAGGCTAGCTCAGAGCTGCTCGTCAAGCCACGACCCGAATGATGCCAAACCCGGCTTCTATCCTGCCTGCACTGGATCCTGAACCTGATCTTGTCCTCGAGCCTATACCTGCGGCTCGTGCTCTGCCTGTACCAAATTCTGACCCTGATCCCACGACACTGTGTCATCTCCTGCTTGACGCTCCATCGAGCCGTGAAGGGGTAACCCGCTGAATACCATAAATAGTCAGACAACCAACATATATAGATAATAATATATTCTACGCAGATAAGGAAAACAGTAAAAGACAGTGCATAACAACTACCCTTACTCCCCCTCACCGCAACCCATGCCCCACGACATCTCGGCCTCATGGCCTCCTTACCCGCCCTCAACAAAGCCAAGTATCAAAAGTACCTCGGGCCATGCTCGTCCCGACAACTCATGTTGCCTCAAACCGATGACCGTGTCGCCAAATCCTGACAGTTACACTGCCTCAATCATAGTACCTGTCTATTCTCGTAAGAGTCAGACCCAAATATCCTGCAACATGCAATTCTACAAAAGATAAAGCATGGCATACTCATTTGCACAACTAGCAGTTCTTTCAGGAATTTCACCAATTCACATTTTAAAGCATATAAAGCATGACATTTGATATTTCATTCACATGGCATTATCACTTCACAAAGCATACGTGCAATTATGAAATTGAAATACCCTAAAAATGTGCCTATCAAAAGCCAAGCAACCAAGCCTTGCCATACCGGGCCAAGGTCCAATTCTCCCTTACCACACCGGGTCAAGGGTCACATATCACAATCAACAACATCACACATCAAGTGATCCACCAAGGTGGAAATCATATAAACTGTAATATGAGCAAAAGCAAGCAGCAATTCCCACCCGCAACAACTAGGTCCATCCCTCGTACCTGGGGCTGCAGGCACCCAAGCACAAGCTAGAAACCCAGTCCCTGTAACAAACTATCTCCAGTCTACCATATCCCAAATAGTAAAACCAGTAGAAATAAACGAGAAACCTCAAACTCATTGGCAGCCAGTAAAATGCTGCTACTAAATCCCCCTGTCAAGAACTCCTCTAATACCACTTTGTAACGTCCCGGACCCGGCCAACCACCCGAATAGTGCCGAACGGGTCGGGTGTTACTACCTTAGGCGCACCTCCCCAAACTCCAAAGGCTGTCGACTAGTAGCGAGGGTCTGTTAGGTATAGTGGGGAGGCTATACCCTCTTGGAGGATCACAATAAGGGTACTGGTCCAAGTATAACAGTAAAGATGCAACAGAAAGAAAGAATCAGCAGACTCGAACTAGACCCGCAGAGCGGAAGCATAATCAATATAGATAAACAGTGGAAGCAGTAAATATAACAACAACAACAGAAATAAACATAACAACATGCTAAGAACATGTAAATACAACTGCACAGTAAAACATGCATCCAGAGCAGGACATACACAATTGAATATAAAAGGGCGCCAATGGCTAACCAATAGTAGCTACAACAAGTAAGCATGCTGATACAGAAAAGCAAACAAAACAAAGTAAACCCCAGCTAGGTATGACCTCAAGGTCCATACCATCTCCATGCAACAACTAACTCAGCCCAACTCTTGAAGTTGGCCTCTTTCCTGCACGTAAATCCATAAAGTCTACACACGTCCCGAAGGGCCCGTGGAGGGTGTGAGACAAATCTCAGTAGGATACCACCCAATGGTGCGTACCAAATATATGTGTTTAAACAGTCATGCATTTACAAGGAAAGCAGTAATCAGTGCAATACACAAATAAACACAAACTCCACTGGTGCTCAACAGCCACCATGGAGTGTCACCTGCTTCGGCCAACGCCGGAATCTCTGTCGTGTAACCCAGCACCACGTGCCACCTGACACCTCGTGTCTCAAGTACCAACGTCCCGAAGGCATGCCCAAAAATAGTAACCTGACACCATGTGCCTCCTAACACCTCGTGTCTCAAGTACCGACGTCCCGAAGGCACGCCCAAAAATAGTAACCTGGCACCATGTGCCTCTTAACACCTCGTGTATCAAGTACCGACTTTCCGAAGGCACGCCCAAAAGTAGTAACCTGACACCATGTGCCTCCTGACACCTCGTGTCTCAAGTACCGATGTCCCGAAGGCATTCCCATTCCCTGAAGGCTCCTCACCTCCCCCGTGGCTTTCTACGACAAGCACCCCCAACCAAAATACCTAACCGCAACTACGGGGGCCTCTACCCACACGAGTGGTCAAAACCACCTCATCACAGAGTATCTCTATGTGCACACTACTCAAAGTCCCGGTGAGCAGTAATCACCAAAATAGTAACTAAGCCACCAACACATCTGACACCTCATGTCCCTGCGACCATGTCGCTCAAGTCCAATGGCCTCGCCATCCAAGTAACCCGGGCCATGCCCAACCTGACAGTTGTACTGCCTCAAGCCGACGTCCATGATGCCCAATCCCATGGTCAAAACCACCCAAAGTACCCCGGCCAAAGCCCCAAACTATGATCAGCATCACTCAAGTGTAACCGGGCCAAGCCCAACACAACCCAAAAGGTCCAGCAGATGTAATCCATCAATTTCATATATACGTATTTAAACAGAAAACATAAACCGACAAAACAAACTAAACAGTTGAATTGCACTCTACTAGGTGTTGTCCCATAATAGCACTGAGGTCTTAAATGCCTCCACAATTTATATAAAACATCAATAAATTAAACTAACAGTTTATAACATTAACATTCCAGTTAAAACCATTTTGGTGTCCCCTGGCCAAAATGCCCCGACGAGCAACGACCCCTCACCCGGCCCTGCTCACGCAAACTGGTAACCGGGCATACCCAAAAGCATCCCAGAGGTCCCATAAGCATTATAGTATGAAAAAGCAGATAAAACGGGCCCCGCTCAAAATACCCGAAAATGCACCGAAGGCCGCATTACCCAAACAACCACGAAAACACAAAATGAAGTATGCACCACCTACCTGAGACTCGCACGATGCTACTCCTCCGGTAACACCCGCCAATTCAGTCTAAAACACGATAAATCTACAAAAGATTCAAACCCGCTCAAACGCCTATAACCCTTTCTAGAAAAAAAATCAAACAAAACGGACAAATAGGAATCGAGGCCTTACCGAGGGGGTTCCAATGCAATAATCAGAGCTCGAAACGAGTCTCGGACGAACGATCGGGAGGGGAAGAGAAGTTTGGCCGGCCTGGTTCGCGTATCCGGGCGGAGGAGATGAGGTTTTGCCTCAATATGAGGCTACTGCCCATTTTAAGTGAAAAAAAGTACACAGCGTGTACTTTGGGACTACATGCCGTGTATGGTTGATTTAACTGTTCATAAGACGGAAAGGTTCCGCCAACTTACTTTCTGTACCTACCGACAAGAGTACACGGCGTGTACCTAGGGGTACACGGAATGTACGTGTTTCCTCTTCCCTACCTCAATGACTTTCCCACATGCCATGTATATTCCTCATACACGGCCAGACTACACGACGTATCCGAAGGGAACACGGCATGTACCTGGTTCTACCCGGCCAACGGCCTATACGCCATGTATGGCCTCGCATGGTCGGGGGTATACATGGAGTGCATGTAGTAAGAAAATTCTACATGGTCACTGCACGACATGTACTTGGCGAGCACACAACCGGTCACTCGCCTACACATACACGACGTTTACTTAAAGTACACGACATGTAGTCTGTAAATTTCCAGAAACTGCCCATTTAATCCAGTTTCCTCAGAAACCAGTCAAAAATTTAAACAGGGTCGAGATTTTGACCCGTTCCAGAAACCCGAGTTCTTACAATTATACCCATCCAAATAATGAAGTGTTTGAATAACAAACTACACCACGACGTGGAGATAGTAAGCCATACGTACACACGTATGGTGACTTTGTCTTTCATATGATGGATAAAATAATGAATATAGTTGTACCATTTTTATAATAACATCACAGTATATAGAATATACTATAGTTATTATTTTAGAATGGAAACAACATAGAAAGAGGAAGTGAAAAAAGAAAATAACTTGAAAGAGGTGATGAAATATTTACCTCTTCTTCGGGTTCTTCCTTTTGATTTGTTCAAAAGGGATCCTTAGGTTGGCTTTATGACCAAAGGAAGGCCTCTAGGATGAAGGAATGAAATTTGGGAGGATATTTTGGTAGGGGTTGGTCGAGGAAAATGGATTTGGAGGTGTGAAATTAAGAGAAGGAGAAGTACCCTTTTATAAGAGATGTGAGGGTCACTTTAGGAAAAGCTTGAAATATTATTTTATAATAAAATTATTTTCGGTTTATAATGGCTCCAAAATTATTTATTTTGATTATAAGGTGGGTATGGGTCAAAAACCTTTCAACCAATAGGTTTTGGACAGGTTTAGGTCACCATATTAACCTTATTTTTTAGATTTAACTCTTAGCTAAATAGTTTGACATTTACCATATCTCTTTGTGTTTTTATATTATATGGTTAATAAACTTACTATAACAAGAAAAGAAAACCCCAAGTGGTTAATTATTAATATATATAACCTTATCTAAGTACTTTGGAGTAACCTTAGATTTTTATGAATATTATATCAATTAATAATATAGTATTTGTTTTAAAAACTCAATTATGTCAATTTTGACACTATTTAGTATTTGATTTTTTTTAAAAGCCATTAAAACTCTATCACTTAGAATAAAATTTATTTAAAAAACCCTAAAATGTCATATTAACCTAGAAAATTAGTTTAATTTATCATAAGTCTCAATTTACATTTATTTGGATATTTATAATATCAATTATTTTAATATTTAATTAATAAGGTAATTACTGCATCATCATTGTGTCACGAATAAATTAAATTATTTAATGTATAAAAATTATAAATAAAATACAATTATTTAAGAAATTTTTTTAGATTTCTAATGAATATTTATAGTCGAATTTATATTGTGTGTAACCTTATATTAAAAATGGTTTAGTTATTAAACTTTGAATTTAACTCTTTTAACTATTCTTTAAATAAAATAATAATAAATGTCCTAATATAATCCAAGTGGACCAAAGGGGATAATATTTTATTATTAAGGTTTTTTTGGTCGAATTATACTTATCCAATAGAATTATAACATGTGTTAGGGTAATTATGATATCATTTTTATCCTTAATTACCCAATTTACTTTTAACCGTGGTAAATAAAAGCCAAAATTTACTATTCACCAAAAATTATTTTCATCTTATTGAACCACATTTTACTTACTAATATTAACCATGTATCTATGATTTTTGAAATTAAACTCACAGAAGCAGTAAAATTAAGTTTTATGCAAATTTGCAAATGCTCCTAGGAGGTGGGTAAATGACAGTAAAAAGTTCAATAAAATTTTTATATATCTAAACTTATTATAAAATGACTCCAATGAATTACATTGAACTTATATAAGTATTATGTATCTATTTTGACCTAAAATAAATTTAAATAAAATAAATAATTATTTAAATAAAAAGTATGTTTTAACTAATAATGCAGTGTTTTTCACTATTCATCAAAAATTGAAAGTTTTCAGAAAAATACCAAAAATTCACCCTAAGATAATTTCGATATTACAAATTCAAAAATGAAGTCCATTTTGAAAAATAAAATTTATAAAATTTCAAAAAGTGGGTATTACTATTCATAACGGCTAGTTTGATTGGTCGCAGTGTGTTAAAATCTTGAAGTTGCGTACAATGCAAGCTATTGCATTATTCAAAGGGAAACATACCTTGGAAGCTTGAGGTGTTACATTCTCCCTTAATTAAAATAATTTTGTCCTCGAAATTTCTAGAATACTACCGTACAAAACGATTCAGGTGGTTATTCATTATAAGTTCCCCTGGTTCCCACGTTGTCTCTTCCATCTTATGGTTTCTCCATAGAACTTTTACGAGACGAGTCATCTAGTTTCTCAACACTTGTTCGTCGGTATCAAGAATCTTGACAGGATCTTCACAATAAGATAGATCAGGTTTCAGTTCAATTTTCTCATAGGTGAGTACATGCATTGGGTCAGGCATGTATTTTCTCAACAGTGATACGTGGAACACATTATGAACTTTGGAGAGACTTGGCGGCATTGCCAAATGGTAAGCTACAATCCCAATTCGTTCTAGAATTTCAAAAGGTCCGATGTACCTGGGACTTAATTTACCCTTCTTACTGAATCATATAACTCCCTTCCATGAAAATACCTTCAAGAAAACATGATCTCCTACTTGAAATTCCAAATCCTTCCTTTGGTTATCGGTATAACTCTTCTACCTACTTTGAGCTACTTTGATGTGGGTTTGGATAAAATTCACCTTTTCTATAATTTTCTCAACAAGTTCTGGGCTTACGAGTTTTTTTCCACCAACATCATCCCAACAAGTTGGCGTGCGACATCTCTTTTCATATAACGCTTCATATGGTGTCATATGAATACTTGAATGGAAGCTATTGTTATAGGAAAATTCTACCAGAGGTAAATATTGATCCCACATACCTTGAAAGTCAAGTGAGCAAGATCTCAACATGTCTTCTAAGGTTTGAATAGTCCGTTCTGATCGTCCATCAGTTTGAGGGTGGTAGGCAGTGCTCAAACGAAGTTCAGTATCCAGGGCTTTCTGAAGACTTTTCCAAAATCTTGATGTAAAACAGGGATCACGATCTAAAACAATTGATAGGGGTATTTCATGAAGTCTTACAACTTCATTAATATATAGTCTTGCTAAATGTTCAAGTGGTAAATCTTCTCTTATAGCAAGAAAATGTGCTGACTTGGTAAGACGGTCAACAATGACCCGTATTGCATCACTCCTTCTAGGAGTCTTTGGTAGCCCCATGACAAAGTCCATCGTAATATCATCCCATTTCCACTCAGGTATGGGAAGAGGTTGCATGAGTCCTCTAGGATGTTTTCTTCCAGATTTCACTTGTTGGCAAACCATACACCTTGAAACAAAATCAACAATCTCCCTTTTCATGTTGTCCCACAAAAAATGTTCCTTCAAATCTCTATACATCTTGGTGCTCCTATGATGTATAGAAAAATTGGAGCTATAAGCATCACCCAACAATTCCCTTTTTATACCAGGTATATCGGGAACACAAAGTCTCTTCCCAAATTTCAAAATTCCATCTTCATATACGAAGTCACTCAATCTCCCATAATTTACAGCTTTAATCTTCTTTTGAAACTCCTCATTATCAGTTTGAGAATTTTTTTATCCTTTATAGTAAAGATGGTTTGACAACCATTTGAAAAATTAATTATGTTTCACCCTCCATGGTTATTCCCATATCCATGTTTACTAGATCCAGGAAAATATGATCTCTTTAAACTCTCATCTTGTTCAAAAATCCATGATCCTTTCTGCTTAAAGCATCTGCCACCTTGTTTTCCTTCCCCGGGTGGTAGTATATTGTGCAATCATAATCCTTGAGTAGTTCAAGCCATATCCTTTGCCTCATGTTTAGTTCTTTTTGTGATAAAATATACTTCAAACTCTTATGATCAGTATAAATCTCACATTTTTCACCATAGATATAGTGTCTACATATCTTCAGAGCGAAGATTACAGCTGCTGACTCAAGATCTTGAGTGGGATAGTTTTGCTCATAAATTTTTAGCTATCGTGATGCATAGGAAATAGCTCTATCATTCTGTATAAGGACACAACCAAGTCCTTTATTTGAATCATCACTATAAATAAAAAACCCATCGTTCCTTGATGGTAGAGTCAAGATAGTATCATTGACTAATCTTTTCTTCAGTTCTTTAGAACATTCTTCACACTCTTTTTTCTAAACAAATTTAACCCCTTTATGTGTGAGCTTGGTTAATGGGTTCGCCAACCGAGCAAAATTCTGGATGAAATGTCGATAATAACCTGCTAAACCAATAAAACTGTGTACCTCAGTTATACTCGCCGGTGCTGGTCATTCTTGGATTGCCTTAGTCATTGAAGGATCAATAGATATTCCATCCTTAGAGACAATATGGCTAAGAAAAGAAATCTCTTGAAGCCAGAATTCACACTTGATAAACTTCTCATATAATTTATTTCTTTTAAGAGTCTTTAGAATAATGCACAAGTGATTTTCATGATCTTCTTAGATTTTAGAGTATACCAAGATATCATCAATAAATACCACTAAAAATTCATCAAGATATTCCTTAAAAACTCTATTCATTAGATCCATGAAGACAAAGGGTGCATTAGTCAATCCAAAAGGCATTACTGTAAACTCGTAATGCTCGTACTTGGTTTGAAATACTATTTTCAGAATGTGTTCATTCTTCACACACAACTGATGATATCCATATCGAAGGTCAATCTTTGAAAAATATTGAGCTCTATGAAGCTGGTCGAATAAATCATTAATGCGAGGTAGGAGATACTTGTTCTTTATTGTTATAACATTGATCTCCTTGTAGTCAATGCACAACCTTATAGGTCTGTCTTTCTTCTTAACAAAAAGGATAGTGGTTCCCAATGGAGAAAAACTAGGATGAATAAATCCCTTATTACTAAATTACTCTAGTTATTTATTTAGTTCCACTAATTCCACAGTGTCCATTCTGTAAGGGGTCTTTAATATGGGCCTTGAACCAGGAATTAAATCAACGGAAAACTCAATTTCTCGTTCTGGAGGATGTCTAGGTAAATCCTATGGAAACACATCAACATATTCTTTCACAATAGGTATATCCTCTATTCTAACATTATTTTCCTCACCCATAATTATTTTATTCTCATCCTCCTCAATAATTTAATTTAGTAGAGCTACTGGGGATGGATCTAGATAAGAATCAGATGGTGACGTTTCTGCTCTAAAGATAAGGTACTCCTTATCATCATCGAGAATTGTAACCTCCTTCTTCTTACAATAAATTTTCTCATCATGGTCCGAAAGCCAATCCATAATAAGGATTATATCAAATTAAATCATGGTTATGACGATTAGATCAACAGATAAATATCATTTATATGCCTTAATGGGGAATGATTCACAAAACTTTGTTGCAATGATACTTCCCTTAGGAGTTTTTACTAACAACTCCCTTGTTAAATCAAATTGGAAATATCTAATTTTCTTAGAAAAATGGGAAGACATGAAACAATGCGATGATCCAGAATCAAATAAAGCATTGGATAAACTTGAGAAAACCATTAAATTACCTTCCACAACGTCTTTTGGAGCTTCAACCTCAGTAGTAGTGATCACATAAGCTTGGACTTTATCCCTTGGCCTTTTCTGCAGTAAGTTTCCCTGACGCTTAGGACATTCATTTTCATAATGTCTCATCTTCTTGCAATTGTAGCATTAAACATTGGTATCTTCTTTCTTCCCCTTACAATCACCAGCAAGACGAAATTTCTGTCCACATTTGTAGCATACTCCTTTTCCTTTTAGACAGGCACCGGGGTGCTTCCTTCCACAATTATCACAGGGTGGAAATTAAAATCTTCCCTTCTTCCATGTTTCCTTATTTTCTTTCCCAGATTGTTCAACAAATCTCTTCTTCTCTTTCTTTTCTTTAAAGTCATAAGACTTAGAGAATTACTTTTCTGTCTTGATAGCACATGAGACAATATCTTCATACAATGAGAAGGATTGCAAGACTAATGCTCGACAGAGAAATGGTTTTAACCCATCAAAGAAACGATCAATATTACTTCTTAGGTTACATATATAATCTATAACATGCCTTGCTAACCTTGTAGAGTTAGTTTTATACTTTACGACATTCTCATTCTCTTTTTCTCTTAGACTCAGAAATTGTCTTTCCATATCCACTCGATGGTCACGAGAAAAGTATTTTTCTAAGAAAATCTCTTTAAAATACCTCTATTCCATACTTGATACTTCTTCATCCTCCTTTGTGTTTTGAATTAATGACCACCATTGATCTGCATCTCCCGTGAGGCGATAAACTACCATGATAACTTTTTCCCTTTCGCTACTCCCCAAACCATGAAATATTTTCTCTAAGTAACTTATCCATTGCTCAACTAAAAATGGATTTTTAGACCCATTTAATGTTGGTGTTTATTGCCTCATAAAGTGGTATAACATTGATCTTCCATGTTGTGGATCGGAGTGCTCCATACGGGTAAGGTTATTATTCATAACCTGAGTGAGTTGTCACAATATGGTGATAAGATGATCAGCACCAGTTGCATCACCAACTCCACTATAATTATCTTGAGTTAGAGGGAAATCCCTACATGGATTATGTGTGTTGATACAGTTTCCATTACTTCCACTAGCCTCCATTTCTAAACAATAACATACACTAGACTAGTTTATGAATCACAATACATAATTCCAAACTTGTAAAACACTTAACATAAATTGAGCAATTTATGGATATAATCCATAATCATAAAAAATATGTTTTCTTTAAGAAGGTATATAATCATAAATCCTTCATAATGGTTTGTAAAGAAAATGTGAATTATCCAGAGCATATCCCCCAGGAGTGTCGTAACCAAGAGTGCAGAAAGGCTCGTTGTCATGTACCATGATACCCCGAGTCAAGCCTGAAACTCCTTGTCGAAGTTTTCACTCCTAGGTACATATGTTCCAGAGCCACCTTTACCTGCTCGTATCCAGACAGGGATGTATTGCTTAGAAAATACAAAAAATCTCTACATTACCAAAATTCTAGGAAGTTCTTCTATACCAATCCTCAAAGTCTATCTTAGGGTAATGTGCTCTAATCAGAGTTTATCTAAATCTAGTTTCCAAGTTTTGTACTAAACTTCCTCAGATACCAACTGCAACAACCCGACCCCAGTTACCTAGAGTCGGTGATTTATTACATAACATTGACATGATATAAGGAATTATAGCATCCCACCTTTTCATCACATAAACTTTTATTACATTTTACAAAACCGAGGATCTTTAAGGTTTAGTGTCTTGGAAACCAGGAACATAATAAATGAAAGAAAAAAAAACATTCTTCTTAAACACTTGAAAGGCTTCTCCTCAAGTTCATCCTAGGTTCATTACTGCATCTCATAACCTGGGAACACACATCAAAATAAAGGGTGAGCAGAAGGCCCAGTAAGGGAAACAAGAGGAACATTTTACATGTGAGCTTGATATACTTCAATAATGACATGAAAAGAACTTTAAGGCATGAGAAAGAAATCATGAGGCATTTCATAATAAAAAAAACATTTTTCATAACTTGAATATGTGGCTACATCATTTAACATAGACAATCATGAACATATAACCAAGGTCCATCCCCAAGGTGTCATTTGAAAATTACCAAGGTTATTCACCAAGGTATCGTGAAAATTGTAATCTCTAGTGGTTACATCATTACCCAATGCATTGGAGCGCTATCAGGGCGCACCCTTAAATTTGCCTTTATTATCATGTGAGCCACATATATCATCATCAAAAATTTCATAAATAACCCACATAGCATAAAATAAATGGGTTTCATTTCATAATCACAACGTTTTAAAAACTGCTTTAAATACGTGATCTTTACGTCACTTTAAACCCACGGAAAGGGAAAGAGGGTTTCATGTATGTAAATCCCAGAATTTAAAATAGAACATTTTGATATATATGTGAATACCCCTGTATAAATAAGATCTTTGAGTATTCACTTTATAACATAAAATAATTTTTAGAAAAGAGAGAGAGACACTTTGCGACGAAAATTCTGCAGCATAACGACTATGTTACAAGGTTTTAGAAAACATTGAGAAGAGAGGGGACATGGGTCAAACATTCATAAATGACCCATAAAACAGTAGAGGGACAAAATATAAGGGATTTAAGAACATGGTACTGAAATTTGAAAATGTACCATATGAAATGAAGAACATGAAAGGAAGAAAAAAAAACAAGATTTCTCTTGTGAAAATTCGGCAGCCTAACGGCGTCACTTAAACTTCAACAAAATTGAATTGACAAGGTCAAATAGGGTCTCTCATCATATGAAAATAAGAGCCCAGTATGATAGATATAGAGATCATACCCCAACATAATAGAAAGGAACTTGAAAGAATTGACATGAAAGTAGAACTTCAAAACGAGAAGGGTGAAGAACCACTTAAAAATTCGGCAGCCTAACGGCGCCACTTAAAACTTCAAAATACTGAATTGAAGAGATCAAATGGGGTCTCTCATCATATGAACATAAGAGTCCAGTATGATATATATAGAGATCATACCCCAACATAATAGAAAGGAATTTGAAATAATTGACATGAAAGTAGAACTTCAAAACGAGAAGGGTGAAGAACCACTTAAAAATTCGGCAGCCTAACGACGCCACTTAAAACTTCAAAATACTGAATTGAAGAGATCAAATGGGGTCTCTCATCATATGATCATAAAAGATCAGTATGATAAATATAGAGATCATACCCCAACATAATTAAAATGAACTTGAAAGACTTGACATGAAAGTAGAACTTTGAAAAAGAGAAAGGTGAATGAATCCCTTGAAAATCTGGCAGCCTAACGGCGCCAATTAAACATTCTTAAAACGAAATGATGAGAGTAAGAGGGGGTCTTTCATCATATGAACATAAAAAGGGCAGTAATAGGAGTATAAAAGAACATCCTCCAAAATAAGAACATGGATCATAAAAGGAATGACATAAAAGAGATCACTTGAAAAGAAAGAGAGGGGTCGGATCCCTTACCTTAAAATGTAACTCTTAAACCTCAAAGGTTGGGAACTTGAGGGCTTGGGGGCACCTTGGGAGGACTCCTTGGGAGGTAATGAGACCAGAACTTCGTTGGGGAAGAGTGGGGAGTCTAATTGATGAGAGGAGGGCTTGGTATTTATAGGGAAAGTGAGGGGACAAGACATTAATGGCCAAGGGACACCTCACATGTGCTTTTCTCAAACCCATGTGCTCTCCCTTGGCATTTATCATGGAGTTAGGCCACATGGGGCCCCCAAAACAATAATTCATCACCCTTGGCCGGCCAACCCTCAAAAGATCTCATGACATCATCATGACACCATTATGATGTCATTAAACATACCGAAACCCTAAAACTGTATTTTTACTATTCACTAAAAATTCAACCTTCTCAGAATAACCCCAAAATTTCACCTTAACCAAATATCAATGCTCTGATTTCAAAAATGAAATCCATTTTATAAAAATAATTTTCTAAATATTTTTAATTTAATTTTTAAATAAAAACACTATTCATCGAAAATTCACATTTTTCAGAAAAATCCCCAAAAATTACCATAACATAATATCGATGCTCTGAGTTCAAAAATGAAGTCATTTTTATAAAAATAATTTTCTAATTATTTTTAATTAAATTTTTAATTAAAAAACACTATTCACCCCGAAAAAACTAATACTTGAATAATAATTAATGAAACCGTTATTTAACTATTTTATTGAATCACATTACTTAATCAAGGTGCCTAGATTATTTTAAAACTTTCTTTAAGTGAGATTACTAATCCATTTGGTCATATTACTAATCCTAATCATAAAATCACTATTCATAATTTACTATTCATCAAAAATCAAGTTGATCTTATTAGACTCTAAATTTCGTACTGAACATAATTGTAGAAGGCCATTTTTCGAAAATCATTACACATTTTTAATTATTTAAGGTTTACACAACCATTTTTAAAATATCCTTTTTCTAAAATTCATCAAAAATATGCATACAATATTTATCCGGTCATTTGAAAATTCATAAACATCATCATAAGAAGAAATCCAAATTTTTATTTAAAAAAAAGATTACACAAGGCAATTACGGTCTCGTTACATAACCCCTTATAATAACAGCATAGGACCTAAGAGTAAGGTGTGCTAGGGTGATAGAATTTTGGGGCGGCTCAGTCAACATTGCCCGAGTAGTAATTTCTATCAGTTTGAACTTCTCGCGAAGGCGATTCCGTTCTAGCTTCACATGATGAAGTTCGGCTTGGATTTGGTCCAGAGCAAAGCCCAATGGTGCTACCTCCTTCCCAATCTCTGTTAGATGGGCTTCGATCGGCCCAAGGCTACTAGGTGTGGCCATCAAATCTTCTTTCTATAATAATTAACCAGGATTACTTAAATTTAGAGACAATAATAAAAACATTTTGTTCACGGTGGTCATATTGACCGATGGTCATATAACACTCAAAAACCAATGGTCTCATTTTATTTATAATCATGTTTATCAAATAAAATATTTTTTTTTTGAGTATAAAAAATAACACATGAAATTAGGAAACAAGATTTATTCAAAATTTCGGGTCGTTACAATCTTCCCCCCTTAAGAAATTGCGTCCTCGCAATTTTTTTAAATTGGGTTTTGAAATTTCATTGAAAGTCCCACATCGGAAAAAGAGTCAGTAACACCATTACTTTAAAAGAAAGAAAAGGAAGTACAAAGGCCACCCGAGTTAACCCACACTCGGGTTCCATGTAGGAAAACATGGACATGGAGGAAAAAAACAAAGGGTCAATTCTGAGAGAGAGTGATAGAGAACATGATTAGGAGAAAGTTAACCATGAGAAAATCCCAAACTTATGATGTGTGTAAACGGTCTTTGATTACCTAGTAGGAAACGTAAACCAACAACATTTTTGTTTTACGTTTCTTTTCATAATTTTGAGGATTTCATTTACTACATAGAACAAAAACATAAGAAAATATATCTACCTTCATGTAGAGTTTCACCCTTTAATAAGTTTTTACCAAAACTAATCCTTTCCCCCAAACGATGAGCATTCAAAACTACTTGGTCTCATCAAAACACAAGAATCATCTTCTAGAGAATCACATAATCCATAAAAGATTAACTATCTATTTCTTCTATCTTTAAACATTATCCCAAAACAGAAAGGGTAAGGTTAAACAACTCTTCAAAAAGGAAGAATCCCATAGGAATGGAAACTAATTTTAAATCTTCAATGTTCCATGGTAATACCCAAAGTTCATCATAGACCATTCCATAAATAACAGTCCTTAAAATCCCTCAAAATAAACCAAACTAAGATTGAAACCCAAATACAAGAAGGACTTGATAACATAGTCTTCCAAAATAAACTTCATTGTTCATCTCCAAACAACATCAACCACTCCTAACATCTTATAACAAAAATAGCTAACCTAAACATATTTTACCCAAGATAGTTTAATCATTCCCGTAAGTAACCTAAATTACTATAAGTCCAACTTAAATTCATTGATAAATCAAAATATAAATCAACCTTACTCCTCAATGAAAATACCGTAGTAATCTATTTACCTTGATCATATATGGTCCTCAAAATAGTGAACGTCTTCCAAAATAATAATCATCTTTTAATCCCCTAATCATCTCGGTCTTATTAATACGGCAATCATAGCATTTCCTATCACATTGGTTGTTGGGACATGTTCTTCCATTTCCCGCCATTAACTAAGAAAAGAAGCTATAATTAGGGGCTTAAATACATAGCCAATAATCATGCAAAGAAACTTAAAGCATCTAAGGATAACATGTAGAAGTAAAGTATACCCTAACTTGTGATCCCCTAGGTTCCCTTCTAGGTTATCCATGATCATATATTCTTATGTAAAACTTTATTTTATTTTATCTTTGTTCCTTTAACAATGGTTCATACTAAGCTTATGAATTTACCAAAGCATATCCCCCGGGAGTGTCGTAACCAAGAGTGCAGCAAGGCCCGTTGTCGTGTACCAGTTCTCGTTCGAGTCTAGCTCAAAGCGGTGTTTTCGGGTTTTACCCCTATGTACATCTGTGCCAGAGCCACCTCTACCTGCTCGTATCCAGACAGGGATGTATTTGCTTGGAAACCCCTTACTCAATACTCACCAAAATACCAGGAAGATTTCCTATATTAAACTTTTCTATAGGGTTCCTCCTAGAGTTTTCATATCCTAATTTCCACAAATAACTAAACCATCCTTTGATACCAACTATAGCATCCCACCTTTTCATCACATAAACTTTTATTACATTTTACAAAACCGAGGATCTTTAAGGTTTAGTGTCTTGGAAACCAGGAACATAATAAATGAAAGAAAAAAAAAACATTCTTCTTAAACACTTGAAAGGCTTCTCCTCAAGTTCATCCTAGGTTCATTACTGCATCTCATAACCTGGGAACACACATCAAAATAAAGGGTGAGCAGAAGGCCCAGTAAGGGAAACAAGAGGAACATTTTACATGTGAGCTTGATATACTTCAATAATGACATGAAAAGAACTTTAAGGCATGAGAAAGAAATCATGAGGCATTTCATAATAAAAACAACATTTTTCATAACTTGAATATGTGGCTACATCATTTAACATAGACAATCATGAACATATAACCAAGGTCCATCCCCAAGGTGTCATTTGAAAATTACCAAGGTTATTCACCAAGGTATCGTGAAAATTGTAATCTCTAGTGGTTACATCATTACCCAATGCATTGGAGCGCTATCAGGGCGCACCCTTAAATTTGCCTTTATTATCATGTGAGCCACATATATCATCATCAAAAATTTCATAAATAACCCACATAGCATAAAATAAATGGGTTTCATTTCATAATCACAACGTTTTAAAAACTGCTTTAAATACGTGATCTTTACGTCACTTTAAACCCACGGAAAGGGAAAGAGGGTTTCATGTATGTAAATCCCAGAATTTAAAATAGAACATTTTGATATATATGTGAATACCCCTGTATAAATAAGATCTTTGAGTATTCACTTTATAACATAAAATAATTTTTAGAAAAGAGAGAGAGACACTTTGCGACGAAAATTCTGCAGCATAACGACTATGTTACAAGGTTTTAGAAAACATTGAGAAGAGAGGGGACATGGGTCAAACATTCATAAATGACCCATAAAACAGTAGAGGGACAAAATATAAGGGATTTAAGAACATGGTACTGAAATTTGAAAATGTACCATATGAAATGAAGAACATGAAAGGAAGAAAAAAAAAACAAGATTTCTCTTGTGAAAATTCGGCAGCCTAACGGCGTCACTTAAACTTCAACAAAATTGAATTGACAAGGTCAAATAGGGCCTCTCATCATATGAACATAAGAGCCCAGTATGATAGATATAGAGATCATACCCCAACATAATAGAAAGGAACTTGAAAGAATTGACATGAAAGTAGAACTTCAAAACGAGAAGGGTGAAGAACCACTTAAAAATTCGGCAGCCTAACGGCGCCACTTAAAACTTCAAAATACTGAATTGAAGAGATCAAATGGGGTCTCTCATCATATGAACATAAGAGTCCAGTATGATATATATAGAGATCATACCCCAACATAATATAAAGGAATTTGAAAGAATTGACATGAAAGTAGAACTTCAAAACGAGAAGGGTGAAGAACCACTTAAAAATTCGGCAGCCTAACGGCGCCACTTAAAACTTCAAAATACTGAATTGAAGAGATCAAATGGGGTCTCTCATCATATGATCATAAAAGATCAGTATGATAAATATAGAGATCATACCCCAACATAATTAAAATGAACTTGAAAGACTTGACATGAAAGTAGAACTTTGAAAAAGAGAAAGGTGAATGAATCCCTTGAAAATCCGGCAGCCTAACGGCGCCAATTAAACATTCTTAAAACGAAATGATGAGAGTAAGAGGGGGTCTTTCATCATATGAACATAAAAAGGGAAGTAATAGGAGTATAAAAGAACATCCTCCAAAATAAGAACATGGATCATAAAAGG
This sequence comes from Viscum album, assembly GCA_963277665.1. NCBI lineage: Eukaryota > Viridiplantae > Streptophyta > Magnoliopsida > Santalales > Viscaceae > Viscum > Viscum album. Next base: position 266,744,134 of record OY728135.1, read on the forward strand.
AATGACATAAAAGAGATCACTTGAAAAGAAAGAGAGGGGTCGGATCCCTTACCTTAAAATGTAACTCTTAAACCTCAAAGGTTGGGAACTTGAGGGCTTGGGGGCACCTTGGGAGGACTCCTTGGGAGGTAATGAGACCAGAACTTCGTTGGGGAAGAGTGGGGAGTCTAATTGATGAGAGGAGGGCTTGGTATTTATAGGGAAAGTGAGGGGACAAGACATTAATGGCCAAGGGACACCTCACATGTGCTTTTCTCAAACCCATGTGCTCTCCCTTGGCATTTATCATGGAGTTAGGCCACATGGAGCCCCCAAAACAATAATTCATCACCCTTGGCCGGCCAACCCTCAAAAGATCTCATGACATCATCATGACACCATTATGATGTCATTAAACATACCGAAACCCTAAAACTGTATTTTTACTATTCACTAAAAATTCAACCTTCTCAGAATAACCCCAAAATTTCACCTTAACCAAATATCAATGCTCTGATTTCAAAAATGAAATCCATTTTATAAAAATAATTTTCTAAATATTTTTAATTTAATTTTTAAATAAAAACACTATTCATCGAAAATTCACATTTTTCAGAAAAATCCCCAAAAATTACCATAACATAATATCGATGCTCTGAGTTCAAAAATGAAGTCATTTTTATAAAAATAATTTTCTAATTATTTTTAATTAAATTTTTAATTAAAAAACACTATTCACCCTGAAAAAACTAATACTTGAATAATAATTAATGAAACCGTTATTTAACTATTTTATTGAATCACATTACTTAATCAAGGTGCCTAGATTATTTTAAAACTTTCTTTAAGTGAGATTACTAATCCATTTGGTCATATTACTAATCCTAATCATAAAATCACTATTCATAATTTACTATTCATCAAAAATCAAGTTGATCTTATTAGACTCTAAATTTCGTACTGAACATAATTGTAGAAGGCCATTTTTCGAAAATCATTACACATTTTTAATTATTTAAGGTTTACACAACCATTTTTAAAATATCCTTTTTCTAAAATTCATCAAAAATATGCATACAATATTTATCCGGTCATTTGAAAATTCATAAACATCATCATAAGAAGAAATCCAAATTTTTATTTAAAAAAAAGATTACACAAGGCAATTACGGTCTCGTTACATAACCCCTTATAATACCAGCATAGGACCTAAGAGTAAGGTGTGCTAGGGTGATAGAATTTTGGGGCGGCTCAGTCAACATTGCCCGAGTAGTAATTTCTATCAGTTTGAACTTCTCGCGAAGGCGATTCCGTTCTAGCTTCACATGATGAAGTTCGGCTTGGATTTGGTCCAGAGCAAAGCCCAATGGTGCTACCTCCTTCCCAATCTCTGTTAGATGGGCTTCGATCGGCCCAAGGCTACTAGGTGTGGCCATCAAATCTTCTTTCTATAATAATTAACCAGGATTACTTAAATTTAGAGACAATAATAAAAACATTTTGTTCACGGTGGTCATATTGACCGATGGTCATATAACACTCAAAAACCAATGGTCTCATTTTATTTATAATCATGTTTATCAAATAAAATATTTTTTTTTTGATTATAAAAAATAACACATGAAATTAGGAAACAAGATTTATTCAAAATTTCGGGTCGTTACAGGAATCATATCCTGAAAGACCGATTAGTTCAGTATTATTAGAAACAAGATACATTCAGAAGTTAAACATTACAACTTGAAAAGAAATACAACACTAATTTATTCCATTAGAAAGATCCAAGACTCCTAGATTATTCCTACAAGTCACTCATAACTAACTTATTCATATCCTGGGAAAATGAAACATAAGAAAGGGGTGAGCTCAAACACTCAGTAAGGGTAAACAATACAGTAGAAGATAACATAAACATTAGGTATGGTGAATAATTAAAAATACATGCCTTTGCAAATAATAAACATGAACACTTTATGGTAGGAATATGAGCTGAGTAAATAATGTCATAATAAAAAATAGTCATGGGTATTCTACTAGTCGAATAACCACATGAACCATCATTATTATTTTCATAATGAGGGAATGTATAATGTCGGACTTTCTGAGACATCTTTTCAAGGCCTCGTCCAAGACGTCTAAAAATGATTTAGGCCTTGGCCAAAACCATATATCAAATTGGGAAAGGCCTCAACTAATTCCATGTCTAATTGTCTCATGATACCTACTGATGCACCAATGAGCTATATCGGACTCCACCCGTCACATACTAAGTCCAATACATTCCTCATATGAAAAGGTTGAAACATAACATAAACATTCATATTAAAACTATAATATGAAATGTCAATACTTTAACCATAAACCATGAATGGTATAAAAATAACACATCCATAGTTAGACATATCCTAAAAACTTCAATACAATATGGAAGATTTGTATCATAATAAATCAACTTCAAACAAGTTTAAAATCCATCAAAGGATGTTGACATAGATGAAATGAAAACTATTTGAAAGAAATACCTCTTTCTATTTTGAAACCATTTAAGAGTCACATAATTATAAAATAAAGAATTTATTTTGAAAGTATTCTTATAAGCTTTTAAGGGAAACTTCAACGATGTTATAACGGTGGAAAATAGCCGCACTTGTCGTATAAGTTTAAAAAAACATTCTTACCATAATTTTGTTGAAAATGTCATAAAGTAACTTGTTTGAAAAGCGACAGAAAGATTTATTTCAAAACATATAAGGTCAAATAAGGGTATAAATTAATTTAACCCATAGTCTAGTAAATAGTAAATTTTTTTTGAAATACATTTTTAAGAAAACACTAATGTGGATGATAAAGAGGTTCCAATGGATACTTACGTAAAAACAACCTCAGATAATAAAGAGATTGTGAAATTAACCCTTACCTTATACTTTTCCTTAGTTAATGGTATGTTAAACTCCTGTATAATAGTTAAAACATTTTTATTAAATTATAAAAGAATCATATACATAAATATGATATCATATATGATCTTATAATACTGCTTTGTTAATAATATTTTAGTAGTATCATCGCTTCAGGTGTTAACTGATTCGTTTTCCTTTATATGCTTGGTTACATAAGTCATGTTTGTTATGGATAGGATGTATTTGATTCATATAAAGAATGATATTATGTTCATAAACATTATTTCTAATCATAAAATAAAAATTATTCTTGAATGATTACGATGGGGAATGAATCTCATCACGTTCGTGGAAACGGTAATCCGTACGTACGCATGAGCGACAATATCATTATATTGATGGTGAAATCGTATGTAATTAGATGATATATCATATATAAAGAATCATTAAAATATTATATTTATTATTTACATTATTTATACTCATTATTATACCCATCCAAATAATGAAGTTTTTGAATAACAAACTACACCACGACATGGAGATGGTAAGCCATATGTACGCACGTATGATGACTTTGTCATTCATATAATGAATAAAATAATGAATATGGTTTTACCATTTTTATAATAACATAAAAATATATAGAATATACTGGATTTATTATTTTATAATGTAAAAAACAACTAAAGAGGAAGCGTAAGAAGAAAAGAACTTGAAAGAGGTGATGAAATATTTACCTATTCTTCGGGTTCTTCCTTTTGATTTGATCAAAAGGGCTCCTTAGGTTGGCTTTCTGACCTAAGGAAGGATTCTAGGATTAAGGGAGGAATTTTTGGAGGAAAATTTGGGTAGGGTTTGGCTGAGAAAAATGGATTTGGAGGTGTGAAATTAAGATAAGGGGAAGTACTCTTTTATAAGAGAGGTGATGGTCACTGTATGAAAATCTTGAAATATTATTTTATAATAAAACAATTTTTGGTTTCTAATGGATCCAAAATGATTTATTTCGAGGATAAGGTTTGGATAGATCGAAAAAAACTCAACAAATAGATTTTGGACAGGTTTAGGTCATGATATTAACCTTATCTTTTAGATTTAACTCGTAGTTAAATAGTTTGACATTTACCAGGTTTCTTTGTATTTTTATATTATATGGTTAATAAAATTACTATAACAAGCTAATAGAACCCCAAGTGGTTCATTATTAATATATATAACCTTATCTAAGTCCTTTGACCGAACCTTGGATTTTTATGAATATTATATCAATTAATAATATAGTATTTGTTTTAAAAACTCAATTATGTCAATTTTGACACTATTTAGTATTTGATTATTTGAAAGCCATTAAAACTTTATCACTTAGAATAAAATTTATTTATACAACCCTAAAATGTCATATTAACCTATAAAATTAGTGTAATTTATCAGAAGTATCAATTTACATTTATTTGGATATTTATAATATCAATTATTTTAATATTTCATTAATAAGGTAATTACTGCATCATCATTATGTCATGAATAAATTAAATTATTTAATTTCTAAAAATTATAAATAAAATACCATTATGTAGTAAATATATTTAGTTTTATAATGAATATTTATATTTGAATTTATATTGTGTTTAACCCTATATTAAAAATGGTTTAGTTATTAAACATTGAATTTAACTCTTTTAACTCTTCTTTAAATAAAATAATAATAAATGTCTTAATCTAATACAAGTGGACCAAATGGGGTCATATTTTATTCCCAAGGTTGTTTTTGGTCGAATTATACTTATCCAATAGAATTAGTACATGTTTTAGGGTAATTATGATATCATTTTTACCCTTAATTACCCAATTTACTTTTAACTGTGGTAAATAAAAGTCAAAAGTTACTATTCACCAAAAATTATTTGCATCTTATTGAACCACATTTTACTTGCTGATATTAACTATGGCTCTCCTATTTTTGAAATTCAACTCAGAGAAGCATTAAAATTAATTTTTATGCAAATTTGCAAATGATCCTAGGAGATGGGTAAAAGACGGTAAAAAGTTCAATAAAATTTTTATATATCTAAACTTATTATAAAATGAATACAATAAATTACATTGAACTTATATAGGTATTATGTATCTATTTTTACATAAAATAAATTTAAATAAAATAAATAATTATTTAAATAAAAATTCGGTTTTAAACAATAACACAGTGTTTTCACTATTCACCAAAAATTGAAAGTTTTCAGAAAAATACCAAAAATTCACCCTAAGATAATTTCGATATTACAAATTAAAAAATGAAGTCCATTTTGAAAAATAAAATTTATAAAATTTCAAAAAGTGGGTATTACTATTCATAATGACTAGTTTGATTGGTCGCGGTGTGTTAGAATCTCGAAGTTGCGTACAATGAAAGCTATTGCATTCTTCAAAGGGAAACGTACCGTGGAAGCTTGGGGTGTTACAGTTATTATTCAAATGTAAAAAAAATTTGTGTCACTAAAATATTTAAAGTTAACATGCATGAAATCTCATGACTGTCATGTCATGATGCAATAAATGCTACCAGTTTCATTGTGTGGAATGTTACTCATTTGTGTCAAAATGACTATCATAAAGGTGTGCCATGTTTTAATTCAATTTGAAACAAAGTGATTGATCTAAATCCATTGAAAAATTTGGAGAAAGTTATCATTTTTATACTTTGACAATAAGAAATGTACTTTCTTACTTCGTTTTTTGATATCATGGTGCATTTAATGGTTTATTTGGTGCAAGAAATAAATCTTTACGGACCTAGATATCTATATTGGTTGTATCCTTTTGAAATTTATATAGAGATATTGAAGGGGAATGTTAAGAATGTATATTAACTGTAAGCCTCCATTATTGAGAAGTATATTTATGAGAAGGTTACAAAGTTTTATACAAACTTCTTGTCTACAATGGATCACATCGGTGTGTATACATCCCACCATGAACAAGTCAATTTTGAGGGAAAGGGGATCTGTGTCTTGAAAGTAAAATCATTGATAGGTGAAAAGATAAAGCAGATACATTTATACACATTGAATAACATAGATGATGTTAAACCATATATAACATTGCATATTAATGTGTTAAAATAATGTTATCCAAAGAATAAAGGTATGTAGATTTTGAAGGAGTATAAAAAAAATCTTTTTTCCCATGGTTTAATGAGATCGTGTATGGTAGATCAGATGCATCAAAAACATTGAGATGATTAGCAGGTAGACCAATTTTAAATTTTATAACATAGTTCGAGTATGAAATTAATGTCCATACATTTTATACCAATGATTAGGACAATAGAAGTGCAGTTTAGAATAGTAGTGTATTGGGGTTTATAGAAGCAATGCATTTTTTGAGTGCTAAAGACAAAAACCCAATCTCCATGTCAAGTGCATATTGTGAAGTTATTAAAGAAACATGGGAGTTTGATTACTTTAAATTTTGAGTTCCAATGTTTACCTTCAAATGGATTATTGATAACAACAATGTTAGACACTTTGAATTTAGTATAACACTAGTTAATCTAAATAGATTAGAATACATAGTTAATCCTTTTATCATGGTAACACATGCAAAAAAAATTCTATGTTCTTGATCCATCAAATGTGTAGTGGTTTATCATTTGATAAGGAAAACAATAGTATTTTTGTGATGAAAAAATTAGCGAAGATGCTGATTTATTTGCGATCTCGAATTTCATGGAAATATTATCAGAGAATATTGATAACCATGTTGTAGACATAGTTTTTTCCATAAGGAATGATCATGAGGAAGGGATATAGGAAAAAAACCCTTTAGTAATTTTCTAATATTATGGGTAACATATATTTATTTCCTGTTTACCTTTTTAAATTTCATAAAATGTTAGATATATTAGTTTATTTTTTACTTAAAACACATATTTTAAAAAATATGATAAATTGTTTGTTTATATTAGTTTAGTTTTATTTGTATCATTTTTCAATTATTCAACTTTATATATAACTATTGGATTTGTATAATTTTTTACTTAAGTTTTGTTTTCTTTTGTCTATATCATTTTATGTTTCATAAATATTGTTAGTATTATTTTGAAATTTTTAACTACTAGTGAATAAGATAAAAAATATTGTTAGTATTCTTTTTTACATTGTTGTTAACTACTCTAACAAATACAATAAAACGCGGTTTGTTTTATATTGTATTGTTTTGTATGTACCATTTTAAAATTTTTATTCAAATTTTTATGTAATATTTGGATTTTTATAATATTATAATTAGTTTTTTATTCTATTTATATCATTTCATCTCTCATTAACGTTTCTAGAATTTTAGGTAACTAATTTAACAAATATGAATAAAAATGTGTTTAGTTTAATTTACTTTTTATTGGATCATTCTTCATTATTTATTTAATTTTATATGCAACAATCGGATTTATATATTTTTACACTCGTTTTTTGTTAATTTGATTTATAGGATAATGTAAAATCAAATAGTTGAGTCACCTCAAGCTTTCGGGGAGAACCATACATATACTTCTACTAAGGATCCTCTTCATCCTTCTGCACATGAGCTTTCTAATTCCACAAGGGCAAAGAAGGATTCTAGGGTTGGTAAACATGGTAGCACATGTTTACCAAAATTATCAATTGTCCATAGCTAGGACTAGAGGATATATATTGAGTTTTATGATAATGATAATCCTAGGGGTCCAAATTTAAAATAATTTAAGTCCTTTGTTGCAATGAAAGCTTGAGTGAAAGTTAACATTTTAATTTGTGATTGGAAAAGTGTCGACAAAGTGATAATATCTCAATTATGTGAGATAATTTTGGTAAGGTCATTTATTATTATTTTACTTATCCAGACATGTTTTTTTTACTAATATAGGTTCTTTACCTTCTTATCAAATGAAATTCAATGTACCTAACAACAGAGAAATCATGAAGAATTTTTTATCTTTGGATGTTAGGAGATGGAGGGATTTTAAATTAACCCTCACATCAAAATTAATTTTTGGGGAAAGATAAAATAAAAATACATGTGATATATATCCTTTTCTAGATGAAGATACAGTTTTTTTAAAGTAGATAACAAGAATAAATTTTGGTAAGTTTAATTTTAGATTTCATAAGTTTTTTTTGTATAATAATTATCATATTAATGATTTATTTATCCTTAATTTACAACATCTAAAGAGATCTCATAAAGAGATCCAATCCAAAAACATATACCCTCACACTTTATCTCATAGAGGGTATACATTATTAGAAGATCAAATACTGGATATTTTTTTAAAAAATGAGAGCCAAGTATTCAGGCTCTATATAAGTTGACCCCTTCCCCCAACTAGGCATGAAAAATAAAAGAGAGATCATATGATAAAAAAAGAAGTTATCTAACACAAGAGTCGAGGGATGTAGCTGAGAGAATTTTAAGGAGTTATTTAAGTTATTTATATTGTTATTTAAGTTATTTCAACTCTTTATATATTGTGATTCACTAATGAATTTTTCAAATATTCTATATAGGAATCCCTTGAGGAGAAGAACACATAAGGGGCCTTCATATCATAGGATGGGAAGTGTAACAACCCAAAATTTTGAATAAATTTTGTTTCCTAACTTTTTGTGTTATTTTATTTCATACTCAACAAAACTATTTCATTTAATAAAATGAGTATAATTAAAATGAGACCATTGGGTTTCGACTGTTATATGACCGTTGGTCAATATAACAATTGGAAACTAAATGCTGCGATTATTGTCTATAAATACAAGTGATCTTGATTAATTAATATAGAAAAAAGATTCAATGGCCCCATCCAGTAGTCTCGGGCCGATCGAATCCCATATGATGGAACTCGGGAAGGAGGTAGCACCTTTGGGCTTTACTCTGGACCAAACCCAAGCCGAACTTCATCGTGTGAAGTTGGAATGGAATCGCCTTCGTGAGAAGTTCAAGTTGATATAAATCACTACTCGGGCAATGTTGGCCGAGCCGCACCAAGATTCTATCACCCTAGCACACCTTACTCTTTGGTCCTATGCTGGTGTTATAAGGGGCTATGTAATGAGATCGTAACTGCCTTGTGTAATCCTTTGTTTTAAATAAAAATTATGATTTCTTCTTATGGTGAAGTTTGTGAATTTTCAAATGTCCGGATAAATATAGGATGTATATTATTGATGAATTTTTGAAAAGGATAATTTAAAATATTTATGTAAACCTTAAATAATTAAAAATTTATAATGATTTTCAAAAAATGGTCTTCTACAACTGTGTTCAGTATGAAATTTAGAGTCTAATAAGATCAACTTAATTTTGGTGAATAGTAAATTATGAATAGTGATTTTATTCTTATGATTAGTAATGTTACCAAATGGATTAAGTAACTTCACTTAAGAAAGTATTAATATAATTCAGGCACCTTGATTAAGTAATGTGATTCAATAAAATAGGTAAATAACTCTTTCAGAAATTATTGGTTAAGTATTATTTTTTTCAGGTGAATAGTGTTTTTTTCTTAAAAATTAAATTAAAAATATTTATAAAATTATTTTCATAAAATGGGGTTCATTTTTGAAATCAGAGCATCGATATTTGGTTAAGGTGAATTTTTGGGATTTTTCTGAAATAGTTGGATTTTCAGTGAATAGTGTTTTTATTTAAAAATTAAATTAAAAATATTTAGAAGATTATTTTCATAAAATGGAGTTCATTTTTGAAATCAAAGCATCTATATTTGGTTAAGGTGAATTTTTCAGATTTTTCTGAGAAAGTTGAATTTTCAGTGAATAGTGAAAATACAGTTTTTGAGTTTCAGGTGTTTAATGACATCATTAAGGATGTAATAATTGTGCAATAATTCTGGTCGACTTATGAATAGTAAGATAAGTTATGAGGTGTACCAAGTGTCCAATACCATGGTCAAATACCATGGGCAAGCCCATGGTTTTTCCAATACCACCGATGAGGTGTCCCTTGGCAATTAATGCTTTGTCCCCTCACTTCTCCTATAAATACCAAGCCATTACCTCATTCATTTCATTTCCAAATCCTCTCCAATGAAGTTCTGGTCTCTTTAACTCCCAAGGAGTCCTACCAAGGTTCCCTCAAGCCTCCCAAGGTCCCAACCTTCAAGCTTTAGAAATTACTCTTCAAGGTAAGGGATCCTTTCACTCTCCTCTTTTAAGTCACGACTTCCTTTATGTTGTGTCTTCTAATTTCCATATATTTATGTTGAGGGTATATTCTTATATGTTCTCATTTCTGTCCATTTCATGTCTAATTTTTTAGAGACACTTTCCGCTCTCATCAATTTATTTTCTGAATTTTTAAGTGACGCCATTAGGCTGCCAGATTTTTCGTAAGAGAAATCGCATCTTCTCTTTTCTTTCATGTTTCCTTTTCATGAGGCATGTCATTAAAATATCAATACCATGATCTTATTCAGTACCCATAATGTATTATGATTTATTTATGAGTGGCTGACCCTTGTCCCCCATCTCTTTTCAATGTTTTCTAAAAGCATGTTATATAGCCGTTATGCTGCAGAAATTTCGTCACAAAATTTCTATCTCTTTCTCTCAAGAAATTCTATTGTTTATTTATGTGAATACCCAGACTTATTTCATTTCCATGGGTGTTCATAAATATATAAATATGATATATTTGATTCTGTAATTGACATACATATAACCCTCACTCCCTTTCCATGGGTTATAAATGACATAATGATCTTATTTTTAAGCTCTTTTTAAACGTCACGATTTTGACATGAAACCCATTTCATTGATTCTATTTGGGTTATTTATGAAATGTTTGATTATGATATATGTGGCTCACATGAAAGCAAAGACATATTAAGGTTACACCCTAATAGATCTCCAATGCATTGGGTAAAGAATTAATCTTTAGAGATGATAAGTTTTACGATACCTTGGTGAATAACCTTGTTAATTTTTATGACACCTTGGGGATGGACCTCGGTGATATGTTCATGAATGTCTAAATGAAATGTTGTAGCCACATATTCAAGTTCTTTTCCAAGTTCTTTTCTTTATGATATTCCCATTATTCCATTTCTCATGTCTTTATGTTTTTATTCAAGTTCTTATTGATATCACAAGTACATTGATTCCCTTGTTTACCCTTACTGGGCCTTTTTCTCACCCTTTCCTTTGATGTATGTATCCAAGACATGATATGTAGTAAATGTACATAGGATGAAACTATTATGAAGACTTAAAAGTGTTTTAGAAGAATGTTTTATGTTTTTTTAATGTATTATGTTCCTGATTTCCAAGACACTAGACTTTAAATATTTTCTGTATGTAAAATGAAATGAAAATTTATGTATTAAAAAGGCAGGATTCCATAGTTGGTATCAAAGGATATTTTAGTTATTTATGGGAATTAGTATATGAAAACTTTAGGAATAACCCTATAGAAGAGTTTAAATATAAAAAATCTTCCTGGTATTTTGGTGAGTATTGAGTAAGTGTTTTATCAAGAAAATACACCCCTGTCTAGATATGAGCAGGTAGAGGTGGCTCTGGCACAAATGTAAATAGGGGTAAAACCCGAAAACACCGCTTTGAGATAGACTCGAACGAGAACTAGTACACAACAATGAGCCTTGCTGCACTCTTGGTTATGACATTCCCAGGGGATATGTTTGGTTAATCGCAAGAATTTTATGAATGATTATGAAGGAATTATAGAAAAATGTAATTGTCTAAGCATGAATTTTTAAGACATAAAATCCTTTTTAGTTAAAAGATTCTTAAATGAAATAAGTTTCTCACGAAAGATTTATTCTTTTAGAAAATGTCTGCATTGTCTAGGAATACATTGACGTGTTTCCTAAGGAGTTACCCGGACCTCCCCCAGAAAGAGAGGTAGAGTTCTCCATTGAACTCATACTTGGATCTCATCCAATGTCAAAGACCCCCTATAGGATGGAAAATGTGGAGCTAGAGGAATTAAAGAAACAACTCCAAGATATTTTGGAGAATGGGTTTATCCGACCAAGTGTGTCTCCTTGGGGAGCACCAGTTCTCTTTGTAAAGAAGAAGGATGGATCGATGCAGCTATGCATTGATTATATAGAACTGAATGAGCTCACAGTGAAGAGAAAATAATCTCTTCCAAGAATTGATGACTTATTTGACCAACTTCGTGGGGCTCAATTCTTCTCTAAGATTGATCTTTATTCTGGTTATCATCAATCGAGGGTGAAGAATGATATTCCAAAAACTGCCTTCCAATCAAGATATGGGCATGATGAGTTTGTTGTTATACCCTTCGGACTGAATAATGCACCTTATGTTTTTATGGATCAAGAATAAGTTGATTTTGGAAACTCATGTTTTATCAAATGGATATCCTTTGTATATGAAAATGATTTGGTAATTAAATGATAAATGTTATTTTGGATGATGTTTTCTCTTTTGGAGTACTATATGCCCAAGGGAAATAAAATACTATAAGATTTAAATTGAGGAGGAATGGTTGATTTTTTTGTAATAATTTATGTATTTATTGTGGACATATGACGATTTGGGTTATTTTTGGAAAATGATGAACCTAAAATAGAGAATATGTGAATAGGTTAATTACACTTTAGTATGAGACTTTAATAGTAGTCGATGCTATTTGTAGATAAATGTTAAGATTTATTGGGGAAGACTGTGATTAAATCCTTCTGAGTTTTGGGTTACAATCTTAGTTTGGATTATTCTGAAATTTTTTAAGGATAATTGTGTATTGAATGGTCTTTCTGGAACCTTGGGTACTTTTTTTTTGAATTTTGGAGATTAATAGTCATATTTATTTTATAAAGGATTATCCTTTTTGGGGATTATACGATCTTGTACTAACCATTTTAGTTTTAGTTGATGAATAAAGACAAGGGAAATATATAGTTATTCTTTTGTGTATTATGTGATTCTCTAGAAGATGATTCTTGTGATTTTGATGAGACCAAGTCTTTTTGAATGCTCGTTGTTTAGATAAAATATTAGTCTTGGTGGAAACTTATTAAAGGATGAAACTCTAATTGAAGGTAAGTATATTTCCTTTTTTTATTCTATGTAGTAAATGAATTCCTCAAAATTATGAAAAAGAATGTAAAACAAAAACATTGTTGGTTTACGTTTCCTACTGGGTAATCAAAGACCGTTTAACACATCATAAGTTTGTGATATTCTTGTGGTTAATTTTCTCCTAATCATGTTTTCTATCACTCTCAATCAGAACTTGACCCTTTGTTTTCTCTTCCATATCCATGTTTTACTACATGGAATCCTAGTATGGGTTAACTCGGGTAACCTTTGTACTTACCTTTCTTCCTTTTAAATTAATAGTTTTACTGACCCTTTTTCCGATGTGGGACTTTCAATGAAATTTCCAAGCCCAATTTTAAAATTGTGAGGACGAAATTTCTTAAGGGGGGAAGAATGTAATGACCCAAAAGTTTGAATAAATTTTGTTTCCTAACTTTGTGTGTTATTTTATTTTATACTCAATAAAACTATTTCATTTAATAAAATGAGTATAATTAAAATGAGACCATTGGGTTTCGACTGTTATATGATCATTATTCAATATAACCATTGGAAACTAAATGTTGTGATTATTGTCTATAAATACAAGTGATCTTGATTCATTAATATAGAAAGAAGATTCCATGGCCCCATCCAGTAGTATCGGGCCGATCGAAGCCCATCTGACGGAACTCGGGAAGGAGGTAGCACCTTTGGGCTTTTCTCTTGACCAAACCCAAGCCGAACTTCATCGTGTGAAGTTGGAACGGAATCACCTTCGTGAGAAGTTCAAGCTGATAGAAATCACTACTCGGGTAATGTTGGCCGAGCCGCCCAAAGATTCTATCACCCTATAACACCTTACTCTTAGGTCCTATACTGGTGTTATAAGGGGCCATGTAACGAGACCGTAACTGCCTCGTGTAATCCTTTATTTTAAATAAAAATTACGATTTCTTCTTATGGCGAAGTTTGTAAATTTTCAAATGTCCGGATAAATATAGGATGTATATTATTGATGATTTTTTGAAAAAGGATTATTTAAAATATTTATGTAAACCTTAAATAATTAAAAATATATAATGATTTTCAAAAAATGGTCTTCTACAGCTGTGTTCAGTATGAAATTTGGAGTCTAATAAGATCAACTTAATTTTTGGTGAATAGTAAATTATGAATAGTGATTTTATGCTTATGATTAGTAATGTGACCAAATGGATTAAGTAACTTCACTTAAGAAAGTATTAATATAATTTAGGCACCTTGATTAAGTAATGTGATTCAATAAAATAGGTAAATAACTGTTTCAAAAATTATTGGTTAAGTATTAGTTTTTTCAGGTGAATAGTGTTTTTTACTTAAAAATTAAATTAAAAATATTTATAAAATTATTTTCATAAAATGAGGTTCATTTTTGAAATCAGAGCATCGATATCTGGTAAAGGTGAATTTTTGGGATTTTTCTAAAATAGTTGAATTTTCAGTGAATAGTGTTTTTATTTAAAAATTAAATTAAAAATATTTAGAAGATTATTTTCATAAAATGGAGTTCATTTTTGAAATCAGAGCATCGATATTTGGTTAAGGTGAATTTTTGGGATTTTTCTGAGAAAGTTGAATTTTCAGTGAATAGTGAAAATACAGTTTTTGAGTTTCGGGTGTTTAATGACATCATTAAGGATGTAATAATTGTGAAATAATTCTGGTCGACTTATGAATAGTAAGATAAGGTATTAGGTGTCCCAAGTGGCCAATACCATGGGAAAATACCATGGGAAAGCCCATGGTTTTTCCAATACCACCGATGAGGTGTCCCTTGACAATTAATGCTTTGTCCCCTCACTTCTCCTATAAATACCAAGACATTTCCTATTTAATTTCATTTACAAATCCTCCCCAATGAAGTTCTGGTCTCTTTACCTCCCAAGGAGTCTTCCAAATATTCCCTCAAGCCTCCCAAGGTCCCGACCTTCAATCTTAGTTACTTTTCAAGGTAAGGGATCCTTTCACCCTCCTCTTTTAAGTCACGACTTCCTTTATGTTGTGTATTCTAATTTCCATATATTTATGTTGAGGGTATGTTCTTATATTTTATCATTTCTATAAATTTCATGTCTAATTTTTGAGAGACCCTTTCCGCTCTCATCAATTTATTTTCTGAATTTTTAAGTGACGTCGTTAGGCTGCCGAATTTTTCGTAAGAGAAATCGCATCTTCTCTTTTCTTTCATGTTTCATTTTCATGTGGTATGTCATTAAAATATCCATACCATGATCTTATTTAGTACCCAAACTTTATTATTAGTTATTTATGAGTGTCTTACCCTTGTCCCCTCTCTTTTCAATATTTTCTAAAACCATGTTATATAGCTGTTATGCGGCATAAATTTTGTCTCAAAATCTCTATCTCTTTCTCTCAAGAAATTATATTGTTTATTTATGTGAATACCCAGACTTATTTCGTTTACATGGGTGTTCATAAATATATAAAGATGATATATTTGATTCTGTAATTGACATACATATAACCCTCACTCCCTTTCCATGGGTTATAAATGACATAATGATCTTATTTTTAAGATCTTTTTAAACGTCACGATTTTGACATGAAACCCATTTCATTGATTCTATTTGGTTTATTTATGAAATGTTTGATTATGATCTATGTGGATCACATGAAAGTAAATAAATATTAAGGGTGTGCCCTGATATCACTCCAATGCATTGGGTAAATAATTAATCTCTATAGATGACAAGTTTTACGATACCTTGGTGAATAACCTTGGTAATTTTTATGACACCTTGGGGATGGACCTCGGTGATATGTTCATGAATGTCTAAATGAAATGTTGTAGCCACATATTCATGTTATGTTCCAAGTTCTTTTCTTTATGATATTCCTATTCTTCCATTGCTCATGTCTTTATGTTTTTATTCAAGTTCTTATTGATATCACAAGTACATTGATTCCCTTGTTTACCCTTACTGGGCCTTCTGCTCACCCTTTCCTTTGATGTATGTCTCCAGGATATGAGATGCAGTAAATGTACATAGGATGAACCTATGATGAAGCCTTACAAGTGGTTTAGAAGAATTTTTTATGTTGTTTTCATGTATTATGTTCCTGATTTCCAAGACACTAGACTTTAAAGATCCTCTGTATGTAAAATGAAATGAAAAGTTATGTATTAAAAAGGCGGGATGCCATAGGAAGGATATTTTAGCTACTATATTGGAAAAAATTGAACACCCAGATCACATATGAGGATATGAGGTAGGTGTACTAATCCAATTTTTTTTTGTTCATTCTGGATCTTCTTCAAATGAGGATGTATATAAGGGAAAAGTAGAAGTTTTAGAAGCTAAAGTTAAGGAGATGGGTGAGACGATGGAGGGGAGGATTAGATATTCAGTAGAATAGATTTTTATAGAAATAAAAAGATAGTTTTAGGCTATAGATACCATTACTACACCTTCATATTCTTATCCTACTCCTCCACCTTTGCCTACATATCTAACTCTTACACCTCCTCCTCCACAACTTACCATCTACTATGAGTTATATGTTGAGAATTACCAGCATCATCTTATTGAATATGATATTATATATTATATAGAGGATACCATTCATCATCAACAAATAAAGATGGATTAGTTTAGGGTCACAATGTAGGATATTATATAGAGATCAACAAGAGTAACATTTTCTATAGATGAGGCCACTGAATTTAGACAAAGTATCAACTATTTTTTAGTTTATCTATCTAGACTTATCTAAAAAATTTCCACCGAGGTATGTATATATTATATCCTTTATTTCATATTTTTGTTAAATTGTTTTGAACATTTTAATATTTATATATTTAACTATATTTTTTACAATAATACTTTAAAGGTAAAGACATATTGGTTAGACAACAACATCTATAGGCTGTTATGGATTCAAATACTACTTCTTCTGGACTTTATAAATTATCAACATATCCATGTTTTTTGTAGGATTTTATGAGATACCAATGGATGCTAACATTTTTGGGCATGAAATGAGTGGGTTTATTTTAAAGAGAGATATCATTGAGCTTATAATTGGATATTTGTTGGGAATAAACATGATACGAGTCTTTTCCATATAATTTAATGAAACTTAATACTTATGTTTGTTTTTTATTAGGTATCTTTATACACTTTGTATTTAGTATGATATGATATTAGTATATGGATTTTTAACCCATAATTTATTTCACCAATAATGATGATAATGAACGATATATAAAGAATGGTATATATTTATAAAATATTTCAAAATAATAAAATTCAGTGTTGGATGCTTCCTTATCTTGAAGGGTATGAAATAAATATTTCTTAAAGTGTTATTTATCTTAAATGAATATCCACTCACATTATATTTGTTTTATATTTTTGGTCAATAGATACCATGTCTTTTTTTAAAAGAGAAGACAACTTACTGATTATACTCTATACATGGTGACATGTGTGCAAATTTTTCACAATGTATTGGATACATAAATTTGATTATTTGAATACTTATATATTATAATTGTAGTGCCCCAACCCGATTATCCATCCGAACAGTGCTTTCAGGCTGAGTTTCAATGGCCTTCGATACGCCTCCCCGTATGCCCAAGGTTGCCAACTAGCAGTGAGGGCGTAAAAGAGAAATAGTGGGGAGACTATACCCTTAGGTAATGATATATTAATGTTCAAAGTATATATATATATATATACATATATATAATAATCATAATAAGAATAAGACTAACAGACTCAAAACTAGTAACCCACCCATGGAGGAAGCACAATAATATCACACAATAGCGAAATCATAACTAAACAACAACAGTGAAATAAATAAACAAGTCAACATGCCAATTGTAGTTACTAAAACAAAACATGTATCCAATACAGACCATACAATACAATAACAAAAAAAGGTTTCACCCATGACTGACAACAATACATACATATAAGTATCATGCTGATATAAGATGGAAAACGAAATAGAAAATTCCAGCTAAGGCAGGAACCTAAAGGTCCCTAGCCTTCCATCTCATACAACTCAACCTCCAAGATCCAGTTCAAGAGTCCAAACCCTTACTTGAATTCAAAAGCATAAATTCTACATGCATCTCAAAGGGCCCATGTAGGGTGTGAGAATGAGTCTCAGTAGGCCACCACCAACGTTTTCCTACTTTACATTTGTGATTAAGCAGGTGTGAACTAAAATAACCAAAACAATAGCACATGAATAAGTAAACACAAACTTCCTTGGTGCTCAAAATCTATTGGGAAGCTTTCACCTACCTCGACCAATGGTGGAATGTCACAGCGGAGAGGATCCTTAACCTAAACCCAAGGCATATCCTAATATAGAAATGTCCAAGAGAACCCTTAGGTTCTGCCTCTAAATAAGTCACTCGAAACCATGTGCCTCTCAACACCTTGTGTCCATGTCAAGTCACTGACATCTCGAAGGCATGCACGACTCTGGTCCCTCAGACCCCTACTCAAAAGCACCTGTCAGATTGAAGCCCGATGTTCGGAGGCACAAAAATATCTATCCTCAAAGAAATATCACCATCGGCTAAAATCACGACGTCCTAAGGAATGATAATGTCCATACTCTAAAATGAGTCTTGGCCTAACAAACTCAAGCACGATAGGACTCATCCTCCATCCAATAGCCTCAATGATTTCATTTGATGGCTCCTTGCCATCCTCATGACTTTTTACAACAATCAACCTCATCCATTTACCTAAGCTGCAACTACTAGGGGCCTCTATCCAAAAGAGTGGTCACAACCACCTCATCACTGAGTCAAACTATGTGCACATGACTCCAAATAGTGCTTTAACCAACACAGGTGAGATACAGTCACCAAATAGTACCTAAGACACACCAACTGGCACCTCATGCCCTTACAACCAAGCCACTCAAATCTGATGGACATACTATCTAACATCACATGAGCCTTGATTGTAACTCGACGACCTTGCCACCTCAATCTGACGACCGAGTCGCCCAATTGGTGATGCTCATCACCCAAATTCCCTTGGCCATGATCGTCCCGAGGATCACATCATCTCATATCAGGTGGTCATCACCACCTCTATTCTCAAGCCTCACTTGTCACAAAATCTTCGTAACAATTCATATATATATGTATAACAATTAAAATTAAACTAAATAATTCAATTTAACATAAGAAAACCCCTAAACTAACCGTATAAGGTCCAGAGCCTCTCACATGGCTCAAACCATTTGTAGAATAATGCAAACATGCCCATCGACATCTCACAAGGTTCAGTTTAATTAATTAAAAGCAACCATTAAAACTATGGGGTCTCACTCAGTTATCACAACAATGCGCTAAAAGCCACACCCCCAAACACTTGCGAAATCTCAAAGAAAAGTATGAACCACCTACCTTATAGTCGTAGATGTAGGCATATCCAATCTAATCCTCTAACTTTGAATGATTTGGGATAAATTGGCATTTTAGATGAATGGCCTAAAAATAGGGAAAAACAACTCGCATGAATTTAGCGGTCTGTGAGGTGAAGGAAAATGAAAATAAAAGCAAGGGAGAGGAGAGCCTTATTGAGATAGATCCAACTATACAAATGGCTTGAAGAATGGAGTCCAAATGAAGATGTGGATCAAAACCAAGCGGAGGAGGAAAAGGAGAGTTCCTCCTTGTTGTACGCGACCCATAGAGGAGAAATGAGAAGAGAAATAACCTAAATAGAATGAATGGAAAAAGGTAAATTCAAATCTTTAATGGGCCACACGGTTAGCTTGCACGATTTTCCAAACCACGTGGAAACCACACAACTCCTGTAACTTAGGAGTCAAGCCCCACATAGTTATCCCACATGGTTAAGCCTATCCATGCACAAACCATGCAGCTCAGTGCAAGGTTACTTCCTAACTATCACTAATTGTATGTCTTATGCATGGTTTTCTCTAACCATGCACAAGTCGTGTGAAATACCTCTATAAAAACTATAGAGGTTCACACATGATCATACGCCTATACATGCACGGTTTCCCCAAATTGTGTTCAATGTAAAAAGGGGCTACACGATTTGCACTAAGAGGCCACACAGTTAGATCTAACCATGCGTCTCAACCTGCACTTCTCCAAAACTTGGTCTTCAGGCCTCCAACGCACATGAAAACCTTCCTAAAACCCATGAAACTTGTCAAGATTTAAACCATGACTAAAAATAAGGTTTTGGATTAACAGAAAACTCAAAATTATGTTCTGAAGATCAAAAATAAAACTGGTCTAACAACCTAAGTCCAAAAATTCAAAACATGTGAGGATTTCGACCTGCTCCAAATAATCAGGACATTAAAATCTCCCCACCTTAACATAGATAATCCTTGTGCTATAAAATAAAACCTAGAGATGTTACCAAATATACCCATCCCATTTAAATTAATCCCAGACTACCCTGGTCAAAAGGGCACAAGTCAACTACCTCAAGGGGGATCCCCACCTTAGGATTGACCTACCCTGACCGTATCCCAATCCAAAGATCAAATAAAACTGATGGTCTATCAACCATAACAGAACTTAAATTTCTTCCCATGATGCATCATCACTCCTGTACCTTATCAGGTGATCCTGTGTCATACCCGACTCCTATCAGAATCTTGCACCACATCGGTGCTTGCCTCATTCCCATGTCACACATGGCGAAAACAAGGTCCCTCATCTCATCATATGCTCAAATAAGTCCTAGTGCATCACACCTCAATAAAATCCCACATCTAACGATGTCTATATTTCAGCGCACCTCAAGTAACCTGCATCTCCTCAATGTCCCAGTGCCAACACACCTCAACAATCACACATCCAATGATGCGCACATATGAATCTTGGTGCCACACACCTCTCTCTCTCTCACACACACAAATATATATATAACGCATCTGAATGATTCCAACCTACTAACCATCATTTGGTTAGTAAATATGTATATCATGTGCACCTCGTGCACCCAAAACAAAAATTCCTCAAAATGAATTTCCAAAATTGTTGGGAAAAAATCCCTCAAGGTAACATTGCAGTATTTTTGGCTTGATTGTGTTTGTTGACAAAGCAGGTTTTTCATGGATATTTGTCGAGTTCTCAAGAAGTTGTTGACATTCCATGTTGACAAAGAATGATGACAAAGGAAAGGATGATCTAGAGGCGGTACAAAAGAGCAGTACAAGGTGGCGCCGTTTTCCAGTGTTTGCCAAATTTTTGGGGTCCAAAATTTGGAGTTTGGTGAGCATTGCGAAATGTGGATTTCCATGAAGAGAATAATTTAATATGGAAAAGGCATGAATTTCGCGAAGATAGGATGCATGGTTTGGAAATCGCGAAGACCAGAAGAATGGAGGCGGTGAGTCTTCGCGATTACGTCAAGCTTCGCGAACGACAGAGGCTGAAGTGCATCGCGGCGGTGAAAGGCTTCGCGAGGGAGCTTCATGGAGAAGGCGCGAAAGAATGTTGGGCTTCGCGAGGGAGCTTCGCGGTAAAGTCGCGAAGGTATGTTGACGGTGATTTTTCGCGACTACGTCAAGCTCCGCGAACGAAAGATTGCCGTGGAGCTTCGCGATTTGGACAGAATTCCGGCTGAAACTTTGGAGCTTCGCGATTTGAAATGATGTGGCGTTGACTTCGCGCGGAAAGGACGAGGGTCGGTGGAATCGCCTATAAATAGAGGCTGACCCCTTCGAGCGAAGCAGAGAGCATTTTCATAGAAGATCATTCGCTCTCGATTTGCGAAGGTGGTTCGCGGAGCCAGTGTGCTTCGCGAAAGAGGTGATTTGCGGCGGCTATTGTAGCTCCGCAAAACCTGCGAGCTCCGCGTTGGCTTACTTAGCTTCGCGAGGGTCGTTGCTTTGCGACGGCTTGAGCATCGCGAGAGTTCTTTGCGAGTGAGCTTTGCGAGGGAGCTTCGCGAGTGAGCTTCGCGAAAAGGCAGGAGCTTCGCGAAGGCTTGTTTGAGCTTCGTGAAATTGGGAGCCTCGCATTGTAGGGTGCTTTGCGAAGGTCTTTCCAAAGGTAGTTTGCCCAGTGGATAGTGGCAAAGGGGTATTCATCTACGGGTGAAAGTTGAACTTCAACAGAGCATCTACATACAGAGAAAGATGCATTCCTCAATGGAAATGAAGAGACCTACAGGTCTATAAACTGTGAGTGAATCCCTTCTGGAGCAGTGAGCTTAGGAAGAGGAAGTAGGTAATCCTCTCCACCGGCAGTGATCCAGAGAGAGAGAAACAGGGAGTGACCCTTGGGAAAGCAGTGAGCTGACCCTAAACTTTGTATAGGCAGTGAGCCTGGGCATAAAAGTGATCTAGCCCGAACATTGTAATCCACAGCTAGTGAAGTCTAGTGGAATTTGGTACGAACCGGCAACTTGTCGGCGTATGCTCCTTGGACGTAGCCCTTAGCAGTGAACCAAGTAAAAATCTCTGTGTCTGCCTGCTTACTTCCCTGCATTGCATTCAAAGCATCATCATTAGGTAAAGGAGACAAGTGATCACAGTAACCACACAAGTGAAAACAAAGTGACCCTTGTAACAAAGAGGTCAAGATCCAGTGGGGCAGAAAGAACTTTGAAAAAGAATATCCATACCCTGATTCACCCCCCCTCTCAGGGTATATAGGCCCATATTGGTCCTAACAAAAATCAAAATAAAAGGAAACTATGGTCACGCCCATGGAATACCTCTGACAGTCGTCAGCTCACCAGCCTAATCAACACCTAGCAGGTCCATGAAATGCACCTATCCTGAAGATTTACTACCTATGATCCCCTATAAATACCCTATAGGACACTTAATAGACTTTATCTAAGCTACTTGTCAAGCCATGACCCAAAATCTATCAAATCTGGTGGCTGCCCCGCCTGCACTAGAGCCTGAACCTAAGATTGTACCTTTGTATCCTGATATACCTGACCCTCAAGGGCTTCAACCCATGCTTACTCTAGAGACACCCTATCCTCTCCTTCCTAACGCTCCATTGGATCCCATCTAGGTGGAAACCCATTGAATACTATTACATGGTCAGACAATCCAGATAACACACACACACACACACATCATAGTTAGTGGAAGAAGTAACATATAATGTCAACTCACTACCCTTAACCTCCCCCACCGCAACCATACCACACAAGATCCTAACCTCATGGCTTCCTTACCCACCCTTAATGAATCCAAGTATCACATATGCCTCGGGCCACACCCATCTTGTTGAACTACGTTATCTCAATCCGATGACCATGTCGCCCAACCTGGTGATCAACATCACCCTGTTTCATTATACTTGATTGCTCCTATAAAATATAGACCCATGAATTTATATATATATCACATCACAAATAGATTCCATTGGGTTCACTTGCCTGGGCTGGTTGAGTAAGATGCCACCTAAGAGAGGTTAGGTGGGAAAAAGTTACTTAGCTTCCTTTGTTGACACTTTAGACAACCAAACCCCTATTAGCACAATCCATGTCCCCAATGGAAATCACATGCATGTTATATCACACACACACACACAAATAATTCAAATATCCTATTTTCCTATCAAAAGAATAAACAAGCATACAAAAACGTAACAAGCATCCCTTTCCATACCAGGCCAAGGGTCCAATAACTCCTTTATTGCCATACCAGGACAATAATTACATGTCACATGACATAAAAGATAACAATAACACTCAAGTGTGCCACTTGAGGTGGAAATAATATCAAATATCAAATGAGAAAAATAGAACAACAATTCTCACCCCTAGAAACCTAGTCCGTCTCCCTTGCATGGGGATGCAGACACCCAAACCAGAGTTCTAAACCTAGTTCCAAAAACTTTCTAATATTCAGTCCACCATAAACCAAATAATAAGACCAATAAAGAGTTAAAGGAAATGAATTTTATACCATTTGTAGCTCCCCAACCCGATTATCCACTCGAACAATGCTTTCGAGCCGAGTTCCACTAGCCTTAGGCATGCCTCCCCATACGCCAAAGGTTTCCAACTAGCAGAGAGGGTGTGAAAGAATAATAGTGGGGAGAATTTACCCTTAGGTAATGATATATTAATGGTCCAAGTATATATATATATAATAAGCAATGGAAGAATAAGACTAACAAACTCAAAACTAGTAACCCACCCATGGTGGAAGCACAAAAATATCATGCAATAGAGAAAGCGTAACTAAAAAAAAATAAATAAATAAACAATTCAAAACACCATTTGTAGATACTCAAATAGAACATACATCCAATACAGGTCATACAATACAATAACAGAAAAAGGGTTCTCCCATGGTTGACCACAATACATGCATATAAGTAGCATGTTAATACAATAAGGAAAACAAAACAAAAAATTCTAGCTGAGGCAGGAACCTCAAAGGTCTCTAGCCTTATATCCCATAAAAACCAACCTCTAGGATCCAGCTTCATAGTCTGAACCCTTACCTGAATGAAAAATCATAAAGTCTACATGCATCCTGAAGGGCCTATGTAGGGTGTGAGAATGAGTCTCGATAGGTCACCACCAACATGTTCCGAATTTACATTTGTGATTAAGTAGGTGTGAACTAAAATAACTAAAACAATAACACATACATAAGTAAATACAAACTTCACTGGTGCTTAAAAGCCACCAGGAAGTTTTCACCTACCTTAGACCCCTGCTCGAAAGCACCCGTCGGCTCGAAACCCAACATCCGGAGGCACAATGATATCTATCCTCAATGAAATATCACTATTAGATCAAACTATGATGTCCTGAGTAACGATGATGACTATCCTCAAAAATGAGTCCTGGACCAACATCCTAAAGAACAATAGGCCTCAACCTCCAATCAATAACCTCAACACTGTCATCTGATGGCACCTCACCATCCTCAGGGATTTCTATGAAAAGAACCCCCATCCATTTACCTAATACACAACTACTGAGGGCATCTTCCAACATGAGTGGTCAAAACCACCTCATCACTGAGTCAAACTATGTGCACATGACTCTAAATGGTTCTTTGGCCAACATGGGTGAGCAGAAATCACTAAATAGTACATAAGACACACCAATCGACACCTCATGCCTCTGTGACCAAGTCGATCAAATCTGATGGTTATGCAATCCAACATCACATGATCCTTGCTTGTAATTTGATGGCCTTACTGCCTCAATTCGATGATCGAGTCTCCCAACCGATGATGCTCATCACCCAAATGACTTGGGCTATGCCCATCCTGACGATCACATCATCTCATCTCAGGTGGTCATCACCACCTCTATCCTCAATCCTCATGCATAACAAAATCCTCACAAAAATTAATATATATATATATATATACACTACTATATATAAGGCCATTAGCGACCGCCATTGGCGGTCGCTAAAGGGCTTTAGCGTCCGCGCAGCGACCGCCAATGGCGGTCGCTGTTGCCTCGTCGCTAGAGGCCTTTAGCGACCGCCAATGGCGGTCGCTATAGGTGCCCTGCAGCGCACCGCACGTCCGATGGACGTGCGGCCTCCTCCTGCATCTCAGGAATAATATTCCTGTCGTCCCCGTGCATTTTCAGGTCGTTCGGAGCACGTTTGCTCCGAATCGGACCGTCGCACGCCGTTTTGGTGTTTAACGGCGCCGGAAACGCGTTTCCGGCCGCCGCGGTCGCACGGCACCTCCGAATGAGGTGCCGTCTGGCCGACCATTTCACAATTGACGCCCCGGATGTTTTCGTACGGTTTCGTGGCATTCGGAGGTCGTTCGGGTGGGGGCTGTACGGGGGTGTGGGGGGGGGGGGGGGCTGTACGGGGGTGTGGGGGGGGGGGGGCTGTACGGGGGTGCGAGGGGGGCTGTACGGGGGTTCGGGGGGCTGTACGGGGGTGCGGGGGGGCTGTACGGGGGGTGGCGGGTGGCTGTACGGGGGTGCGGGGGGCTGTACGGGGGTGGCGGGGGGCTGTACGGGGGTGGCGGGGGGCTGTAGGGGGGTGGCGGGGGGGCTCTCCGGGGGTGGCGGGGGGCTGTACGGGGGTGGCGGGGGGCTGTACGGGGGTTCGGGGGGCTGTACGGGGGTGCGTGGGGGGGGGGGGGGGGGCTGTACGGGGGTGCGGGGGGCTGTACGGGGGTGGCGGGGGGCTGTACGGGGGTTCGGGGGGCTGTACGGGGGTGCGGGGGGGCTGTACGGGGGTGCGGGGGCCTGTACGGGGGTGGCGGGGGCCTGTACGGGGGTGGCGGGGGGCAGTACGGGGGTGCGGGGGGTTGTACGGGGGTGCGGGGGGGCTGTACGGGGGTGCGAGGGGCTGTACGGGGGTGCGGGGGGGGGGGGGGGGGGCTGTACGGGGGTGCGGGGGGCTGTACGGGGGTGCGGGGGGGGGGGGGGGGGGGCTGTACGGGGGTGGCGGGGGGCAGTATGGGGGTTCGGGGGGTTGTACGGGGGTGCGGGGGGCTGTACGGTGGTGCGGGGGGGCTGTACGGGGGTGCGGGGGGGGGGGGGGGGGGGCTGTACGGGGGTGCGGGGGGCTGTACGGGGGTGCGCGGGTGGCTGTACGGGGGTGCGGGGGGCTGTACGGGGGTGGCGGGGGGCTGTACGGGGGTGGCGGGGGGCTGTAGGGGGGTGGCGGGGGGGCTCTCCGGGGGTGGCGGGGGGCTGTACGGGGGTGGCGGGGGGCTGTACGGGGGTTCGGGGGGCTGTACGGGGGTGCGGGGGGGGGGGGGGGGGGGGGGCTGTACGGGGGTGCGGGGGGCTGTACGGGGGTGGCGGGGGGCTGTACGGGGGTTCGGGGGGCTGTACGGGGGTGCGGGGGGGCTGTACGGGGGTGCGGGGGCCTGTACGGGGGTGGCGGGGGCCTGTACGGGGGTGGCGGGGGGCAGTACGGGGGTGCGGGGGGATGTACGGGGGTGCGGGGGGGGGGGGGGGGCTGTACGGGGGTGCGGGGGGCAGTACGGGGGTGCGGGGGGGGGGGGGGGGGCTGTACGGGGGTGCGGGGGGCTGTACGGGGGTGCGGGGGGGGGGGGGGGGGGGGCTGTACGGGGGTGGCGGGGGGCAGTACGGGGGTTCAGGGGGTTGTACGGGGGTGCGGGGGGCTGTACGGGGGTGCGGGGGGGCTGTACGGGGGTGCGGGGGGGCTGTACGGGGGTGCAGGGGGCTGTACGGGGGTGCGCGGGTGGCTGTACGGGGGTGCGGGGGGCTGTACGGCGGTGCGGGGGGATCTCCGGGGGTGCAAAGGTCATCCCATTGATTACAAAAGTGAAAAATAAAAGTGATAACATCTAATTAATACATATTTCTTTTATCGATACCATACAAAAATTTATAAAAAATATATTGGATAATACATAATCTATAATATCAGATTTATTGATCTGTTGGAATTAGTTCTTCGACTTTTTCAAATGTAGAATCATTCAAGATTATCTGATCAAAAACTCAATATGTGTATAAAATATTTAAAAGACCACCATGGATGGTAATAATGCATTACTTAAATGAATAAATACAGTACATCAACCCTACCAGTAAAAACAAAAAACATATCTCGTGAATATATGGTGCGTCACGCGTTGCCATCACTGTTACCTCCTTCTGGTGGACCAGGTGCCTACAACAAATAAACATTATAAATATTTTAATAACAAAAATAATTTAAATTAAATAAATAAATACAGTATATACCTGCGTCGTATGATCCCCTGTACCATCAGCTCGACGCACATATTCCCGCAGTGCTCTTACCTCAGCTGTCAATTGCGCATTTGTCTCCTCGGAAGCGCGCAGCCGTGCCTCAAAATCTGACATCTGCTGTGTCATATGAGCAACAGTAGGACCGACAACCGCAGCGCGTGACACTACAGAACGAGGAATCCCTGCTCCATAGGTCAAACTATAGCCATGCCCGTCCCGACCAATAATGCGATGAAAGATCTCATCCCGTCGCATGGGAAGCTGTCACTGGTCCTCTGGCAGATGTTCTAACTCAGCTTCAAATTGATCCTGTGAAATATTTAAATATATATAAATATATATATGTTAATATAAAGATTTATGTAATTATTGGTAAGTACAAACACTTACTATCAATGCTGCAACCTCTGGATCATTGCGATCACGAGTCCTTATCCACACCGACATTTTATCAGTTGCTGCACCTTGCCCTCGCAACTGTATATTAAAAGAATATAAACACAAAACCATATTAATTAATTAATTAAAAAGTGAATAATATATACCTCATGTCGGATCTGAGACACGTGACGAGTCCCGAGCCTGTGAGCTGGTCCCTGCAACGCTCGATTCTCCGAATGGCGTGTTGACACCTCCTACATTCAATTCATTCAAATTTCAAACAAATCACATATTCTTGAAAATATATATACAGCAAAATAATTAATATACAAACCGCAACACCCTCAGTAGACCAATATGCAACCAAGTCACGCCACTGAGCCGGGAGGACACCTCTCGGGACTTTTTCCAAAATGTCAGGGGCACCCACATTTGGTACCCAGTGGTCCCTCTTCACTTTGCCTTTATAATCTTTCCACAGCTTACGGCATTTGCTCATACACACGGGCCGAAACTCTTCAGGGCATACTTTCAAATTTTGCTATAATGAAAATAATCAAACATATTAGTATTATTTATAAATAGAAAATAAAGTAAAATTATTTTCTTACCTGAACCTCCCTCCATAGACGATCTAATGTGTCCTGAGGGATAGAAGCCCAATCACGCGTGGTCAATGGAAATCGATGTGGGTCACGTATGATATGACCCGGCTGACGAATAAATGCCGGGGCATTCGGTCCCACGGGATGAAATACCTCATCAAATGAAACATCTATCGTCGTGTCGGAATTCCATGCTAATATGCCACGACCAGGGCCTCTCCTGCGAGAGGAAGAAGCAGCCGAGTCTGATCCTGTTGAAAACAATTTTATATATAAATTGACAAATGTTATATATATATATATATATATGTTAATTACATAAATAATATAGATAATGACTGTCAAACATACCTCGACCCTGAGACGTAGATGCCTCAGATGGATGATGTGGATTTTCTGCCTCTTCCCCTGACATGTCTGCAATCATACAAAATATCAGTAATGATTCCAAAGTGTTTAAAAGATAAATTGGATTGTTCTTAATAAATCAAACTTGTACAACTGTTAATCAAACAAAAAATGGATTGAATAATTAGTTGTGAATGAATTTTAAAAAATCAGAAAGTTAATCAACCTAAATATTTATGACTGAATTAACTTACAAAAGTGAGGATTAAAACTTATAAGGATTTATAAAATGATTAGATAATTTATGATATCCTAGGACATTCTACTGAATAGCGGGAAAACAATTATACCTTTCATTAAGCATGCAAATCGACCGTTTCTCCTTCAACAGCCGCTCTGACCCAATAAATATCTTCTTCACGTTGAACTACGGTATGTTGATCAAGTTGTTGGTAAACAAACAGAACAGTCTCGGGTTCATCTTCTTCAAATAAAAACACTCCTCGCCGAGACATTTTGACAACAACTTGCCAACTTGGATCCGAAGGCAAAGTAACGAAGAATACTTGTTCCGCTTGTGATGTCAAGATGAAAGGTTCATTCTCAACTCGTTCATTATTTCTGTATAACATGTAGTTAAAATTCACCAATGAAAACTGATATTGATCGACTTTACATCCACGCACTGGATCAACCCAATTACACTTTAACAATATGTACTTCAAACCGTGTGTGTATACAACTTCAATGATGTCTATCAATTGACCATAGTAATAACCAGAATCGACAAAGGGACAATCGATTCCACTGTTTTTTGTTGCTCGTTTGTCATCAACATCTTTAATGCGAAATCGAAAACCATTAGCATCAATAGCTTTATAACGACGAGCGGTTATAGATGGACCCTCAGCCAGTTGGATAAATACTTCAGGTAACGTGGGGTCCCCTAACTCCCTCAGCTTACGAACCTACATAATTTATAAAAATCAATACTGATATATGCAGAAAGAATTAGTTTAATACTTCACTCATAATGAAAATCAATTTATACATACATAATCCTTGAACCAATCATGAAATGCCGCATAATGAGATTGTTGAATTTGCAACTCAGTCGCACGATGCATCTCTTCTTTTATCTCATTAATGTGTTTCCTGCAAATGATTACGCGATGTTTAAAAGATCAACTTATGCAAAGAAAACATGTAAAAGTTATACAAGCACATTGATAAGATACTTACTGCATTAATGGTGCAACTGATGGAGTATTGAACAAGATATATCGATGTGCTTGTATCCACTCGATGTTGTCCATATCAAATGTGGTTCCTTCTCCAACTGGACCATCATGAATCCGAGAGGGCTTATCTAATTTTGTTTCAACATCCGTAAGATATTCTGCACAAAAGGTAGTACACTCGTCCATCAAATAACCATTGGCTATTGATGCCTCTGGACGAGCTCTGTTGCGTACAAATCTTTTCAATGTACTCAAATACCGTTCAATAGGATACATCCACCTGAATTGCACTGGACCAGCAGCCATTACTTCATCAGTTAGGTGCACTGTTAAGTGGACCATAACATCGAAAAATGAGGGGGAGAAAAGTTTCTCAAAGTGACAAAGCGTAAGTACAATTCGGTCCTGCAAACTTTTTAAATCACTCATTCGTTGATTTCTTAAACAAAGCTGTCTAAAAAAATTACTCATCTCAATCAAGGGCTGAACAACATTGGGGGATAAACAATCACAAATTGCGATTGGAATCAACTGCTGAAGTAATATGTGATTGTCATGACTTTTCAACCCTTGCAATGTCTTGCTCGTCAGATTCACACACTTTGAAATATTAGAAGAGTAACCATCAGGCACCTTGACCATCTTCAAAATGGAAAGAAATGTATCTTTCTCCTCTGTAGTCATCGAATACTGTGCAGCAGGCATATATGCCTTGTTTCCCTCAGCTAACTGTAAATGAAACTGTTTCCTTAAACCCATTTCTTCCAAATCACGGCGTGCATTAACATGGTCCTTTGACTTTCCACTGACACCTAAAATGGTCCACAATATGTTATCACAAACATTTTTTTCAATGTGCATGACATCCAAATTATGCCTCAACATGTTAGTTTTCCAATACGGAAGACTATAAAAAATACTTTTCTTTTTCCAATTGTGACTGCGCTGCCTACCCGCAGCACGAATATTACGTACTGGAGGAGCCACCAAATCCTGAATTTCATATACCGTGCGGATGTTTTCTTCCTCAATCCGCGATAACATTTCGACTCCTGTCATGATCTTTGGTGCTGGGCTGAACTCTCTAGAACCATCAAATGCCACTCTGTCCTTTCTGAACCTGTGCTGGGGAGGGAGAAAATGCCTGTGACCCATGTATACCCATTTTTTGGAATGTTTAAGCCATACAGATTTTTTACTTTTATTGCAACAAGGGCAAGCAAATTCCCCTTTCGTACTCCAGCCTGATAAATTTGCATAAGCTGGGAAGTCATTGATTGTCCACAATAAAGCTGCATGCAGTTTGAACATTTCATTCGTTTCGCAGTCATAAGTCATCACACCATCGCCCCAAAATTCATTCAACTCATCAATCAATGGCTGAAGGTAAACATCAATCTTATCCCCCGGACTTTTAGGTCCATCAATAAGAGTGGAAAGTAATATAAATTGTTGCTTCATACAAAGCCACGGAGGAAGATTATATGGAACCAACACCACGGGCCATGTGCTATGAGTTGCACCAACCATAGACTTGAATGGATTGAAACCATCTGCTGCCAATCCCAATCGGACATTACGAACATCTTTAGCAAAGTCAGGATGTCTCTTATCAAAATCCTTCCATGCATGAGAGTCTGCCGGGTGGGTTAACATGTCACTTTCATGAACTCTTTCTGCATGCCATCTCATTAAATTAGAAACTTTAGATGACATAAAAAATCTTTTCAACCTCGGTTTAAGGGGAAAGTAACGCATTTGCTTTACGGCAATCGGTTTCCCCTGTATCGCAATCTGACTTTGATGAGTCTTATTTCCCCTGTTCTCTTTCCACCTGGAAGCGCCACAAACCGTACAGATATCCAAATGAGCAGTTTCATTTCTAAACAACATACAGTTGTTTGCACATGCATCTATAGTCTCATATGTAAAACCTAAGTTCTCTGTCAACTTACGAGCATAGTAATACGACTCAGGAATCTTAGCGTCGACAGGAAGAACTTTTTTCAATAAAACCAAAAGCATGTCGAATGATGTGTCTGACCAATTGTTCAAAGTCTTCAAATACAACAACTCCACGATGAACGACTGTTTATTGTAAGAAGTACATCCAGGATATAATTCTGTTTTCGCATCATCAAGTACTTCATAAAACCTCCTCGAATCACGATCTGCACCAGAGCGAAGATTTATCTCACCGGTCTCAAGATTCTGGATGTCAATGCCTTCAGGATCAAACCCACGTACCATTTCAGTAAGCATTTCATGCATTGGATCAGTCATCCTTGCATCAACATCCATCTGAGCTGCATCTGTATTTTGACAACGAACATATTCTTCTCCATGACGAGTCCAACTCTTATAATTTTTCAGAAATCCATTAAAGAAAAGGTACTCCCTCACAGTATCTCGTGTGAATTGATATCTGTTAGCACATTTTCTACATGGACAACTAATATAGTCACTTTCAAATCCTCTCGTGAAGTCAATAAACTGCATAATGCCATTGAAATATTCTCTAGACGTTCGATTTGGAAGATCAATCCAACTCTTATCCATAATAATATCTGTATAACAAACATTTACACAATACTTATTACATTTACATTTTTCAAATCAACTATATTCAAAATAAATATTAATCATTTGTTTATGAACCATTGATAAAATAATAATGTAACTGAAAGCTCATGTTACCTGATTGAGCTACAAACCTGAAAGGGAGGGGAGCCGAAGGCGGTGCTGCGAGGGAGAGGAGCAGCGAAGGGGAGCCGGAGCCAAAGGCGGTGCGGCAAGGGAGGGGACGGGCGGCGGCGGCGGCGGGGAGCTGGAGGAGAGGAGGCGGTGAGGGGACGGGGGACGGGCAGCGAGGGGGGGGGGGTGTCCGGGGTCGGGGGGGGCTGTCCGAGGTGCGGGGAGGGGTGTCCGGGGTGTCGGGGGCCTGTCAGGGGTGCGGGCAGGGGTGTTCGGGGTGTGGGGGTGTCCGAGGTGCGGGGGAGGGGGGGCTGTCTGGGGTGCAGGGGGGCTGTCGGGGGTGCGGGGTGGGGTGTCCGGGGTGCGGGGGGCCTGTCCGGGGTGCGGGGGGGCTGTCCGGGTTCGGAGGGGGGGTGTCCGAGTGCGGGGGGGGGGGGGGGGGGGGCTGTCCGGGGTGTGGGGGGGCTGTCCGGGTTCGGAGGGGGGTGTCCGAGTGCAGGGGGGGGGCTGTCCGGGGTGCGGGGAGGCGTCCGGGGTGCGGGGGGCGGTCCGGAGTGCGCGGGGGGGTGCTGTCCGGGGTGCGGGGAGGCGTCCGGG
Organism: Viscum album; assembly: GCA_963277665.1. Lineage (NCBI taxonomy): Eukaryota > Viridiplantae > Streptophyta > Magnoliopsida > Santalales > Viscaceae > Viscum > Viscum album. The sequence goes on from OY728135.1 coordinate 266,777,663, forward strand.
GTGCGGGGGGCGGTCCGGAGTGCGCGGGGGGGTGCTGTCCGGGGTGCGGGGAGGCGTCCGGGGTGCGGGGGGCGGTCCGGAGTGCGCGCCGGGGGCTGTCCGGGGTGCGGGTGCCGTCCGGGGTGGGGGGGGGAGGGCCGAGAGGCCGGAGGGCGGCGGCCGGAGGGCCGAAGGCGGAGGGCGGCGGCCGGAGGCCGGAAGGCAGGCGGCGGGGGAGGACGGGCGGCGGGGGAGGGCGGGCGGCGGGGGAGGGCGGGCGGCGGGGGAGGGCGGGCGGAGGGGGAGGCCGGGAGGCGGGGGAGGCCGGGCGGCGGGGGAGGCCGGGCGGCGGGGGAGGCCGGGCGGCGGGGGAGGGGAGGGCGGCGCGAGGGAGGGCGACGAGGGGTTAGGGCGAGATCGAGAGGGCGCGGGGGGGGGGGGGGGGGGCAGAAACCCCCCGAATATTTTTAGGGAGGTTAGCGACCGCCATTGGCGGTCGCTAATGGTGGGCTATAGCGACCGCCAATGGCGGTCGCCCGAGTCAGGGGGCCTCCACTGCCCCCTTTTCTAGTAGTGATAGAAATTCAATTTAATCTAAAAAATTCAATTTAACATAAGAACACCCCACGACTTAACCACCCAAGGTTCATAGCCTCTCACATGGATCAAACCATTTGTAGACTCGTGCAAACATGCCCATCTACATCTCACATTTTTTAGTTTAATTAATTAAAATAAACCATTAAAACTATGGGGTCTTACTCGATCATCACAACAACACACTAAATTTTGCACCCCACAAACACTTATGAAATCTTAAATAAAAGTATGCAACACCTACCTCATAGTCATAGACATAGTCACATATGATATTAGCCTTTAACCTCAATCGATTTGGGATAAATTTTTGTTTTAGATGAACACCCTAAAAATAGGGAAAAATGACTCACACAGATTTAGCAGTCTGTGAGGTAAAGTAAAAGTAAAATAGAAGAAAGGGGGAGGAGATCCTTATTAAAATGGATCCAACACCACAAACGACTTGAAGAACGGAGTCCAGATGAAGGAGGTGGATCAAAACCAAAAGGATGAGGAAAAGTCGAGTTCCTCCTTGCTTTATACGGCCCATAGAGGAGAAAAGAGAAGAGAAATAACCTAAATATAATGGTGGGAAAAAGGTAAATTCATCTCTTTAATTAATGGGATGTACAGTTAACTCACACGATTTTCCAAACCGTGTGAAAACCGTGCATCTCATACTGCTTAGGAGTCAATCCCCATACAGTTAGGCTTAATTGTACATAAACCGTGTGGCTACAGTGTCAGGGTACCACCCAATTGGCACTAACCGTGTGGCTTGTACATGATTTCCCCTAATAGTGCACAAGTCATGTGAAAGCCCTCTAAAAAAACTATAGAGGTTCACGCACGAACATGAACCCCCCCACACGGTTTCCCTAAATCGTGCTCAGTGCAAAAAGGGTCTGTATGGTTTGCACTAAGAGGCTACACAATTAGATCTAATTGTGCACCTTAGCCTTCACTCCAACAAAACCGGGCCTTTGGGTATTAGATGCACCCGAAACCCTTACAAACACCCATAACATTTGTCAATCCTTAAACTGTGACTAAAAACAAGGTTTTGGGTTGATGGAAAACTTGGAATTAAGTTATAAATATCAAAAATAAAATTGATCTACCCACCAAAGTCCAAAAATTCAAAATGAGCAAGGATTTCGAACCGCGCCAAATAACCATAAAATTGCAATAATTTTTTTTAATTTTATTTCATACATATCATTTTCAAACAAGGCATGATATTACTTTATAGACACAACAAGAAATAGTACAACAAAGATCAAATATGTGTATGTAAAGGTGAATTATCATTTATAATTACTATATTATGGCTGCAAGTACTTAACATTTTATTTTTAATTAAAAACTTCTTTTGAAACGGATCTATCATCGTTAAAAAGGAAAAAAGTAATGTATATATATCATGTTCTAAGATTTATGTTTGAAATAATTATAATAGGGACAATTAAAAAATTCTACAAGGTTAAATTTTATCATAAAATTTCCTATAATTTAACTTATAATTATATTGAGAATACATGTTCAATGCTTTCTTTTTTTAATTTTAGTTTTTTGATGACCCTCACCCTTATTATTAAAAAGATCCAAATCACTTACAAGGAGCATAGGTGTAACATCCCAATTAAGTAATGAATAATATATATTTTTATCTATGTCTACTAATGAATTAGATAGTGTTTTAGAGGCTTAAAATGAGAATAAATCCAATCTTAAGCATGGAATACACTACTATTTTTAAAAGATTGTTTTACTGATTTTTGATGGCAAACCATTTTTAAATCAAACAATTGACATTTTTATAAGCTCTATTTGTAAAAATAAACTTATTATTTATGATTGGGACATTGAAATTTACATTGGATAATTTTTTGGTATTTTTCTGACAATGTTCATTTTTTAATGAATAGTGAAAAATACTGCATTTTACATCAAAACTGCTTTTTCATCTAATTTAATTATATGGTTAGATTATATTTTGAATTGGTTTTAAAGTTCAATTATAATATATTTTTACCATTTAATCCAATAGTGGTCGTTAGAATTAATTTCACTTTGAAATTGGACTTAAACTAGTGTCAATCTTTTGATACTTATTATTTCATAAAAACACGCTATTTGCTCAGACAGCGGGAATTAATTATTAAATTAATTAATGTAACTTATATGTTTTGAATTTTGTAAAATAGACATAATTTTTGAATTCGGAATATCAAATATATCTTAGGGTGAAGTTTTGGTATTTTTATGAAAAACTTCAATTTTTGATGAATAGTGAAACCACTAAGTGGTACTTAAAAAACTGATTTTTCGTTTAAATGAAATTTTACCAGCTCTGTGTTTTGAATTTCAAAAATCCGACATACATGGTTGTCATTAAGAAGTAAAATGTGGTTCAATGGGATTAAAATATTTTTTTGGTGAATAGTAACTTTTAAGTTTTTAATCACGATTAGAGGTAATTAGTGTAATTTAAGGTAAGAATAATATTTTAATAATATGAAATGAACTTGACACATGTCCTACCCTTATTGGATGTGTCATGGGCGACCAAGACAATCCATGGGTCAACTTGGGGACCCCATGGAGCCACTTTGGAAGGAAAATGACATTAATATATTTTTATTTAATGTTAAAGTAAAAATGTCACAAACATGAGTTATTTTACTAAAACAATTTTTAAATGGGGTTATACAAGTCACATTTTTGACTATAAATATTAATTAGAAATATAAAAATATTTACTACATCATCATATATTTTTTATAATTATTATACATTAAATAAATTAAATTATTTATGACACCATGATGATGTAGCGATTACCTCATTATTTAACGATTTAAATAAAATGAAAATATAATGTAAAATCTAAGACCTACACTTGTAAAAAACCTATTGTATGGGTGTATTTCAAACCCTTATCACCTTATCCTCTAAATTTATAATTGTGGGACCTTTTTTATCCGAAAATAATTTTATAAAAAAGTATCTTTTCTTAACTTTCCAAGAGTGCCCCTCCTCTCCTCTTATAAAAGGCCCCCACCTCTACCACATTACCCACACTTACAAAGCCTTTGGTTTGACCAAAACCTATCCATTTTGTCTCTCCACATCCCTCTATAACTCATAGAAGCCTCACTTTGGGCATAAGTCTTCCCAAGGAAGCCTTTGAGCTCAAATCAAAAAGAGTTACTCGATTTAAAGGTAGTGTCTTCTATTGTGTTCTTATGTTTTATTTTGCTTCTCCAACCCCCTAAACTATTTTTATTAATTTATTTTGTAATAACACCAGTATCTTCCATATACTAGGATGTTGTTATAAGAAGTATTCGAGCTACAATTATACACACCTACATCTAATGGTTAAAGAACATACTGTTTCCGTGGATGGCGAATTTCTGCCTCACGAAATGATGATTGTTCAATATTATTTTAACACCTTCAAAGGTGGACATTAAGATGAAACTATATTTATATATGATATATAATATGTTTATGTTTTACTTAATCTTCTGTATTTTTCATTTATGGCATACCTTTATGGTTACCATTATGGGTAATCGCGATATCTTCATTTTAGGAAGTGCGGACTACCGCCCCCTCAAAGTGATTTGATTCGTTAATGCCATATGTGGGACGTATAAAGGATGTAATTAATGGTATTATATATGATATTATACTGGAATTACAATATACCTTTATATCATTATGATTCCATTCCATAAAATACGAAATAGAAATGAAAGTAGCGTTCATGCGTACGTACGGCTTACCATCTCCATGAACGGTGCATTTCATTTATTACCTCTAAAAGTTATGTAATATTATAAATGCATGTATATACTGGATATATATGATATATATGATATCTACATCATGATTATAACTCTGGATATAATGGATACATGAAAAACTTGTAATTATAAAGATTTTATTTTTGACTCAAGTACCAATGATCGTTAAAACGACCGTTATTAACTTAAATAATTACATAGTGTTCATGACATGGAAATAAGTGATATAAAAGGAATAATGAACTTGAAAAAGGTTCTTAAACAAGTAGAAATTAACTCAAGTTTATTATTCAGAAGATTAAAGAACGATCAAGTCAAGTCGGATACGAGGTATGGGACTTCGTCTCAATATCCTTTCATTGAGGCATATTTTGTTTTATACACAACCTTCTTTTATACGGTGTATAAACCCCTTTGACTTTTACGTTTATCCAAAAGGAATCTTTTTTTATATGAAGCGTTTTACTAAACAACAAAAGGGAATGTTTTTGTCGTACGTATGTGGTGACAACGACTTCTCCGCCGCCGTGACCATTATTTGAGTTTCAGCTTCCTCTACAAGCCATACATTTTTTTTAAAAGAAAAATAAATACCCTGTTTTACTTTTCTTTTATTTTGGTATTGAAAATGGTTTTCATAATGTTTTTATATCAATGTGTTGTATTGATATCTTGTGATTGAAAAGTGGAAGTGTTATGTTTCCTTTATGCATGTTTTATGTGATACGATTATGTTATGGTTCTTGGGCATTATTATAAAGACGGGTGGTTCCGTGATAAAATAAGGGTGGGTGAGCCCGATATAGCTCTCCAATGCATTGGGTAACGCGAAGGAGTTAAACGTTAAGGTTTCTCCGAAGAGATTTAGGGAATATACTGTGATGGGTATTCCAAACGTAACCAAGAGGGTTACTCCCTATGTAAGAATGTTATGAATGCCTCAAGTTACCTTTATGTGTTATGATTTCTATGATTTATTCATGATTTGATGAGGTATGTTAAAGTGATTATGTTTTATGAGTAAAGTATGATTTCATTGATTCTTATGTATACATGTACTCATGTTTCCATTCCATATTTTCAGATCCCTTACTGAGATTTTTATGCTCATCCCAAGTTTTTGAAATGTTTTTCAAAGGTCAAGGGAAAGGTACATGATGTGATGATAATGTCAAGGAAGTATCAAGAAAGAATCCATGTTTTATTTTAAATATGTTTCCGTTTATGGGAAAAATGAGTACTATCTTTTATATAACCACTTTGTTTAAATTTGGAATGTAATGCAAGTTTTATGATCTAATTCTCTAAAACTCTAAACCTGAAAAGATCCTCAAGGTGTATTCTTAAAATATCTCAAGATTAAGTAATGTTTAAGGCTGAGGCCTTATAGTTGGTATCAGAGGTCAGTTTAGATAACTTTAGGAGTTAGAATTTTTTTAAATGATTATCCAAAATTATTTTTTTTATAGTCAAATTGAAGTGATATAGCATTTGAAGATTACCATGTTGCTTCATCTAAGACATGTTTGTTCAGAATGGTTTTCCGTAGAGGAAATTGGGAAGTAGTGCTAGGAAGACATACAGAAGAAAATAACCTTCCGAATCAGCATCCTGAGATGGTCAGAATTGGAACTGAATAGTTTGTTGCAGTAATGGCGCAGTTCACTCAAGAAATAAATGGTGGCGGTATCCATGCACGAGATCAGCCAGATCAACCGCAGAGGAACATGTCAGTGGTGGAACATTTCATGAGGCAACATCCCCCATCATTCAGAGGATCATTTGACCCTGTGCTAGCTGAAGGGTGGATTAAAGAACTGGAGCAGATTTTCGATGTCATGGGGTGTTCAAACAATCAAAAGGTTAGTCTTGCTATTTACCGTTTGGAGGGTGAAGCAGATCAGTGGTTGTCGATGGTTAAAAATATCAAGGACGCTGATGAGATTACTGCTCTCGACTGGGATGATTTCAAAGGTATGTTTCTTGAGAAGTATTTTCCTAAGGCTGTTCGACTTAGGATGGAAAAGCAATTCTTGGAATTGAGGCAAGAGGAAGACTCAGTGGCTGCCTATGAAGAAAGGTTCACTTGATTGGCAAGGTATGCTCCAAATTTTATCCGAGACCTTGATAGTAAAATCAATCGTTTTTACTTAGGATTAAAGCCAAAATATCAAAGGGATTTAGATTCTCGTGAGTTTAAGAGTTATGAAAAGCTTGTTCAATGTGCTGAGAAGGTGGAAATGGAGTTTGCCGATGATCAAGTGTTCTATAACAACCAATAGAAGAAGAGACCGAGGTGGCAGGAGAAATGAAAGAATTCTTCAAAAAAGTCTGATGGTAAGAAAACTAAGTTTCCAGTTTGTGATAAATGTGGTAAAAGGCATGCTGGGGAATGTCTTATGAATTCTAGAAAGTGCTACCGATGTGGTAAGATGGGACATAAGGCTCGTGATTTCACTGAAAAAGATCAAGGTGAAGGTAAGAACAAATTTTATTTACAGTTAGTGAAATGTTTTAAGTGCAATGAGATGGGTCACTATGCAAACGAGTGTCCTACAAAGAGCTTGAGTGATGGGAAGCAGTTAGACTACAAGCAGAAAGAGGTGGTGAAATCCTTTGCAACTACTTCAGTAGATGTCGGGCCATCAAATGAAGTTGTATCAGGTACTTTGTTTATTTTTTCAGATTATTCCAGTGTGTTGTTTGATTTGGGGTCTACACATTCTTTCATCTCTGAAACCTTTTCTAGTAAAATGGGAATACCATCTCAAGAAATGACTCCTGAACTTGTGGTAAAAACACCTGGGAGAAATTTTGAGGCAAAAAGAATTTATAAGAATCTTCCTATCATTATCCGTGGAAAGAACCTACTTGCAAACCTTATTGTTTTACCTCTAGTAGAGTTTGATGTTATCTTGGGTGTGTATTGGCTCTCTATTTACCATGATAAGATTGCCTGTAGAGCTAAAGAAGTTTCTTTTCAGAAATACTTTCAGTTTGTGTACAAGAATGAACCCTTACTATTGATAACATATCAAGAGGCTGAGAAACTTGTAAAAGATGGAAATGAATGTTACATTGCACACATCGTTGAAAATAAAGGAACTGTTCAGATTAATGATGTGCCATTGGTAAATGAGTATCCTAATGTTTTTCCTGATGAGTTGCCTAGAATAATATCAGATCGAGAAGTTGAATTTACTGTTGACTTAGTTCCTGATGCTAAGCCAATTTCAAAACCCCCTTATCGAATAGCTCAAACTGAACTTTTAGAGTTGAAGGATCAATTGCAAGATTTATTAGAGAAATGTTCCATTCAACCTAGCACATCACCATGGGGTGCTCCTGTTTTATTTGTTAAAAAGAAAGATGGTTCTATGAGACTTTTCATTGATTATAGAGCCTTGAATAACATCACTGTTAAGAACAAATATCCTTTGCCTCATATCGATGATTTGTTTGATCAGCTCCAGGGAGCTCAGTATTTTTCAAAGATTGACCTGAGATCGGGGTACCATCAGTTGAAGGTAAAGGAAGTAGATATTCTGAAGACCGCGTTCCATACAAGATATGGCCATTATGAATTTGTAGTAATGCCTTTTGGGCTAACCAATGCACCTGCTGTATTCATGGACTTAATGAATAGAATTTTCCATGAGTTCTTGTATAAGTTTGTGGTTGTTTTCATTGATGATATTTTGGTGTTTTCTAAAAGTAAAGAGGAGCATGAAAGACATTTAAGGGTTATTTTTCAAACCTTGAAAGAAAAGAAATTGTATGGGAAATTCAGCAAGTGTGAGTTTTGGTTGCAACAAATTTCTTTCCTTGGTCACATTGTTTCTAAAGATGGGATTACTGTTGATCCTGCAAAAACAAAGGTTGTTGAAGAATGGCCAAGACCCACAAATGTAACTGAGATTCGTAGTTTCCTTGGTTTGGTAGCCTATTATCGAAGGTTTGTTAGAAATTTTTCACGGTTATCTAGTCTAATGACTAAGCTAACTCGGAAGGGTGTTAAGTTTATCTGGACAAAAGAATGTGATGATTGTTTTTAGGAACTGAAAAGAAGATTGGTGAATGCTCCAGTTTTGGAACTACCTTCCAGGAATGGTGAATTTGTTATCTACAATGATGCTTCATTGAAAGGACTTGGTTGTGTCTTAATGCAGAATGATTAGGTAATTGATTATGCTTCACGTCAGTTGAAAACTCATGAGGTAAATTACCCTACACATGATTTGGAATTAGCAGCTGTAGTTTTTGCTCTAAAAATTTGGAGGCATCATTTTTATGGAGTAAAGTGTGAAATATATACCGATCACAAAAGTTTAAAGTATATATTCACTCAGAAAGAATTGAACATGAGACAGAGGAGATGGATAAAATTAATCAAGGATTATGATTGTACAATTCATTACCATCCGGGAAAAGCAAATAAAGTGGCTGATGCTTTGAGTCGAAAAAGTAATGCTTCATTAACAATGTTGCATTTGGAACGTGATCCCTTGGTTAAATATTTGATGAACTTTGGCATAGAAGTTGTTGGTGCCGGTTGTCCTTCTGTTTTGTTTCAGGTATTAGTAAAATATTCTCTATCAGACAGAATCAAGCAAGCACAGAAGCAAGAAAGTGAGTTGTAGAAAAAGGTAGAGCTGGTTCAGAAAGGTAAGTTGCCTAAATTCAACATTGATAATGATTGTGTTTTGAGATTTGGGAAGAGATTGTGTGTGCCTTGTGATTCACAGTTGAAGAGAGAGTTGTTATGTGAAGCTCATAGTTCTCCATTTTCAGTTAATCCTGGCAGTACTAAGATGTATAGAGATCTTCGGGAGTATTACTGGTGGGATGGAATGAAAAGAGATATTGCTGATTTTACTGTGAAGTGTTTGACTTGTCAACAGGTAAAAGAAGAGCGGTAGTTACCGAAAGGGATGCTTCAGCCTTTACCAGTGCTAGAGTGGAAATGGGAAAATATATCCATGGACTTCATTATGGGATTGAAAAAGACACCTCAAGGTAATAATGCAATCTGGGTTATTGTTGATCGCTTGACTAAATCTGCTCATTTCCTTGCTATACGAGATACTTTTTCCCTAGATCAACTTTCCCGTTTGTATCTTAAAGAGATAGTCAGGTTACATGGAGTTACTCTCTCCATTGTATCTGACCGTGATCCCAGGTTTACTTCTAACTTTTGGAAAGGCCTTCAGAAGTCGTTGGGTACTGAATTAAATTTTAGTACAGCTTTTTATCCTCAATCAGATGGGCAGTCAGAACAAACAATTCAGACTTTGGAAGATATTCTACGTGCTTGTTCGATGGATTATCAGGGAATTTGGGACCAACATCTTTCTTTGGTTGAGTTTTCATATAATAACAGTTTTCATTCCAATATACAGATGGCACCATTTGAGGCGTTATATGGGAAGCGGTGTCAAACTCTAGCTTTCTAGGATGAAGTGGGTGAAAGGAAGCTGATGGGACTAGAAGTGGTAGAAGAGTTGGCAGAAAAAGTTTAGCTGATACAGAAACACATGAGAACAGCTCAGAGCAGGCAGAAAAGTTATGCGGATAACCAGAGGAAGGATCTATCTTTCAAGGTAGGTGATCATGTTTTTCTCAAAGTATCACCATGGAAAAGTGTGATGCAATTTGGTAAGAAAGGAAAGATGAGTCCAAGGTTCATTGGACCATATGAAATTCTGGAGAGAGTTGGATCAGTTACATACCGAGTGGCTTTACCTCCGAGTTTATCTCAGGTACACAATGTTTTTCATGTTTCGATGTTGAGAAAGTATATGCCAGATCCATCTCATGTTTTGAGTCCAGAGGTAGTTCAGTTGGAAGAGAATCTATCTTATGAGGAACAACCGGTCCAGATTATTGACCACAGGGATCAAGTGTTATGAAATGAGGTGATTCATCAGGTAAAGGTTTTTTGGAAAAACCACATGATTGAAGAGGCAACATGGGAATCTGAAAATGCAATGAGGGCTAAATACCCCCACTTATTCGATAAGTAAATAAATTGCGGGGACACAATTTTCTAAAGGGGGGAAGGATGTAACATCCCAAGTAAGTAATGAATAATAGATATTTTTATCTATGTCTACTAATGAATTAGATAGTGTTTTAGAGGCTTAAAATGAGAATAAATCCAATCTTAAGCATGGAATACACTAATATTTTTAAAAGATTGTTTTACTGCTTTTTGATGACAAACCATTTTAAATCAAAAAATTGACAATTTTATAGGCTATATTTATCAAAATAAACTTATTATTTATGATTGGGACATTGAAATTTACATTGGATAATTTTTTGGTATTTTTCTGACAATGTTCATTTTTTAATGACTAGTGAAAAATACTGCATTTTACATCAAAACTGCTTTTTCATCTAATTTAATTATAAGGTTAGATTATCTTTTGAATTGGTTTTAAAGTTCAATTAGAATATATTTTTACCATTTAATTCAATAGTGGTCGTTGGAATTAATTTCACTTTGAAATTGGACTTAAACTAGTGTCAATCTTTTGATACTTATTGTTTCATAAAAACACGCTATTTGCTCAGACAACGGGAATTAATTATTAAATTAATTAATGTAACTTATATTTTTTGAATTTTTTAAAATAGACATCATTTTTTAATTCGGAATATCAAATATAGCTTAGGGTGAAGTTTTGGTATTTTTCTGAAAAACTTCAATTTTTGATGAATAGTGAAACCACTAAGTGACTTAAAAAACTGATTTTTCGTTTAAATGAAATTTTACCACCTCTGTGTTTTGAATTTCAAAAATCTGACATACATGGTTGTCATTAAGAATTAAAATGTGGTTCAATGGGATTAAAATATTTTTTTGGTGAATAGTAACTTTTAAGTTTTTAATCGCGATTAGAGGTAATTAGTGTAATTTAAGGTAAGAATAATGTTTTAATAATATGAAATGAACCTGACACACGTCCTACCCTTATTGGATGTGTCATGACCGACCAAGAAAATACATGAGTCAACTTGGGGACCCCATGGAGCCACTTTGCAAGGAAAATGACATTAATATCTTTTTATTTAATGTTAAAGTAAAAATGTCACAAAATGAGTTGTTTTACTAAAACAATTTTTAAATGGGGTTATACAAGTCACATTTTTGACTATAAATATTCATTAGAAATATAAAAAGATTTCCTATATCATGATATATTTTTTATAATTTTTAGACATTAAATAAATTAAATTATTTATGACACCATGATGATGCAGCGATTACCTCATTATTTAACGATTTAAATAAAATGAAAATATAATGTAAAATCTAAGACCTACACTTGTCAAAAACCTATTGTATGGGAGTATTTCGAACCCTTATCACCTTATCCTCTAAATTTATAATTGTGGGACCTTTTTTATCTGAAAATCATTTTATAACAAAGTATCTTTTCTTAACTTCCCAAGAGTGCCCCTCCTCTCCTCTTATAAAAGGCCCCCACCTCTACCACCTTACCCACACTTACAAAGACTTTGGCTCGTCCAAACCCTATCCATTTTGTCTCTCCACATACCTATCTAACTCCTAGAATCCTCAATTTGGGCATAAGTCTTCCATAGGAAGCCTTTGAGCTTAAATCAAAAAGAGTTACCCGATTTAAAGGTAGTGTCTTCTATTGTGTTCTTATGTTTTATTTTGCTTCTCCAACCCCCTAAACTCTTTTTATTCATTTATTTTGTAACAAAACCAGTATCTTCCATATACTAGGATGTTTTTATAAGAAGTATTCTAGCTAAAATTATACACACTTACATCTAATGGTTAAAGAACATACTGTTTCCGTGGATGGCGAATTTCTGCCTCACGAAACGATGATTGTTCAATATTATTTTAACACCTTCAAAGGTGGCCATTAAGATGAAACTATATTTATATATGATATATAATATGTTTATGTTTTACTTAATCTTCTGTATTTTTCATTTATTGCATACCTTTATGGTTTCCATTATGGGTAAACACGATATCTTCATTTTAGGAAGTGTGGACTACCGCCCCCTCAAAGTGATTTGATTTGTTAATGCCATATGTGGGACGTATAAAGGATGTAATTAATGGTATTATATATTATATTATACTGGAATTATAATATACATTTATATCATTATGATTCCATTCCATAAAATACAAAATAGAAATGAAAGTAGCGTTCATACGTACGTACGACTTACCGTCTCCATGAACGGTGCATTTCATTTTTTACCTCTAAAGGTTATGTAATATTATAAATGCATGTATATACTGGATATATATGATATATATGATATCTACATAATGAGTATAACTCTGGATATAATGGATACATGAACAACTTGTAATTATAAAGAGTTTATTTTTGACTCAAGTACCAATGATCGTTAAAACGACCGTTATTAACTTAAATAATTACATAGTGTTCATGACATAGAAATAAGTGATATAAAAGGAATAATTAACTTGAAAAAGGTTCTTAAACAAGTATAAATTAACTCAAGTTTATTATTCAGGAGATTAAAGAATGATCAAGTCAAGTCGGATACGAGGTATGGGACTTCGTCTCAATCTCCTTTTATTGAGGCATATTTTGTTTTATACACAACCTTCTTTTATACGGTGTATAAAACCCTTTTACTTTTACGTTTATCCAAAAGGAATCTTTTTTATACGAATCATTTTACTAAACGAAAAAAGTGAATGTTTTTGTCGTACGTATGCGGCGACAACGACTTCTCCGCCGCCGTGACCATTATTTAAGTTTCGGCTTCCTCTACAAGCCATACATTTTTTTTAAAAGAAAAATAAATACCCTGTTTTACTTTTCTTTTATTTTTTCATTGAAAATGGTTTTCATAATGTTTTTATATCAATGTGTTGTATTGATATCTTGTTATTGAAAAGTGTAAGTGTTATGCTTCCTTTATTCATGTTTTATGTGATATGATTATGTTATGGTTCTTGTGAATTATTATGAAGACGGGTGGTTCCGTGATAAACTAAGGGTGGATGAGCCCGATATAGCTCTCCAATGCATTGGGTAATGCAAAGGAGTTAAACGTTAAGGTTTCTCTGAAGAGATTTAGGGAATATACTGTGATGGGTATTCCAAACGTAACCAAGAGGGTTACTCCCTACGTAAGAATGTTATGAATGCCTCAAGTTACCTTTATGTGTTATGATTTATATGATTTATTCATGATTTGATGAGGTATGTTAAAGTGCTTATGTTTTATGAGTAAAGTATTATTTCATTGATTCTTATGTATACATGTACTCATGTTTCCATTCCATATTTTTAGATCCCTTACTGAGATTTTTATGCTCATCCCAAGTTTTTGAAATGTTTTTCACAGGTCAAGGGAAAGGTACATGATGTGATGATAATGTCAAGGAAGTGTTAAGAAAGAATCCATGTTTTATTTTAAATATGTTTCCATTGATGGGAAAAATGAGTACTATCTTTTATATAACCTCTTTGTTTAAATTTGGAATGTAATGCAAGTTTTATGATCTAATTCTCTAAAACTCTAAACTTGAAAAGATCCTCAAGGTGTATTCTTGAAATATCTCAAGATTAAGTAATGTTTAAGGATAGGGCCTTATAATAAGTGTATTATTTCATAGCTTTTATTGAGTTTGGTTTTATTTTTAATATATATTTTAAAGTTTAAATTTCAAATTGTAAAGTTGAAATGATTTTAATTTGTGTTGTTGTTTTCTAGTTCTATTTGTGTTTTGTTTTTCTAGATTTGTTTGTGTTGTTGTACTATTCGACTATTGTATTTGAATATATTTTTTTAAAAAAAATTAATTTTTCACATCGGTTATTGTATAACCTATGTGAAATATAGTTTACTGCGTTGGTTTTTTAATAACCGATGTGATAAAGGGTTTACACATCGGTTATAAAATAATCAATGTTAAAAACCCTTCCCATTATGAAATTTTAGAAAACTTTATATGATAGTTTATGTAATAATCAACATGAAATATAGTTTTTCATGTTTATTACCAATAACCGATGTGAAAAACCTATTTACAACTTCCCTTATAATGTCATTACTAGTTATCTTGTGTTAAAAACAAAAAAAAAAACATAGACAACCCATTTTTGCACTATTGCACCATTTTTTAGAAAAAACATCTAATAATCCATCATAAAATTTTCATTTTATAAATTTTGAATGAGTCATAAACCCAAAGTGATAAAACACTCACACTATGCTTCAAGAAATCAATAACCCTTTTTAAAATACTTGAATTCAAGTAATACTTCCACCCAAAAAAATCATCACAAATCAAATAATGGTATCACAAGATTTAACCCAATTAGTACATGAATATTTCCCTTTTAAAATATCCAAATAAACCCTTAAAATAATTCATCATAGAGAGAATTAATTTTTAAATATTTAAAGAAACATTAAAGTCACAAGGAAACACATATCACCGTTTAAAAAAAATGAATTCAAATAAAACATGGATTAATATCAGAACAAGAAGCATAAGAATCCACCCACCTATAAGCATCAATATAAAATTAATCACAAAACTTTTCAGACATTATTATATTCATCAAACCCTAATGAATCAACAAAAAATCAATTTTTTAAATTAAAAAAGTTGAGTTAAGGGTTCACATTGGTCTTGAGTTTATGAAAACTCACTAAGAAGTCAAAAAATGGATATTGTAGGCCTAACAACATGAAACTGACATGAATCAACATCCCCATGCCTCCTATTACAAAAGCCCTACAAAGATTGACTATTTCATAATAAATTAGTGAAAACCCTACATTCTAAATCCCTAAAACTCGATAAAAAATTTCCATGGTGAGGAAGAGAATAAGGAAAATAATAAGAAAAGGATAAGAAGTGGGAAGAGGAACTATACTTTGACCTATATCAATGCCATCGAGAGATAAAAGATGAAGAAAAATGAGGAGGGGGATCCTCCCTGGTTCTACTCCATACAAAATTCTTTCCTTTAATCTATTAATCAAATTTTCTACTTCATAACAACCTTATATAATCCAATTATTAAATTAAAATAGTTCCCAATAATTTCATATGAGAGAAATAGAAATTATAAAAAAATTGCATATAAACATGATTATATCATATAGTTATTGAACCATTCACCTAACTGTGTGATACCTATTATCCCATTTCAAAAACATTGAATATTTAGTGTCATGGTTTCTAAATCATGAACCTAACTGTTCATTAGATAATTTCTCCCAAAAAAATTATTTTCCACCCAAAAACATAATTTAAAATATTTATTTATTGATTTATCAAAGTCCAGAGGGTTACAATTCTATACACCATAAAAATTACAATCCTTAGAAATCCATCAGTAATATCACCCAAGGAACAAATCATTTGTTTATTATCATCCCCTTATGTAAATTAACCCTTTTTATTACAATTTCTATAAATACTCCCTATACATGCTTCCCACCATATATTTTTGACTAAATTCTATCAACTCAAGATCAAATAATAAGAAAAATGAGACGTGGACACACTTTCCTCAATATGTGACTCATTCATCATAAACATCACTAGGATGAATCATCAATACTGTAGTGAAATTGTCCCAAAACTTGGCTTTTTGAAGAGAAAACACACTAGCATACCACCATACCCCAAAGATGCCCCTATCCATTGCTTCAGTATACATTCTTGCTTTATTCTTTTTGAGTTGACTCTTAGGACACTCATAATTAGAGAAATAATATTAATCTAGTATCTAAATCCATACTAAAATCCATATATACGTCTCATTAGACAATGGTTACTTGTCATGAACCAAATCAGGCCATCATCCAATGCTTGACCCGACCCGCAATAAGGCCTGAAGGGCATTCCCAATCCCCACAGGCTGACACAAGTGCCCGGGTATCAAAATAAAACTTGGGAATGATTTACCCAAATAAAAAAATGTAAATAAATCAACTGACAATATAAAATAGACCAAGGCTGAAAGTCACAACCGAACGTGCCTTTAACCAAAAACCAAAATTTGAGTTTTATGTTTAAACTAAAAACCAAACAAGAGCTACCACTTGGTAGGGTGACCAGAAAACAATACAAAAAACCTCCACCTGGAGAGAGGACACCACTCTTAAGCCATCTCCACAACGCCACACCAAGTAGTCTGCTAACAACCTGAACCACCACTTCCAAACGCCTTACCTTTACTTGCATATGACATGACCAAATATACTTACACCCAAAGGTGTAAGTAGGGTGTGAGAAATCACCCAGTAGGATGCCACCGAGAAAAGATTCCACGCACAAGCATTAAAAGACAAATACATTTGCAATGATAAATAAAGGAAAGAAAGGAATACTTGAAAAACTTTGATGAAAACAGATTTTAGGAAACAACTTTAAAGAAAAGTAGTTTTAAACAAAAACATATTTTCTTGCATAGCATCTCAAATGACACATCGTGTGTCATAGGTGTGTGTAAAGTAACCAAGAGAACCAGAATATGGGAGAGGACCTATGGGTATTTTCCACAAGTGGAATCCTAGAATGTTGTGTCTCGGTGAAACGTGGTTTAAAAAACATGACCCTCAGAAAACATGGATTAGAAACCACAACCCTTAGAAAAAGAATCTTAGAAACCAGGACCCACAGTTATTCATTTGTTTAGTTAATGTTTCAATCGTCAATCCTGCCAGTGAAACTGGGCCAAATCCACCCCAGAGCACTAGCCCACTAGTCTTAGTTCCCCCACCTAACACCCCAGGCTTCCCTCTTTGTGATCATTTAAATTCCAAGTTCACATCACATGTCACATTAACACATAAGGTCCAAAAAAGGTGCTTACACACAAGAACACACCATTCGCACACCAATACCCTCTTTTAAAACCACACGCACACTAAAAACCTTTTAGAACTTAATCTATACCACTTGCACATTAAATTAAACTAGCTGTATAGTTTAAGAAGGCGCTTTTTATAATTAAGCAAACCACTAAGATTTTTTTTAAATAGTTTCCAAACATGTCGCAAAATTTTAAAGGCAAAAGTTCACTCAAAACCCTTTTAAAGGCAAAAAATATTCTGACACCATGCCAAAACATAAACTTTATCATCCGCACTTCCTAACACACACACTGCATAGTTTACAAAACAATGATAAATAGTTCAAAGTGGGTTTTCAAAATAAAGATGGGCTAACATCACTTCGACACACTTCTAAAAAATTAAATGCACAATAAAATTACTTAATCAAAAATAATTTTGTAGCATGAAAACTAATTGACAAGGTGCTATATTAAATAAAAAAACAAGCAAATGATCATTAGTTAATATTTGTGTTCAGAATAATCCACCATGGTGTAATAATAACCTTGCGAATTTATTGCGCAACACCCCCGCACGCCAACCATACCTCTATCAACACAAAAAGACCCTAAAAATAAAGTATTAAACCATTTTCATCAATGTTGAACCAAACTCAACTCAATATCCTAACCTAAATCCTACACAAAGAAGGGGAAAAAATTCACCAGAGCAAAACACACTGCAGGGAAGCCACTGGAATGGGAGTCACATGTAGGGGGAGTCGCCGGAAGGTTCAGCCAAAATGGGAGAGCCCTCACAGAGTTGCGTCGTGCCAGAAATTTGATCAGAGGATAAGGGGGTCACACTGAAGATACAACCAAGGTGGGTGAGTCACATCGTAGGGTTACACAAGGGGAGGCTGGAGGTGCAAGGTGGAGTGGTTGTTGGTGCGTCGCTGCTAGGACCAGCCAGGAGAGGAGGCGTCACGCTGGGTGAGAGGCAGCAGGGACGGAGCGGTCACGACGAGGTGCGAGGTAACACAAAGGGGGAGGTCGCGACGAGGTGAGAGGCAGCAAGGAGGGGCAGTCGCAGCGAGGTGTGAGGCAATAAGGAGGGGGAAACTGCTAGGGTTTGAAGGGGAAAAAACACAGTGCGTCTAGGAGAAAGAAGAAGTGCCATCCAAGAGAGGAGAAAAAAATAGAGGTGAAAAAAAGAAGAGAAAAAAAGAGAAAAGAAAAAAAAATTTAAAATAAAACAAACTAAAAACAGATATAATAAGAATAATAATCATATTAATACTGATAATAATTAATAAGTAATCTTAGTTAATTTTATCAATTTTAATAATGTTAATAGTAGTAACTTAATTTAAATATCAAAAATTATAATGATAATTATAATTAATTATAATTTTTTTTTCATTAGGTTAGTTAACCACTCACGCATCAGGAAAGCCACACGTCAAACTAGAGAAGCCACACGGCTTCGCCCGTACCCTACCTGCACGTCGGGTATTGTCAAGCCGACACTCATTTATCAGTGCAAAAGCACAAAACTCATGTCGGATTAGCCCCACACTTTAAACAAACAATTATTAAAAAGGGAATATAAAATTATGAGATAAAAACTAAAATTAAAAACATACCGAAATGTGAAGTTTGGGTGTGACAATCCTCCCCACCATGGAAACTTTCCGCCCTCAGAAAGTCAATTCGAAGCCTGACCAGAGAATATAAATGGGTACTCCTACTCAACCCATGACTTTCAATCCCAAGTCTCATGTTCGTCATTCCCATGCTACCAAAGAATATGAACCAAAGGAATGGACTTTCCACAAAGCACCTTCTCTTGAGATTCCACTATCTGCACTGGCTGCTAAAAAACTGATAATTCAGGCTCTATCTCCAACTCCTCCCAATTCAACACACGTGATAGATCGGGATTGTACTTTTTCAGTTGGGGGACATGGAATACATCGTGAATAGATGTCAACTGAGAAGGTAAATCTAACCTGTATGTCACCTTTCTAATCCGCTTAGTAATCTCGAAAGGCTGAATATACCTCGGCATTAGCTTCCCCTGCTTTCTCAAGTGACAGTGACCCAAGCAAGGGGGACACCTTCAAGAACACCCGGTCACCCACTGAAAACTCAAGATCCTGACACCTCTTATTAGCATAATATTTGTGGTGACTCTGAGTTGTCAATAACTGATGTCTGATCAACTTGACTTTCTCAGACGTCTCCTGTATAATGCTCAATCCCAAAAGTGAGGTCTTGCCTACCTCAGCCCAACACAAAGGAGACCAACAAGGCCAAACATAGAGCACCTCAAAGGGTTCCATTATAATAGAGGATTGGTAACTGTTATTATAATAAAACTCAATCAATCCCAAATTTCTATCCCATGAACCTCCGAAATCCAACACACATGCACGAAGCATGTCCTCTAGAATTTGATTTTCCCGCTTCATCTGACCATCCGTCTAAGGATGGTATGTCATGCTCATCTTAATCTGCGACCCCAAAGCCTTATGGAGGCCTTTCCAAAACTGAGTGGTAAAGAAGGGGTACCTATCTGAAACAACTGCTGATGACACACCATGAAGTCTGACCACCTTCTGAACATACAAGCTTCCCAGCTCATCCACCTTATTTGTATCTATAATCAAAATAAAATTAGATGATTTTGTCAAATGATCAATCAATACTAAAATATAATTCCTTACCCAAGGTGTATGAGGAAAGGAAAAAATAAAGTCCATGGAGACCTCGTCCCACTTTCAGGTGGGAATGGGTAATGGCTGAAGCAGGCCAGATAGTCTCTGATGCTCTACTTTCACCTACTGACAAGTGTAGCATCTCGATACAAAGTTAGTTATATCCCATCTCATATCTGGACAACAGAATTGGCGATGAACGTCGTAATAAATCTTGGTAGTACTAGGATGAACGAACCACTAAGACTGGTGGCTATCCTGCATCACCACCTTCTACAGGGATAACGACACCACTGCACAACCCCTGAAGCACAAAATCCCCTCAAGAGACAAATACCACTCTGAAGAATTGTCCCCTCCATGAATAAAATGCATAGACCACTAAAATAGATCATCATTGGGTTGCTCTCGCTGAATCAATTCCAAAAGGGAAGGATTCAACTGAATACTAGCCAATAATACACCTTCACTGTGCTCCTTGGTCTCTAAGTGCATCTGGGCAAAGAGACCCATCAAAGTCCACTCATCATTGGAATTCCTCAATGCATGCACTAGTACCTTCCTAATCAAAGCATCATCCACCACATTACCCTTTCCCAGGGTATAGACAATGTCAAAGTCAAACCCCTGCAAATACTCAATCCAATGACACTACCTCAGATTGAGATCCTTCTAAGAGAAAATGTAGGCTAGGATCTTATGGTCAGAGTAGACCACAAATTTCTCCCCAAATAGGTAATGATGCCAAGTCTTCAGGGAATGCATCACCACTGCCAACTCTAAGTCATGAGTCAAGTAATTCTTCTCATGCGGTCGGAGCTGGCGAGAACCATAAGCTGCCACATGATTATCCTGCATGAGTAAACACCCAATTCTCGTACCTGAAGCATCACAGTAAACCACATAGCCCTTCCCAGACTCTGGTAAGATCAACTTAGGCGTGGTGGTTAAACACCGCTTAAACTTTTTAAAGGATGCCTGGCACTTCGGGATCCATTCAAACTTCACCCCTTTTCGGGTGAGTGTAGTCATGGAGGAGGCAAGCCACGAGAAATCCCAAACAAAATGCCTGTAATAACCTGTCAAGCCAAGAAAAATCCTAATCTCAAACACATTTCTCAGTTGTTCCCACAACATCACTACACTGATCTTCTCAGGATCCACTGAAACCCCTTGTTATGAGATGAAATACCCTAGAAACTTCACTTCCCTAATCCATAATGTGCACTTTGAAAGTTTGGCATACAGGAGGTGGTCCTGCAAAATTCCCAAAACGATCCGTAGGTGATCTCATGATCCTCCTCAGATCTAGAATAAACCAGGATTTCATCCACAAATACCACAACGAAGGAGTCGAGATATTAGTGGAATGCCCCATTCATGAGTTCCATGAAAACCACCAGAGCACTTGTCAATATGAAAGGAATGACCGGATACTCAAAGTGACCATATCTTCTCTGGAAAGCTGTCTTCGGAATGTCTGCTTCTCTTACCCTGAGTTGGTGGTATCCCAAGCGTAAGTCTATCTTGGAGAACCACTTTTTCCCCTTTAACTGGGCAAGAAAATCATTAATCAGGGTAAAATGGTATTTATTTTTTATGGTTACCTTATTCAATTTATGATAATAAATGCACAACCGAAGGGTTCCATCGGTCTTCTTCACGAATAAAACTTGGGTGGCCCAAGGAGAGACACTCGTGCGAATGAATCTTTTGATTCCAAATCATCCAGCTGTATCTTTAATTCCCTCAATTCGGTGGGGGCCATTCGATATAAGGGAAGAGATATAGATTTTGTTCTCGACACCAATTCAATTGAAAACTCCATGTCCCGCTCTGGGGGAAAGCCTACAAAATCATCCAGGAATACCTCTGGGAACTCATCCACCACAGGAGGTAATCCACTCTGAGGAGCACCACCATCTTTCTCCAGTGCGAGCGACGATAACTGATAAGAAAGATTCCCCAACTCAGAAAGTTGAGGTCCTGTGCGACCTGACCGAGGATCTCATTGCCCAAGATATACCTGAGGGCTCCCATCAGGTGCCATAAAAATAACTCATCGCTGATAGTAGTCAATATGCACTTAGAAGTGCACCTGCCTATCCATGTCAAGGATCATATCAAATAGGTCCATGTCCAGAACCAAGAAATCCCACTCCATATCGACTCTTGACACAGAGAGTGCACACGATGGACACCTAAGGACTTGCTCCCTCTTTTTCCCCAACGGTGTTACCAACTTCATGGAAAAAGATAACAGTTCGGTTGGTATATTCAACAGGTTCACACGACAGACATATATAAATGAAAATGGGGCACTAGTATCAAATAAAACTATAACTATAGAAGATGAAATCAGAATGGTACCTCAAACAGTCTAAGGTACTGCATCAGATCTCGCTGGTGCTTGATCTACAACATGCAGATGTATGGTCCCTGCCTGAGAATGGCCGCTCGCATAAGGCTCTACCCTAATTTGGATCTACCCTAAAGATGATCTGGTCCTGCTACCATGAACACCAAACTGAGATCCTGTCATCCTTGTTAGGTCCAACTGAACTGGTACTCCTCTGGAAGCCACGGATCTAGTCTCACTCTGGTAAGGGCATAAAATCTTGCAAAAGTGTTGTAGATGTCACACAACTCCACACCCATGGAAATTCCTGGGAGGGTATGGACATGCAGTTCAGATGTGCCCTACCCTTTCGCACTGACAGAACACTACAAACCTTGTATCCGAAGCTATAAATGAAGTCTGCCTGAAGGGATAGCCTGAGCTGCCACCCGCCTTCTTCCCTTGCTCATCACGCTTCCTCTTATTCTAGGATGAACTACCACTTCCAAAAACTGACACTGCACCAGGAAACACCGACTTTCCTCTCTGATCAATCTTGACCATGCAATCACGATCGACCACCTCAGCATAAGTTCCCAGCTTGAATAAGAAAACCTGAGAGTAAATTTCTAGTTGAAGCCCTTTCTCAAACTTCCAAGATTTCCAAGACTCATTTGAAACAATCTCATGTGCATACCACACTAGATCAACAATGTGGTTTGCATACTCCATCACTGTCTGACCCCTTTGGGAAAGATCCATGAACTCTTAGGATCTAGCATAGACCAAGAACTCGGGAAATTACTTCTTGTTAAAGATATCCTTGAAATACTTCCAACTTATCTGCTCATGCTTCCCATCCTAAAGAACCGATTCCCACCACTTCAAACTGGGACTTTATAGCTGGAATGAGGCACACTTTACCCTGAACTCCTAGAGTGTGTCAAGGAACTTGAACATATACTCTATGTTTTCAAGACATTCCTCTGCATCTTGAGGTTTTGAACTGCCTCATAATGAAGGAGGTTTATTCTTTAGAAACTCCTGAGCTTTATCCTTCTTGGATCCAGACCCCTCTCCTCTAGCTGGGATAGGAGCGAGAGCAGGAGTCGCCCCTTGTCCTAAAGCCTGAACAACTCGGACCACAAATTCTACCAATCTCCGATCAAGCGGTGAGGGAGAAATCTCTCTGGATTCCTCCCATGGGTGCATGAAATCTCTCTGGGGAGGCATCCTACTGCAAGGATCAACAATCAAAAAAATAACACCATTAATACATCATGTCTGAAGAAAAATAAAATTTCAGTAAGGAAAATAATCATCAGTAAACCAAACATAAAAAAGTAACATCTTGTCCAAACCACTTCTTCCCCACCCGATGACCACGTACAGTCTGTAGCCTGCACGTCCCACCTAGAAGAGAAGTCAAACATGCATCCCGACACCCCATAGTGACTCAGGGTCTGTCACGAGGTGTTCTGGACAAGCACCCTACTCGCAACCAGAATTCTGAGCCCTAATAGTCCTAGCTCCTATCTAACTAGACTTGTCCCAAATAAAATAACCCAAATATAAAATCCTTCCACTGATACCATTTTGTCAAGAACCAAATCGGGTCACCATCCAACTGACACCCAACCCGGCCCACAATAAGATCCAAAGGTCGTTCCCGATCCCCACAGGCTCACACAAGTGTCTGGGTATCAAAATAAAACTTGGGAACAATTTACCTAAATAAACAAATGTAAATAAACAACCGAAAATTTAAAATAAACCAAGGTTGAAAGTCACAACTGAATGTGCGTTTAACCAAAAACCAAAATTTGAATTGCATGTTTAAACTAAAAACCAAACAAGAGATACCACTTGGTGGGGTAAACAGAAACCAATAGAAAAAACCTCCACATGGTGAGAGGACACCACTCTCAAACCATCTACACAATGACGCACTAAGTATTCCACTAACAACCTGAACCACCACTTCCAAACGACTTACCTTTACCTACATCTGACATGACCAAATCTACCTATACCCAAAGGTGTAAGTAGGGTGTGAGCAATTGCCCAGTAGGATTCCACCGAGAAAATATTCCACACATAAGCATTAAAATAAAAATACATTTGCAATGATAAATAAAAGAAAGAAAGAAATGCTTGAACAACTTTGATGAAAATAGTTTTCAGGAAACAACTTTAAAATCAGTTTTTAACAAAAACATATTTACTTGAATAGTATCTCAAATTACACATCATGTGTCTTAGGTGTGCACAAAGTAATCTAGACCACTCGAATATGGGAGAGGTCCTATAGGTATTTTCCATAAGAGGGATCCTAGAACATCGCGTCTCAGTGAAACATGGCTTAGAAACCACGACCCTCATCAAACGTGGCTTAAAAACCACGACCCTTAGAAAACATGACTTAGAAACCATGACACATAGTTATTCATGTGTTTAGTTAGTGTTTCAATTGTCAATCCTGCCAGTGAAATCGGGCCGAAGCCACCCCGGAGCACTAGCCCACTAGTCCTAGTTCTCCCACCTAATACCCTAGGCTTCCCTCTTTATGCACATTTAAATTACAAGTCCACATCACATGTCACATTAACACATAAGGGCCAAACAAAGTGCTTACACAAAAGAACACACCATTCAAACACCGATACCCTCTTTTAAAACCACACGCACTCCAAAACCCTTTTAGAACTTAATCTGCATCACTTGCGCATTAAATTAAACCAGCTACATAGTTTAATAAGGCACTTTTTATAATTAAGAAAACCACTAAGAATTTTTTTTAAATAGTTTCCAAACACATCACAAAATTTTTAAAGGAAAAAGTTCACTCAAAACCCTTTTCAAGGCAAAACATATTCTGACACTATGCCAAAACATAAACCGCATCATCCACACTTCCTAACACACACACTACATAGTTTAAAAAACAATGATAAACAGTTCAAAGTGGGTTTTCAAAATAAATATGGACTAACATAACTTAGACACACTTCTAACATATTAAATGAACAATAAAACTTAATCAAAAATAATTTCACAGCATGAAAACTAATTGAAAAGGTTCAAAATTAATTAAACAAACAAGAAAATGATAATCAGTTAATATTTGTGTATGGAATCACCTACCTCGGTGTAATAATAGCCTCGCGAATTTGTTGTGTAACACCCCCGCATGCCAACCGCACCTCTATCAATGAAAAAGACCCTAAAAATAAAGTATTAAACTAGTCACATCAACGTTGAACCAAACACAACTCAATATACTAACCAAAACCTACACAAATAAGGGGAAGAAATTCACCAGAGCAAAACACACTACGGGGAAGCCGTTGGAATGGGAGCCGTGTGTAGTGGGAGTCGCCAGAAGGTTCAACCAAAATGGGGGAGCTGTCTTAGGGTTGCGTCGTACTAGAAATTTGACCAGAGGATAAGGGGGTCACACCGAAGATCCGGCCAAGGTAGGGGAGGAGAAATGTAGGTTTGCATGAGGGGAAGCCGACGATGCAGGGTGGAGCGGCTGCTGGTGTGTCGCTGCTAGGACCGACCAGGAGAGGAGGCGTCACGTTGGGTGTGAGGTAGCAGGGAGGGGGCGGTTGCAACGAAGTGCGAGGCAGCAAGGATGGGGTGGTCGTGGTGAGGTGTGAGGCAGTAAGGAGGGACAGTCGCGGCGAGGTGAAAGGCAGCAAGGAGGGGGTGACTGCTAGGGTTCAAAGGGGAAAAAACACAGCGCACCCAGGAGAAGGAAGAACTGCCATCCAAGAGAGGAGAAAGAAATAGTGGGGAAAAAATAAGTGAAAAAAATAGAAAAGGAACAAATGAAATAAATAAATTTTAAAATAAAACAAACTAAAAACAAATATAATAAGAATAATAATCATATTAATACTGATAATAATTAATAATTAATCTTAGTTAATTTAATTAATTTTAATAATGTTAATATTAGAAACTTAATTTAAATATCAAAAATGATAATGATAATGATAATTAATTTTAATTTTTTTCATTAGGTTAGTTAACCACCCACACACCGGGCAGGCCTCACGTCAAACTGGTGAAACCACACGGATTTGACCGTGCCCTGTCCGCATGTCGGGCATTGTCAAGCCAACACTCATTTATCAGTGCAAAAGCACAAAACTCATGCCAGCTCTGCCCACACTTCAACCAAACAATTATTAAAAATGGCAGATAAACTTATGAGATAAAAACTAAAATTAAAAACATACTAAAATGCAAAGTCCAGGTGTGACATTACATATATGACACCATTCAAAGGGTAATAAATTAAAACTCCCTTTCTATTCCAAGGGTTAATCAAATGACTTTGTAACATCCTCAGCTTGGTCGCTGTCTATATGAATTGATATAGAGAATTACGAAGAGCCCACTTTGTGTATGAGTTGTATTTGTTTTTAATGGTTTTTATTGGTTTTTAGTGGTAGTTAATGAAATAAAAATATTTCATTAATGTCAATATGTTGAAGAAGTCAGAAAGAAATAAGTTGTTGAAGGATACAAGACATCTAAGCTTGATAAGAAAAGTGAATGTAGCTTAGATAAATAGATAGAGAAGATAATACTCAAGTATTATTATCTTAAGGAAGTTCTTTTGAAGACTTTGAGTTTATAACTCTGACAACTATTTATCTGTTCTTAATTCTAAAGGAAAATTTCTATTGGTGTTTGGTTCAATCACATTGTCAATATCAATGAGGATGATTGAATTTTCAACCATTTTTGGATGAAGAGAAGTTTCAAATCAAGAAGTCCATACAAATATTAATTTTCATGAAGATTATTAAAGGCCATGCTAAAATAGAAAAATACAGTTACATTTTTCATGAAGAAGAATTTATTTGAAAAAAGTATTTTGAGTTTGAATTATCAATATCATACTTATTATTTACTAAGTATATATTTGGGGCCTTATTAAGAAATTGGGGCCAACCATAGACACCCAAGGAGGCCAGTTCAACCACATATGGGGAGAAAGGCTCAACCCATGAGGAAGCCAACCCACAAATGGGAACCCATGGTGGCAAGATCCTGGACAGGTAGGTGTGATAATGGGAATAGGCACCTGTATGGAGTGTGCAAGGAATATGTAGAGGATTTGTGGGTGCAAAGCACCTATAGGGTGCTTGTGGACCACATAATAGGGTAACACAACCTATGTGGGAAGTGTGTGTGAAATGTATCCAGGTTTTGACCCCGATGTTGTGGCTCGAAGTGATGTTGGAATGACATCACTTATTAAGTGTCCCATGAATTAGTGTCATAATGATGTGGGATAGAGAACAAAGCAAGAACTATTAATTCACTAAAATGATATGAACATAACATGTAAATATAATTTGAATTGATCTGACAATCACTGAGCCTCCACGTAGTCATCTCCTTCCTCCCAGCATGAAGGCCACTTGACTCTGGCCTTTAGACGATTGAACACCATCAACAATCAGGTAATGCACCGAGAATCAAGTTTGGTGATAAAAAAAATCATAAATGATCCTATTATATGAGTTGATATGCATTCATGATACAATTTGTATGACCATATTAGCATGTGAAAAGAAGGGAGATTATACTAAGATAAAAAAAGTTACAATGTAATATTAATGCATCTGAAATCATGCAGAAGTTTGTGATGAGTTATGTGTTTATTTTCATATTCATGTGTAGCCTCATTGCATAAGAAAAAGTACATGTTTTTTGGCATCCTCTAAGATGGAAACCTGTGACCGAATATTCAATTTACCAATATATTTGGTGATATTAAAATGGTGATTAACACAACATAAAAAGTAGAAGACTAGTTTGGTGAAGAAATCACAACGAGGCTGTGGAACTTACCTATAAAAGGAGAGCATCTGCAGTTGAGAGATGTTGTCGTTGCTTATGATTTCAAAGAGAGATATCTTTTTCTCAAAAATAGTGTATCTCCTCAATTTCATTTACTTGATTTAGGAAGCTCCATGATCCTCCAAGGCTACATGAATAGGGGAGTTCCACACACCAATTTGTACAAATAAGAATAAGAGTTCCATGTCATCATGCACTGCTTGCACCTTCACGACTGCATGATGATAAAAACATTCCGAAAACTAATGTTAGTTTAACATTATCTCATTGTGTTTCATGAAGACAGTGTTCCACATATACAACCTAACATGAAGTAAAAAGACAGCGAGGTCCCATGAACCCTTCCTAGATTTCACTAAGGAAGAAGGAGATCTTTTAGACACTAACTTATGTGAAGGTAGTATGCATTTCATGCATACATACTTGTGCAAAAATGAAGTATAAAACAGAACACCTATTCAGGTTTGTGTGAGGGAAAATGCGTGCATGATTGGGCATGCTAACTTGGATGCATATATACAAAGATACCCAAACATCTATAAGGTTCCATTGGAACTAAAAACCAAAGGCAGTCTTAGCTAAAGTACTAAAAAATTTAAAATATGCAATTAAATAATAAGAATAATATATTATATGTGCTAAGTTCAACAGACATAATATTTCCATGAAACATACACATAACGTTCCTTTGAATTAGTTGAAAAAATTTCTTGAGTTGTGAAAGATCATTATTTCATGAAATAATATTAAAAATGCGGTGCGATTCAGCTGGATAAATATTAGACACACTAATAATAAAAATTGTGAAAGAATTATACATTCATTATTGACATTGTATTGAAGAATAAGAAATTAATTATGAATATGTTGAGATGATATTTCATTATTTTGATAACCATATAGGATATTTTTGATTCTAGAAAGACCATACATTTGGTGTACTGTAAGGAAGAAGAATGATTTAATTAGATACTGAACAAAGTTGTTATTATCATTTGGTATTAGATAGGGTGAAGAAGAATAAGAGTTGATTGCCTATTAATGTGCAAGTAACAAATAGAAGAAAAAGTAAGTGAAAGAAAAAAGAAACACTATGACATACAAAAGAAGTCTCATATTATGGAAGACTTTATTAGTGTTATAAAGTATCTTACAAAGAATGTAAAGACTGTATTAAAAGGTATTATAAAGAACCAGTGAGTAGATGCAGTTTGGATGAGGTTTTCACCAGTCCAGGTAAGAGGATTGTTTCCACCTCCTCCTAAAGTTTAGGGACTCATAATTGGTTAAGTACTGTTTTCTATTCAAACTAATTTCATAGGTATCTCATTATAGTGGAGAATACATGTACTCATCATCACCATACATAGAAAGATCTAGTTTCTCTTATTGAGTAGTTAAACTTGTAAAAATATCATGTGCCATATTTTACCTTCTTTCATATACTTACATATGATAAGGAAAATAAGATAGGAGAATTGGGATCCTAACAGTTCTAAGAGGTAAAAGGATAAAAAGTTACAAAAGGTGAAAAAGTTCCCAACATTGATTCACCCCCTCTCAGTGTTGAGTATATCCTGAAGTGGTCCTCTTAATTGGAATATTATCCAAGGTTAACCTCTACTAGATTCACTATATTGTAGTTATTCTCTTTTGAATATTTGAGTTTCTTTCCTATTTTAACAATGAAGTGGAGTTTTGGGGAAGATTCATTTATCTCTGAGTATAATTATATTTCTACCAAGACCATAATGAACAGAAGAAATAAATAGAAAATAAAGTTAAAGAATAAGACCCTCTTACCTAAATAAGAAGATTTTTTTTTTGTTTTTACATGCCTTTAAAACAATGGAGATATATCATTATTTGAAAGTGAAGAGCATGTGGATCATGTTTCCACAAAGGATTTGGGTAGTCTCACTAACTCAATTGAATTAAGATATTCAAGTGATTAGGAGGTATATGTTAGTTTCTTTAAAAATTGTCTCGAAGATGATCCAAGCACTAGTGAGAGTGATAACATGTCAGTTGATTTTTTAAATTAATGCATTAAAGGTTATGATCCAGGGATATACCAAATAATTAGTATCTATTATCTATGGGATATTTGAAATCATGTAGGAAGAGATCACTCAGATTGAAGAGAAGTCAAAATTAATGAAGAAGGCTTTAAAAGAAAAACTTATAGAATGCATAAATCTCTCTAAGTAAGATGGATCCAAGGAATCCAAAAATATAATCCTTGAAGAAAAATTATATAAGTTTGAAGAAGAGTGGATTAAAAATATCCAATTGAAGTATGTATCCACTCAAGATTTAATAGATAAGATCTATGATCTTGGGGCAAAATTGAAAAACAACACTAATGTCAATGATTTACAATTAGCAGAAAAATCCAAGAAAATAAAAGAACACGACTCTTTGTTAAAAAAGTTAAGTTGCATAAAGATGAAATTGAAAGTTTAAAGAATTTTTTTAAATATAAGGTGATTATGATTGAATATCATAAAAACAACCTTAATATAAAATGTCTAGTATTGGAAAATCAGTTGGCCAATCTTAAGAATACACATATTGATACTTTATAAAATAAGGTGATAGTTGTTGCTACTACTCAATTTTCACTGGAGGATTCTAAGTTTAAAATAAACCCAACATACAATAAGAAGATAATGACATTGTTCAATGAAATCTCTTAAGTAGCTATGAAGAAAAAGGTACCATCCATACCATCTTATAATAATGTTTCTAAATTTGTTTCCACAATCAGTGTAGGTTGGAAAACAAAATATGAACAAATATGGATGAATAAAGGAGAAAAGTCTACCACCATGACTAGGGTGGATAGGAAAATGAGTATGGAATTTGGTCACCCATGAAGAGACCATAAAGCTATGAAGAAGACCCAAAAAATTCATACAAAATAAATATGAAGATTAAGGTTTATGGGTCAATGTTGGTGTTGCAACAGATTCAGATATTGTGCACTAGATTATTGGTGTATTACTCTAAATGATAAAGAACAAAGAAGTCCCATGTTAAGGGGGAGTAATCAAGAAATGAAGAAGTAACATTTATAGGTTAATAAAAATCTATATACTGTATTTTTTTTGGAAAACATGAAAATATATGTGATGTATGAAATGACAGTGGTCATAGGAATGGTATATACTCATCTCAACATGTATCTAAATTTGAGGAGAAAATAATACCACAAAATTTTGCTAAGAATAAATAATAAACCTTGGTAATAAATCAAAAAATGCTATAAACAAAATTTCTCCCAAGAATATATCAAAGAAAAATGGCTAGAAGACATTGGATTCCAAATGAAAGAAGGTAAATAAAGGTATTGTATCTAAAAGAGCTAATATAAAAGATAGAACTTAGAATATTCCATTTATAGCATCCAAAATTACAACTAATATTCCTAATGATATGTTAATTATATGGAAAAAATATTTATAGATAATGAGGATAATGGAATAAACACAAGTTAATGATCATACTAATGGAAAAGAAAAGCCACATTAAAAAGCATATATTCTGTGTGTAAGGTGCAACATGGCTAGAAATACTCCCAAAAATTATTCTACAATAATTACAACATAAAAAAATTATTTAAGAAGATTAAATTTTAAATAGGTGATTTAATTTCTTTAAAATCCCTCGATAAAATAAGATTCACACACAAAGAAATTTAATAAGTGATAAGACCCACAAAACCTCAATCAGAATTGAAGATCATATATACAAGTGTGAAGAGCGAAAAAAATGGATAAACTTGGTTGAGAAAACCATCTAAACCTTAATATTTATATTGATGATTCAATTAATATACACATTATTTACTTAATATTTGTGTATTTTATTTATGTCTATAATTTAAGGAATTGAATGTGAAGAAATTTTTCTGGGGGAGAACTTGAGAAGTAGTGAGTGTTGTCAATTCTTGATAGCAAAGCTAAAGAAGTCACCATACTTGAATAATTCCTCAATTGGTATTCAAATATAAATATCATAGAAGATCATCTTTGATGGAGATGAATAATGTGCTATCATATCATAGACAAAAATAAATAAGAATATATCATCTTAGTTTGATCTTATATTTGGTATCATGAAGAACAAGTATTAAAGAAGATAATACCTGGTGAAGTTTTGAAAGTTTTAAAATCTATACAGTCACAATATGGAGATTTGTATTGGTGTATTATCCAAATAGGAACATCTTGAAATTAAATCTTGAAGATATTTGCAGTTGTGAAGATGATGAGGAGTGTTTACCTTTAGGGGAGACAAATGAAGAAATATGAAGTTACTGCTAGAATCATTATTTAAATTAGTATCAGATCTATTCATTTTTTAATGTGCCTGAAGATCATGTCAATGAAAAAGGTATGTTTTTTCATAATCTCTCATCCTTGATTATCAAAAATAATAAAATTAACACAAATGGGGGGTAATTTAATTGATCAATTACATGAGAAAAGTGGAAGAATATAAGTTCCCCAATGCCAATTATCTTTCTTATTATGATTGAATGTTTTTGATATGTTTTTTATAGTGAGTGAAAGAGTTTTTGGTTGATTATTATTACAAAAGTTTCACATAACATTTAGTATCTTCATCCTATAATAAAAGTGGATAACCCTTGAAGACATGTATATGAGTTATCATTTCATCAGGTATCAAGATCAGTTGTTAAAGGGAAACTTTGTTATCTAAAAAAAATCCTCTTATTTTCTACACCAAGAATGTATCATGTATACTTAGAGTAAAATGATGGATGACACATTTCTTAAGTGTGTGTTGATACCATTTTCCCATGAACTTTGTATTTATTTTTAATAATTAGGATAGAAAGTGAAATGAATGTTTGAAAAGTAAAGGGGAGAGATTCACATATTGACATATTCATTTGGATTTTTTTGAAGGTTTTTCCAATAAATGCAAAGGGGGGATTGAATATCCCACTTTTTGTATGAGTTTTATTTGTTGTCAATGGTTGTTATTGGTTTGTAATAGTATTCAATGAAATAGAAAAATTTCATTGATGCCAGTATGTTTAAGAAGTTAGAAAGAAAGAAGTTACCAAAGTATCCAAGATATCCAAGCTTAATAAATAAAGTGAATATAGCTTATATGAATTGATATAGAAGATATTAATTAAGTATAATTATATTAATTAAGTTCTTTTTAAGACTTTTATTTTACAAATCTCATGATTTTTGAACTATTATTAATTCTGAAGTAGAAGTGCTATTGGTGTTTAGTGAAAGAATATTGTCAACAAAAATGAGGATGATTGAAGTTCCATTCATTTGCAGATGAAGAGAAGTTTCAAATCAAGAAGTACATGAAAATATTAATTTTTGTGAATATTTTTTAATTCCATGATAAAAGATAAAAATAAAGTTACATTTTGTATGAAGAAGAATTTATATGGAAGAAGGAATTTGATTTTGAGTTACCAATATCATACTTAGTATTTACTAAGTATATATGTGGGGCCTTATTAAAAAATTAGGGCCAAACAAAACCACCCAAGGAGTCTATCTCAACCAAAAATGGGGATTAAGGATCAACCCACACGGGAGACATCCCACGCATGGGAAACCATGGTGGAAAGCACCTAGACAGGTAGGTGGGATAATGGGAATAGGTGCTCGCACGGTGTAACAACCCAAACTTTTATCATTGGAAACTCCCTTATTATAATTATTATACATAGTATAAATCACATAAAATCACATATATAACACAATAAAAAATTTATAAATTATGAATGAATGAAATAAGATGTATTTCTAGAATATATCAATAGAATAGTAACTTGACCTTTGGAATAATAACGTGAACATTAGAAATAGTAATCCAAACAATAGAATAGAAACCTCATATATGAAAGTATAAATAAAATTTAGGTATCTTACAAATGATAATATGATATGATAATATCATAGTATAATTAAATAATTTTTTTAAAAAAAATTATTAATGAAGTGTTGGTATTTTTATAAAACATAAATGTTTATTTTCAATTTTATAATTAATATAATGATTTAAAATAAAGTTTATTTTCATAAAATAGATTCATAAATTAATATTTTATTGTCTTATGATTATAATATAATTTTATGAGACCTTAATTAATTTTTCAATATATTATAAAATCAGTTATAATTTTAAAATCAATATTTTTCAAGTAAATGATGATTTTAATTAAAAATTAAATTTCTCATATTTATAATTTTTTTTCATAAAATTGAATTAATTTTTTAATTCTACACATTGAAAAATTGTTAGTGTAAATTTTTGAGATTTTTCTAAAATATTTGAATTTTGGGTGAATAGTGAAATACGATAGTTTACGGCAATTAACAAATACATGAATTATTGAGTCATAGATGATGTATGGATAATGTAAGCCCAAAATCTCAAACTCTCCTTAATTATTTTAATATATTTAGTGATAAGCTTCAAACTATTAATAGTCTTGGTCCAAAATAATAAACTAATGAATAAAATAATTAAAAAACACCCCTCTCCTCCCCTATAAATACCACCCCTCACCACCTATTCTCCTCACACCTTTCAAGACTTTAATATTGTCCAATTTCTACCCAATAATATTCCCAATCCCATAACCCATGTCCAAGATCCCTTGGTCTCAACAAAAGACCAAAACCATTTTCCCTAAGGAGGTTCTCAAGGAGAATAATTTAAGAGGTAAAATCCTCTTCCATTTCTTTTAATTTCTTATCAAGTTATTTTATTTTCTTATTATCTCCTCACCTCCACTCATCCAAGTGGCACGATAACTAAAATATATTATATATACTGGAATGATATTATGTTAATGTAATAATTCATCATCAACACTCTTGTCCTCTCCCTTTTATTCTAAAAATGAGAACATCGTCCGTGATGTGTCGATTTACCGACATCGTGGATGATACGCTTTCATTTCCCTTTTTCACCTTAAAGTCTGATCAAAAAACCATTTTAATTTTTGAAAAATATTTTAAATTATATTTTATAACATTTTTGTATGTTCTGGAACTAACATATATACATAATAGTAAATAATAAAACAAAAATAGTTCGTGATGATCGAAAAACCACCAAATTAATCTAAATGATTACCATTAACATTTTATATAATGATTTATCCTCATACCATATAACCAAATGATATATAAGATAATTTAATATTCTATAATTTAATTAATAAAATATAATCTCAATTCTTTAAAATTATCCTCATTTTACATGAAATTCCATACATGTATACATGTGAACCGATCACGAAAACCAAGAAAACGAACACTCCCAAATGATGAAATTGAACACTATAACTCATAAAAATGGATATAAATGAACTTAATAAAATTATAATGAATCAAATAAAATTTAAAGAGATTATTAATTAATTAATTAATGAATCTAATTTTATTATCTAGGATATTAAAGTGAATAAATCATTCAGACATAAGGTAAGGGGATTCTCAAACCCAATTTCCTTTATTTGGATTATTCCTCTTTCATGCCAAATTTTAGTGTGGATGTTCTTTAATATTATTAAAATTTAATTTATTTGTTATTAACTTTTATTTTCTTGGATATACAAGTTTACAATATGATTTTATGAAAAATTCAAAGATTTTTTCAAAATAACTCTTCTTAAAAAAAATACATATTTTGCTTCTCTCGAGATTATTTATTCTTCAATCAAGATTGATGATTATTATACCAAGTATGTTATTACAATTTTATTTTGGGAACAAAAAGGTTTATTAATTAATTTATTATTTATGAAATTTTCATGTAACCCATTTATTTTCCATGGGTTATTTTATGGAAAATAATGTTATATGTTATATGTGGCATGTATGATTATATAAATGTTATAATGCGACAGGTGCACTTGGAATTATATAGCACTCCAATTTATTAGGTAATGTGTTGTATCTTATGATATAATATGCAATATGCATGAACATTATTCTATATTTTCCTACAATGATGATGTTATGGTTATGCACATATGTTATGCGTGAACATGATGCTAGCTTTGTTCACAACTATGTGTGGTAGTTGACCACTAAGACATGATGTTTCATTTTTTTGAATTTACACATTACATGACTTTATATAATGATTCCTATCATGATTATGATGATGATACTATGATCATGTTATGATTATGATGATTATGCTCACCCCATGTTATTTTGATTCATGTTATTATCTATCCTCTTATTGGTATTTTATCTCACCCCTTTCTTTAATGTATATCCTCAGGTGACTTTTTATAATAAGGAGAACACAAGGGACAATAAGAATATAGATAAGAATAAATTAAATTAATGTTGATGTTTTATTATGTAAAAGCTGTGTATGGTTCTAATTTTCTCAAGACACTAAACCTCTTGATCCAAATTTTTTGACACTATTATATTGTTAATATTTAAAATGATGTAATAGTAATGTAAGAAAAAGCAGGGTCATTATAGTTGTTATAAAATGATGGTTTAGTTAATTTTTGAATTAGTATTAGAGAACATTAGTGACAACCCCTAGTATGAGACTAAGTTTATGTAATCATCCTAGAATCCTTGTTTTATAAAAATGCTAAATATAAGGATCCCACACGATATGACTTTGGAGTTAATTGAATAAATTAATGGATTATTTATCTATGAATTATCAACTTATTCTTTTTTCAAACCTTTTATATTTTAGAAAATGATGGGAACCAAGAGAAACCAGGCCAACAACCCGTGTAAGGGATAATGTAGTGATTACTCGAATAGCATCCCCAATGCCTTAGGAGGTGGAGTTTAGAATTTCATGGTGATGCTTACCCAGCCATATCAGGCTATGAACAATAACATGGATAATGTGGAACATCCTCCTTCACCTAAGAGGGAGCAATTGGATATCGATTCTTTTATGTGATAATGACCATTGATGTTTAGTGGATCTTCCAATCCACTAGTTATGGAATAGTGGGTCAAGTCAATGGAGAATATCTTTTTTGTGATTTACTATTCTGAGATGGAGAAGGTGACTCTGGAAATTTATTATTTAGATGGAGAGGATGATAAATGATGAATTTTTATTAATAACACCAATCCAAAGGACAAAATTGAAGATATAAAGTGGGAATACTTTTAGAAAATATTTCTTAACAAGTATTTCCCTCAAACTCTTCATACAAAGATGAAGAGAGAATTATTAGAGATGAAGTAAAATTAAGGTGAATATATCATAGATTATGAATAAAATTTCACAAGGATTTTAAGGTATGCATTAGGTTTTATTATCAACAATGATATAAAAATAGATATATTCTTTAGTGGTTTAAAACCACACCTTTGAAAGGCTCTAGCAATTTGATACTTTTGGAGTTATAAAGAAGTTGTTCGATGTGATCTCAAAGTGTAGATGGAGTTTGGAGAATGGTCCCATGGATATGAAGATAAGAAAATAAATATTAAGTTTCAAGTTGGGGGATTTAATGACAATGGTGGAAAGAAAACTCAACCACTCACATGTCAAAAATGCGGGAAGAAGCATCATGGGAACTGCCTCAAAGGGATGGGGAAATGCTTCAAGTGTGGGAGAGAAGGACACCAAGCTTATGAATTCTGAAGAGACATGAGTAAGATAAAAAATTTGGTGGAGTAAAGGAGAGCATTACCTATGTTTCAATGATTCAACTATAGGGAGAAATGTCACTATGCATGCCAGTGCACTAAACCTTGAGTCCTCAAGGGTAATCAATGTTGGCAGCCACCAAAGCCAAAGGAGAAAGGGAAAGCTTATACCATCACTACTTCTAAGGTGAATCCTGACAATGATGTGGTGATAGGTATGATGTTTATTCATTAAAGAATGGGGAACATACTATTTGATTTTAGTTCTACATATTCTTTCATATATTGCAATTTTAGTAGAATAATTCAAACACCGCCTCAAAATATGGTTGTGAGAATAAAAAATGGGGAAATTATTGCATCCAAAGTATATAACCCCTCTCCGGTTAATGTATGTGGACTGAACCTCCTATAAAATCTTGTCTTACTTCCTTTTATGGAGTTTGATGCTATATTGTGCATGGATTGACTATCTTTATACAAATCCAACATCAACCGTCGGGAAAGGGAGATCACTCCTCACATCCCAAGGCATCCTTCAATTCTGTACAAGTGTAAGGATGAGGATGAATATCCTTAAAAATAATCATCTCAAGTGTGGATATTATTTCCTTATGAGTAATCATATCTTGCTCAAATGATTGAGACAAATGAGAAAATCACGCTCAAAGACATGCCCATTATAAGGGACTATAACAATATGTTTCCTAAAGAATTTACTAGTCTTCCTCC
Organism: Viscum album; assembly: GCA_963277665.1. Taxonomy (NCBI): domain Eukaryota; kingdom Viridiplantae; phylum Streptophyta; class Magnoliopsida; order Santalales; family Viscaceae; genus Viscum; species Viscum album. Next base: position 266,816,207 of record OY728135.1, read on the forward strand.
CGATAGAGAGGTTAAGTTCTCAATTGAACTTATTACTAAATCTCTGCCTATATCAAATACACCTTATAGAATATCCACCATTGAGTTTTAGGAAATAAAGAAACTGTTAAAAGAGAATCTGGACAAGGGTTTTATATGCCCAAGTGATTCACCATGAGGTGCACCAATCCTCTTCATCAAGAAGAAGGATAGATCAATGTGCCTATGCATTGATTATCATGAGCTCAAAAAAATCATGATAAAGAACAAGTATCTCCCACCATAGATATATGACTTGTTCAATCAAATTTATGGGGCCAAGTATTTATCTAAGGTGGATCTTCAGTCGGGATATCATCAATTAAAGGTGAGGAAGGAAGATATTCCCAAGACTACCTTTTGAACGAGGTATGGACACTATGAGTTCATAGTTATTCCTTTTAGACTCACTAATACTCCAACAATATTCAAGGACTTAATGAATATATTCTTTAGAGATTACATCAACAAATTTGTGGTAGTCTTGATAGATGATATTCTAATATACTCCAAGATCAAGGAGGAACATGAGGAGCATTTAAATACTATGCTAAAGGATTTATAAAGGGATAAAATTTATGAAAAGTATAGTAGATGCGAGTTCTATATGGAGGAAGTATAATTCTTGGGGCATGTTATCACTAGAAAAGGAATATCTACGGACCCTTCCAAGATAAATAAAATCAAAGAGTAGTCCAGGCCAACATTTGTAAGATCTATAGTTTCCATGGTCTAGCTGAGTATTACCATCGATTTTTGAAGAAATTCTCATGATTTTAAAACCCACTAACCAAGATGAATTAGAAGGGAGAAAAGTTTTTTTGGACCAGTGAATGTAAAGACCACTTCAAAGAGTTAAAAAATAGGCTTATCACCATGCTAATACTCACACTTTCTATAAGTGGGGAAATCTTTGTGGTATAAAAAGATGATTTAAAAAAGTCTTAGGTTGTTTATTGATGAAAAATGATAAAGTGGTAGCCTACACCTTAAGGCAATTGAAAATTCATGAGCAAAACTATCCCACACATGATCTGGAGTTGGCAGTTGTGATCTTCGTGTTGAAAATCTAGTGGCATTATCTCTATGGGGAGAAGTGTGAAATACATACTAATCATAAGAGCCTAAAATATATATTCACATATAAGGATATTAATATGCTCCAATAAATATTGTTAGATATCATCAAGTATTACGACTGATCAATCCACTACCATCCCGGTAAAGCAAATAAGGTGACATATGCTCTAAGCATAAAGGATCCTGCATCTTTATCAATGATGAGAATTGAGAAGGATCCAATATTATTAGACCTATAAAGGATGTACATGGTAATAATTAAAGAAGGAACATCATTAATCCTTTCTCAAATGTTTGATCAACCATCCCTTATGGAGAAAATAAAGGATGGTCAAATAAATGATGTGGAAATTCAGAAAAAGGTATAAGCTATTAGAAATGGGAAATCCAAATAGTTTAAAATGGATGAGGAAGGAGTAATGAGATTTGGGTCATGACTATGTATACAATCTAACCCATAGATAAAGATAGAGCTTCTAAATGATGCACATAGCTCAAACTTCTCTATTCACCCAAGGAGAACAAAGATATATCAAGATCTCTGAGAGAACTATTGGTGGGACAATATGAAGAAGAAGATTGTTGAGTATACATAAAAGTTCCTGGTATGTTAGAAAGTGAAGGCTGAAAGGAAAACGTATAAAGGGGTGATGTAACCATTACCCATACCAACATGGAAATGAGAAAACATCACCATAGACTTTGTCATTGGACTTCTGAAGACATCTAGATGAAACAATTCTATATGGGTTATTTTGGACCATCTTATAAAGATATCTCACTTTATTTCAATTTGAGAGGACCTCTCACCGGATCAACTTTTGTGAATATACATCAGAGAAGTGGTAAGCCTGCATGGATTACCACTCTCGATTGTATCTGATTGAGATTTGAGATTCACCTCCAAGTTCTGGAAAAGTCTCCAACATGATCTAAACACTAAGCTAAACTTCAGTATATATTATCAACCTCAAGATGATGGAAAATTTGAATGGACTATTCATACATTGGAAGACATGTTGAGAGAACATTCTATAGACTTCAAAGGAGTATAGGACCAACATCTACCTCTGGCCGGGTTCTCTTACAAAAATAGTTTCCACTTGAGCTTCCAAATGGCTCCATATTAATCCATTTATGGGAAAAGATGAAAAACAATGATGTGCTATGATGAAGTCAGTGAATGTAAGCTGTTAGGACCTAAAATGGTCAACGAAATGGTGGAAAAGGTGAAAACCATTTAGCAGCACATCAAGGATGCCCAAATTCGACAAAAGAGCTATGCAGAAAATCATTGAGGAGACCTAGATTTTGAGGTTAGAGACATGGTATTCCTCCATATATCTATATGGAAGAGGATCATGTGATTTGGGAAGAAAGTAAAGCCGATTCCCAGGTACATCGGCCCCTTAGAGACTCCTGATCGCGTCGGAGTTGTGGCCTATCAATTAGAACTTCCACCTAATATGTCTCAAGTAAACGATGTATTCCATGCATCCCTATCAAGGAAGTACATACCAGACCCCTCACATGTACTTAATCCAGAGGTGTTATAGTTGGAAAATGATCTCTATTATGAGGATCAATCAGTGAAGATCTTGGACTATAGAGGTAAATTTCTACACAATAAGACTACTCACCTGGTCAACGTACTATGGTTGAACCATAAGTACAAAGAGGCAACATAAGAAATAGAGGAATCAATGAAGGAGAATTACCCTCACATATTCTCACCTTAGTATGTAAAATGAAATTTTGAGGGTAAAATTTCATAAAGGGGGAAGCATATAACAACCTGGAATTTTATCAATGGAAAATCCCTGCTTATAATTATTCCATATAGTATAAATCACATAAAGTCACATAGATAACATAATAAAAGCTTTATAAATTATTAATAAGTGAAATAAAAGGTATGTTTAGAAGTTAAGAAACCTATACCAATGGAATAGTAACTTAACCTTTGGAATAGTAATGTGACCACTAAGAATAGTAATTCAGCCAATAGAATAATAATCACATATATGAAAGTATAAATAAAATTTAGGTATCTTATAAATGATAATATGATATAATTATATCATAGTATAAGTAAATAAATGTATTAAAAATTATTAATGAAGTGTTGGTATTTTTATAAAACAGAAATGATTATTTTCAATTTTATAATTAATATAATGATTTAAAATAAGGTTTATTTTTATAAAATAGATTCATAAATTAATATTTTTTTATCTTATGATTATAAGACAATTTTATGATACTATAATTAATTTTTCAAAGTATTTTAAAATCAGTTATAATTTTAAAATCGGTATTTTTCAAGTAAATGACGATTTTAATTAAAAATTAAATTTCTCATATTTATAAAATTATTTTTATAAAATAAAATTCATTTTTTAATTATACACATTGAAAAATGGTTAGGGTTAATTTTGGTATTTTTCTAAAATAGTTGATTTTTTTGGTGAATAGTGAAATATGGTAATTTACGATAATTAACAAATATATGAATTATTGAGTCATAAATGATGTATGGATGATTTATTCCCAAAATATAAAACTCTACTTCATTATGTTAATATATTTAGTGATAATCTTGAAACTATTCATATTCTTGGGCCAAAATAATAAACTAATGAATAAAATAATCAAAAAACACCTATCTCCACCCCTATAAATACCACCCCTCACCACCTCTTCTACTCACACCTTAAAAGACTTGAAGATTTTATAATTTATACCCAATAATATTTCAAATCCCATACCCAACTTCTAGAATCCTTTGTTCTCAACAAAAGACCAAAACCAATTCCCCAAAGGAGGTTCTCAAGGAGAAGAATTCTAGAGGTAAAATCCTCTTCCGTTTATTTTAATTTCTTTTAAAGTTATTTTATTTTATTATTCTATCCTAAAATAACATTATCAAAGTGTAATTATAACTCAATTATCTTATATATACTACAATTATATTATGTTAATGGAATAATTAATCATCAACCCTCTTCTCCTCTCTCTTTTATTCTAAAAATGAGAACATCATCTGTGATGTGTCGATTTACCGATATCATGAGCGATGCATTTTCATATTCTTTTTAGCATTCAAGGATGGTCATAAAACTATTTTAATGGTTGAAAAAGATTTTAAAATTTATTTTATAATCTTTTTATGTTTCATAACTAACATATATACATAATATTAAATAATAAAATGAAACTAGTTTGTGATGATCGAAAAACCACCAAATTAATCTAAATGATCATCATTAACATTTTATCTAATGATTCATCCTCACACAATATAAAAAATTATATATAAGATAATTTAATATTTTTTAATTTCATTAATAACATATAATATCAATTCTATAAAATTATCTTCATTTTACATGAACTTCCATACATGTATACAAGTGAACCGATCATGAAAACCAAGAAAATGAACACTCCCGAATGATGAAATTGAATACTATAACTCATAAAAATGGATATAAATGAACTTAATAAAATTATAATGAATCAAATAAATTTATAAGAAGTTATTTATTTATTAATTAATGAATATAATTTTATTATCTAGGATATTAAAGTGAAGAAAGCATTCAAACATAAGGTAAGAGGATTCTCAAACCCAATTTTCCTTTTTGGGTTATTCCTATTTCATGAAAAGTTTTAGTGTGGATGTTATTTAATATTCCTAAAATGTAATTTATTTGTTCTTGACTTTTATTTTCTAGTATATACATGTTTTTAATCCAATTTTATGACAAATTCAAAGATTTTTTTCAAAACATCTCTTCTTTATAAAAAAACACATATTTTACTTCTCTTGAGATTGTTTCTTCTTCACTCAAGACTGATGATTATTATACCAAGTATGTTATTCAATTTTTTATTTTGGGAACCACAAGATTTATTCTTTAATGCATGCTTTATGAAATTCTCATGAAACCCATTTCATTTTCATGAGTTATTTTATGGAAAAGATTGTTATACTTTCTATGTGGCATGAATGATTATGTAAATGTTATAATGTGATGGGAGAACCCAGAATTATATATAACTCCAATGCATTGGGTTATGTGTGTTATCTCATGAGATAATGTGAAATATGTGTGAACAAGATTATATCTTTGTCCACAATGCTGAATTTATGGTTATGTACATATGTTATGCATGAACATGATTATAGCTTTGTTAAAAAATATGTGTGGTAGTTGACCACTAAGACATGATGTTTCATTTTTATGATTGACTACATTCCATGAATTTATCTAATGATTCCTCTCATGATTATGACGATGATCCTATACTCATGTTATGATGATGATGATTATGCTCACCCCATGTTATTTTGATTCATGTTTGTATCTATCCTCTTACTAGGCTTTTAGCTCACCCATTTCTTTGATGTATATTCTCAGGTGACTACTTATACTAAAGAGAACATTAGGGACAATAAGAAGCTAGATAAGAAACAATTAAATTAATGTCGATGTTTTATTATGTAAAAGTTTTGTATGCTCCTAATTTTCCCAAGATACTAAACCTCCAGATCCTAGTTTTGTAACACTATTATATTGTTAATATTTAAAATGATGTAATAGTAATGTAAGAAAAATAAGGGTCATTATACATGGTGCACACATGGTGTATATAGAGGATCAATGGGAGCATAACACCCACAAGGTGACTATAGACTGCATAATAGGGTGGCATGGCCTGTGTGGGTCGTGTGTGTGTAGTGTATCTGGGTGTCGACCCTGGTGTTATGGATCTAAGAGGTGATGGAATGAAATCACTTATTAAGTATCCCACGATTGAGTTCCAAAAAAATATGGTATGGATAATGGAGTAGGTATTGTTACTCCACTAAAATGATATATAAATAATGCATCTATCCGATCCAAAGCAATCCAACAATCACCATGTGTGAACATGGTGTATATTGAGGATTGGTGGGCGCATAGCACCCATAAGGTGCTCGTGGACCATATAATATAAGTGAGCCCTACTGAAGAACAAAACTATAAGGGAGTGACCCAAAGCAGAAAATATTGTGATGGAGGGTCTTGCAGCCCCAATATAGGATCCCTTTTCATTTAGCCTTTAAATTTAAAGAATCATCAATTTTTTGTATTTTGCACCTAGTTTTTATATTAAATAGTGATAAATAATTATTAGTAATTTTTTTTTGTCTTGAATTGAAGTGGTTTCGATTTGATACCACTTTTCACGGGCTGAGAATCTCAGTACAACAGTTCGCCTGTGCAGCACCCCATCCCCCTCCACAATAGGTGGGGCTCAACCATCCAACACTTCATGTGATGTGAGGTTCACTGGTTTTTTCCTAACATGGGCTCATCAGAGAGTTGGGGCCACTGTCCTAATGAGTCCATGGTAGGATGAAACCAGTGAACCTCACATCATATGAAGAGCCAGATGACTGAACCCCACCCGTCGAGGAGGGGGCTGGGGTGGTGCAGCCTATGTGGGTAGTGTGTGTGCAATGTATCTTGTTGCTTACCATAATGTTATAGATAAAAGTAGTGATGGAATGAAATCACTTATTAAGTGTCCCACAAACAAGTGCTAAAAAAATGTGGGATGGATAATGTATCAAGTATTGTTACTCTAATAAAATGATGCGGTCATAATTTGTTCATATGATAAAAAATAGTCCAATAATAACCATGGTGTGCACATGGTGTATATAGAGGATCAGTGGGTGCATAGCACCTGTAAGGTGTTCTTGGATTGCGTAATGGGGTGCCACAACCCATGTGGGTAGTGTGTCTGTAGTGTATCTGGGTTTTGACCTTAGTGTTGTGGATCAAAGCAATTATGGAATGACATCACTTATTAAGTGACCCAAGAATGATCGCCAAACAAATGTGAGATAGAGTACGGTGCAAGTATTGTTACTCCACCAAAATGATACAAACATAACATGTTCATCTGATCCAAAGTGATCCGACAATAAACATGCCTCCACGTAGTTATCTCTTTCCCCTCGACACAAGGTCTACTCAACTTTTGGCCTTTTGACGATTGAACACCATCGATGACCATGTTATGCATCAAGAATCAAGTTCGATGATCGAAATGATCCCAAACGATCTTATTATATGGGTTGATACACATGCATGATATTCTTTGCATGAACATACTAGTAAAGGAAAAGTGGGGAGCTTTTTTTGAGATAAAAACAAAGTTACAATGCAATATTAATGCATCCAAAATCATGAAGGACTTAATGATGAGGTATGTGTTTATTTTCATATGCATGTGCGGCCTCACCACATAAGAAAATATGATGTGTTTTTAGCATCCTATAAGATGGAAACCCATGGCCAAATATTTGATTAACCAAGATCTTTAGTTATATTAAAATGGTTATTAACAATGCATAAAAAAAGTAAAAGACTAGGTCAATGAAGGATCCATGGAGAGGTGGTGGAACTCACCTATAAAAGGAGAGAATCCATGACTGCGAGATATTTATACCGCTCATGATTTCAAAGAGATCTCTTATTTTCTCAAAAATATAGTATCTACACTCTTTTGTTTATGCAAGGTGGGAAGTTTCATGATCCTTCTAGGCTATGAAAATAGGGGACTTTCATGTACTGATTTTCATGAAGAAGAAGAGTTCCATGTTGTCATGCACTGCTTGTGCCTTCATGACTACATAATGATAAAAACATTCTGCAAACTAGTGTTAATTTAACACTATCTCACCATGTTGCATGAATATAGTGTTCCACATATAAAACCAAACATGAAGGAAGAATATATTGAGGTCCCAAGAACCTTATCTATATTTAATGAAGTAATAAGTTCCCAGATACACTAGATTATGTGAATGAAGTGAGTGTTTCATACCCACATACTTGTGAAAAAATGAAGTGTAACATAGAACACCTATTCAAGTTTGTGCAAGGTACAATTTGTGCATGATTGGGTGTGATAATTTTCATATGATTATACAAATACACCTAAACATATACAAGGTGTTTTTTGTACTAAAAACCAAAAGAATTCTCAACTAAAGTACTAAATAGTTTAAAATATAACATTAAATAATAATAATAATATCTTATATGTTCTAAGGTCAACAAACATGATATTTACATGAAATATATGCATGATGTGCCTTTAAATTAGTTGAAATAAGTTATTGAGTTGTGTAAGATCATTCTTTCATGAAATAATGTTAAAGGTGTAGCATGATTCAGTTGCATAAATATTGGATGCACCAAGAAGAAAAATTGTGAACTGATATTACATTCATTGTTGAAATTTTATCAAAGAATAATAAATTAATTATGATGATGCTGAGAAAATATTTCATTGTTTTGATAATCAAAAATAGATTTATGATTCTAGAAAGAATAGACATTAATTGTATTGGAAGGAAGAATAAATGTTTAACCAAATACCAAATAGAGTTGTTATTATCATTTGGCATCAAAAAAATTGGGTGAAGAAGACAAATAGTTTCTTGTCTACTAATGTGAAAGTAAAAAAGAGAAAAAGAAGTAAGTAGAAGAACAAATAAACAATTTTACACCCAACAAAAGTGTTATATGGTGGGAGACTTTATTAGTGTTACAACATACCTTACAAAGAAGGTAAAGACTATCTTCAGAGGTATTATAAATATCCAGTGAGGAGTTACAAGTTGTATGAGATTTTCACTATTCTATAAAAGAGGATTGTTTCCACCCCCTCATAAAGTGTAGGGACACACACTTGGATAAGGATTGTCTTCTAGCCAATCCACTATAAATGGTGTCTCATTATAGTAAAGAATCTATGTATTGGTTATCACCATACACAGTAAGAAAAAACTGATCTTATTGAGTAGTGAACCTTGTAAAAATATCACGTGCCATCTTTTACCTAATTCCATATACTTGTATATGATAAGTAAAAGAAAATAGGATAATCAATATCCTAACATCTCTAAGAGGTAAAGGGATAAAAAATTATAAAAGGTGAAAAATTTCCCAACACTGATTCACCCCCTCTCAGTTTTGAGTATATCTTGAAGTGATCCTCTCACATTACACACCTTAGGCATGCCTCCCTGTACACCAGAGGCTACCAAATGGTGACGTGGGTTGATTAAGACCACGTGAGGAGATTATAACCTCAATATCATCATAAGAAATAATAGGTAAATAATACAACATCCATAAAATAAATATAACACTAGGGCCTCACATATAGATTTATAATGGATGTTATATCATAAAAAATAACAAGAACCATGAAATAACAAATGAACACATGCCATGAAATATTATCATACATCACAAAGGAAGATTGTTCAATAGTATGATCATATACAATATAAAAATAAAAAATAAAATAAAATTGTAAGTAGAACCCAAAAACCATCCTCAACCTCACCTTAAACTTGTCTTTATATCCACACTAAGCTTATGTAACCCACTCAACTATATTAGGGCCCATACACTGACCCACATGCCAACCATAAGGCCCACACGTCTATCAAGGTGCATGTACAAGGTATAAGAAAAAAACATAGTAATACACCATCAACTATGCCCCTAATAATAACTAGTATAAATGTGCATGTATATACCGAATGAAATGAAAGTCATAAACAATCACATGCATACAAATATTGAACCATTAGGTACTCAAAAATCCACCCTGACGGTTGAATCATACTTGCTTTAGACAGTACTAGAATATGATAGTAATCCTAAGGTTTGATCACAAGAATATAAATGGGACTACCATGTAATGGTAGACTTATATTGTGATGATGCTTTCCATAGCCTGAGAATATAAATAGTTATCATTGTAAGACCTCGTGTCTATATGGGCGATACAATTCCTAAGGGAATTTGAAACTTAGAGTTTAGTGATCTACTCATTTTGAGAACTGAGAATCAAAATGGGGTTTCGAGGGTTTGTATGACCCCTAATGGTGTTTTTGGACATGGTTTAAGGTTTAGTGGATATCCTAGGGGTTCAGGAGAGTTCCATAGAAGTTAATGGGGGAATGGGTTGCTAAAAAGTGCTCCTACAGGCCATTCACAATGTGAATAAGTCATTATTTCCATGAATATGGTTCATGGGGTGTGTTGGGGGAAGTTCAGAACATGAATAAAGGATGGATGGGGATCCAAGGGCACAACCGAAATATTCACAACGTGACTCATATGGTCACACTATGAAACATGTTTGTGTGTTTTTTAATTGAAGTGGGGGGGAGGGGGGATTTACCTCCTTTCACTTTTGACCGATGGAGAGTAGTGCATGGGAGGGCTTCAACTGACACTTCTCCTACCTTCTTTATCCTTCGTTATTGGTTTTTTTAGGTATGATTCGACAATGTCGTGGGGTTAGAACTTCCTATCCTCCTCCCATTCATCTCTCCTCTCATTTTTTTGATAATTTGGGGGATTTTTGTTTTAGTTAAAAAATAGTGAATTCACCAGAGAATGGTGAAATTACCTGATTTATTTGGAACTTTCATACAACCTAGAAAGAGGGTGCCTCGAGATGATATCCACATATCATCATTACTTGTTTCATAAAAGGTATTTTGCATAATAGATTTATTTAAGGTTTCTATTTAAATTAAATTAAATTAATTATGGAACTGGTTTTGGTGCTTAGGGATTGGGGCCGAATTAGTATCAGGGGTCTATTGTAGACCTCTCGTGGATGTTTGGGCTTGGTTCCAATGCGATGCGATAACCTAGTGAGTAGTTTGGTGATTATTACATTTTAGTTTAAATTAAATAATTAATTATAATTGATTATAATTAATTATCTGGGTGTATTGTCTTGTGTTAGGGCCTTTTGAGGACAGGTGGAGGCCAACTGAACTTGGACAAGGCTTGGAAAGTTGGGGACGTAACTGCCGACCTATGGAAATAAATGGGGAAGATTCAAAAATGGTAGGTGGTCCTTATGCATCTACTCTTTGGTATTATGAGATTATTTATATGCATGTGGTATGAATTCACCTGCCACCTTAGGCAGTGGAACCCTTTGTGACACCTTAACCCAAACCATTGGGTCCAAACCAGAGTGCTACATTACCTCATGTACACCTCCCTATACACAAGAGGCTGTCGACTAACAGAAAGGGTATAAGACCATCAATGGGGAGGGTATACCCTTGGTATAAAGACATAACACAATTAAAAATAAATTAATAATATAAAAAATAATTAGAGTAATATTCAGAAACTAAAATATGGTATATATTTCATACAATAAATAGAAAAACAGGCTCCCAAGGTGGGAAGCCAATCCAAAGTATAGGTAGTAGGTAAATAAACAAATAAATAAAAATTATAGAGTATTTTGAAGTTTATATCGACCCGCCACCATCTCTACACTCTTCTTCTCAACCATCATCCATGGCCCCTTGCCCATACTCAGTTCCCTAAACATTAAGTATGCATGCACATCAAGATGTTTGTGAAGATTATGAGTAATAAACCCAGTAGTACACCACCAATACATTCTTAACAAATTAACACATGTATAATGGTTGAATTCTATAATAATAATAAATGTGAAGGCAAGCATAATAACACACAATCACATATTAAGAAGCTGTGCACTAACCAAGACACCTCTAAGCCCTGATCATACTTGATTCAACTCCATATAGGAAGGATAAATTGTGATATTGGTAAATATCAGAACTATACAAAAGTTTATTGACATACAACTTGGTATCCATAAGGTACATTGAGTTTTTAACAAGCTACACGATATTCATAAAGTTCATCAAGTATTGACATGTTTCTCAGTATCCACAAGGTGCATCAAGTTGTTAAATTTATATTTAGTATCCACATGATTCATAGAGTATTAAAACATTACTTGGTTTACATAAGGTGCATCAAGTTACATCTGATCCATAGGGATATCATGATCCACCATCATCATCATTGCACATCATGCACACTCCCCCTCTAAGGGGGAATCATACCATGATGACCACCTACCACATGTACCAAGCACCAAACCTCCAAAGGTAATACAATACACAACAATGTATAACATGATAAACAAACACAAAATGATATAATGAGATATATAATAGATCCATAAATCAACGTCAATAATGGAATCAATCTATTCTAACAGTTCTCATGGAAATAAGGGTCATATATACGCACACCCATAAGAAATCACCATTAATGGAGAACATAAACCATACTAACGCAAGAATAACATCATTAAAACAAGTGTATACGAGAGACAAAATTGGTAGGAAACTTCCTACCTCAATTATGTTGATGAATAACTTCAAGGTTCATTAAGGGATCATCACTTGAATCTCGTTTGCGTATTATTCAGTTCTATTCTCTTGCTAAGGATTCCTAGAATTGATTACAATTATTTTATTTCTAAAATAAATAAAAACAGCACACACGATAACACTTTCCCTATACTGGATAATTTCCAAATTATCGATTTTATCCACAGTATGAGCTAATAATTTATTCCTTATAGAAAATCATAATTTACATGCAATAGTAATTTTTTCTCTCTAGAATAATCTTGGATAAGCTTGAGATAATAATTATTTATTATTCTTAGATAAATCCATATTATTATCATTTAATAATTATTATAAAACTTTTATATAAGGCATAAGAAGAAATATATTTATATTCACTCATGATAAGAAGGAAAAAAGAATATAAATTCCCACTTGGAATTATTATTTAAAATTCCTCACCCAAATAGGGGAGAGACAGTGAGGGTTTTTCCACACCTAGAAATCAGATGAAGAACCTAGTTTGGTCTAAGTGGGTTCATAGATCTCACACAAAGGAATTTTGAGGCCACTCAGACTCAATAGGATCTTCTAAAAATTTAAGGTAGTAAGGGTTCAATTTTTTTAGAAGGAAACCCGCGTATAGATTCACAACATTAAAACCCATAAATTAAATTCATCATTTAATTTATCTTTTAATATATTCTTAATTATAGAGAATTTATAATCTTTAATAATATGAGATATTAATTTTGAACTAGTCAAAGAATTTATTTCCATGATTTTAAGCTTTTAAAATTGTCAAAAATGAGTTATAGGTGCATGCTAGGGAAGAATAAACAAAAAAATAAGGTTTTTGAAACATTTCCCCCCAAAAAGGGTGATGTATAAGGGTAACATGGTTTTACCCTTATGAAGATCCTAACCATCATGTGAGGGTAGTAGTTTACCCTTACGTAACCTTTGAAAAGTAAGGGTTACCCTTACACAGCTCAACCTACCCTTACATAGTGGCTAGGTTACCCTCATGTAACCTTTAGTAAATCAGGGATACCCTTACGCAACCAATAAAAAAAAGTCTATACCCTTATGTATCCTTTGAAAATAGGGTGTTACCCTTATGTGTGACCGGGTAAACCCTTACATAGTGCATGGGACTCCACCTTAACTTTACACATCCCTCATAAATATGGAGCTACCCTTATGCAGTGTGTAGAAACTCCAGCAACCCTTATATAGTGGAAAGTTACCCATGCATGACTTTTAGAAAACTCATATTAACATTACATAGCCTATGGAAAAGTGGCTTTACCCTTATAATTACTTTTTATCCCTAAGAAGTATCTCCAGCAGTCTTTCTCAAACAAATCATGCCATTGAGCTCGAACATCAGACTTTTGCTCCCATGTTTCCTATTGGATATGACCATGTTTCCATAGGATTCAAACAAGTGGTACAATATTTCCTCAAATTAATTTCTCACTTTGGTCTATAATTTTCACTAGAAGATCCTCAGAATATGAATCTAGATAAAAATCAACATCCATGTAGCCTATAACATGTGTAGGACTAGGCGTGTTCCTCCAAAGCTGAGAAACATGGGACACATCATGCATGCCTTGATAATGCGGAGGAAATTCCAGATGGTACACCACTATCCCAACTCATTCAGTGATCTCGAAGGGTCTAACAAACTACGATGCCAATTTCTTTTGTTTCCACAAACAACAATGCCCCTACTGAGGCAACACTCACAAGAAAACTTGGTCGCCAACAATGAACTACAAAGGTTATCTTCTCCAGTCTACATATGATCACTACCCACTATATGTAGTCACCAACTACTTCCTAATCAACTACACCCTCTCTGAGGTCTCCTATACCATATTAGGCATAACAACTTCTGCCATACCTACCTCATGCCAACACATTAGAGAGTGGATTGACTCTCTATAGAGAGCCTCAATTAGTTCCATTTGAATAGAATCCTAAAAAATGTTGTTGTAAGAAAAATCAACCAAGGATAGGTGCTCATCTCATGATCTACCAAAGTCAAGGTCACAATCCCAAAGCATATCCACTAGTATTCAAATCGTTCACTTTGACTATCCATCTGTTTGAGGATGGTATGTTGTTCTCAATCTTAGTCGAGTCCCTAGGTCTTTTTGTAAGCTATGCTAAAATAAAGTTATGAAACGTGTGTACCTATTAGAAAAAAATCTCAAATAAACTCTATATAAACACATGATCTCATGAATATATAACTTTACCAAATCATCCACTAACTGATACTCATGGATCAATAAGAAGTGATCAACCTTCATCAACCGATCGACAAACACCCAGATAGTATCTTAACACCACAGGGTCCTAGGTAAACCTATCAAAAATTCCATCACGATGACTTACTATTTACACATGGAATTGGAAGTATCTAGAGAAAACCACCAAGATGTTGGTGCTCTAACTTTACCCTCTAGTAGGTAAGGCATTGGAAAACAAATCCAGCAATGTCCCTTTTCATCCCTGGTCACCAGAACTATCACATGAAGTCATGATATATATTTTTCATACTATTATATACCAACCATATATAGGTATGGAAGTCCCTCATTAGATCCTCTCTAATGTAAACAAGGACTACTACTCTCCTATGCATAGGGATCAAATCATCATCACCCAACGACCACCTGGGTATTAGGTCACCTCCATCTAGCTTTTCCCACATCAAAACACACTATAGGTCAGTGTCCTATCCAGCCTTTACCTAGTTTACTAGAGAATATGTGACCACCAAGGGACCATAATTCATTGATCCATAATCCTTATAAATATCCATCCTATAGTCAGCCAACAATCTCATGAAGCACCACTGCTTCTCTAAAGGCCGCTCACCAAGCTCTTACTCAAACTAAATCTTACAGATAATAGAATCTACAATGACATTACCTTTACCTGGTGTATAATCCATCTAAAAGTCATCAGTCTAAAGATACTCTACCTAGTGCCTCTACCTCAAGTTTAGGTCTTATTGTGTGGAGATGTAATGAAGGTTCTTATGGTTAGTGTATAAAAAAATCTCTCTCTAAAGATATGGTGTTGATAACATTTCAGATCTTGAACCACGATTACTAGCTTCAGGTCATGAGTGGTATAGTTCCACTCATGGGGTTATAAATATCATGACCCATAAGATACTACCTGCTCTCTCAGTATTAATACCACTCCCAAACCAACGCCTAATGCATCACAATGCCTAATATATCTGATCCTTGACTTAGAGAGTGCCAGTAGTAGATCTATAGTCAACCACCTCTTTATCTCAAGAATTTATTCTTCACACTGGTTAAACCACTGGAATTTTACTCCCTTTTTCGTCAATGCAGTCATAGGTACTAATAGATATAAAAATTCTTGGATAAAATAATGATAGTATCCTATTAAACCTAAGAAGCTCTTGATCTCAAACACATTCTAGGGACACATCTAGGAAATCACTGCCTCCACTTTCTCTAGGTCCATAGATATACCTACCTTAGACACCAAATTCCCTAATAACTTTACCTCCCAAATACAAAAGTTACAATTCGACAGCTTGGAGTAAAGTTGATGTGATCGAAGCATACTTAAGACTATCTCATGATGTCTGGAATGTTTCTTCAGTGTTGGAGAGTAGACGAGGATGTAATCCAAAAATACCATAATGAATTAATCAATATATGGGTGGAATATCTTATTCATGATATCCATTAACATTTCCTATATGTTCTTCAATCCAAATGACATCACCAAGTAATTGTATAGCCCATACCTGCTCTAAAATTCCATCTTTAGGATGTTCTCCTCTCTAATTGCCACTAGTGATAACCTGATCAAAGATTAATCTTGGAGAACCACTGGGATCCTCATAACTAATTGAAAATATTATTAATCATGACAAAAGATGCATGTTCTTCACTATAACCTGGTTCAACTTCTAACAATCGATGTAGAGTCAAAGACTGCCATCCACCTTCTTGGATAACAAGATAGGTTCACCCCATGGTGAATTACCCAGCCTAATAAAGACATTATGCTCCAAGTCCTTGATCTTTAACTTAATCTCCTTTAACTCAGATGACACCATATGATAAGGGGGAATCAAAATGGACTGCACACCCGACATGAGATTTATCTTAGCTTAAATTACTGATCCTTTAGATTATTTATTAGTTCAAAGAATCTCAAATTGATTTCAATACATTACTCAGAATTCCAAGGGTCTCTAATTCCATTTAAAGATGAAGAATTATAGAGTTAAGATTCACGACATATTTGACCATAGTTCCGAACTCCTATTCTTAGGACAAGCACTATGCAAAAGACTTCCGGCTGAAGCGACCCTACAACCTAAACCACATAGTAGGTGCGGGAGCATGCTCATATGAATACTCCTATATGTTTAGTGGTAGAGAAGTAACATCCTCCCTTATAAGATTATTCTAGCCTCACTTTTCAATTAGTCCCATAAGACTATGTTGAGGATACATCTTTTGTAATATGAAGGAACAATTTGAAAAAAAACTGAAGCCATTAGGACAAATCCAATTTAGTATATGAGATCACATTAAGGTTCTCCTAGGATTATACCCACAAGAAAAGGTATATCCCTCCTAGAACTAACCAAGATATCCATACCCACAAATTAGTTACAATAAAATATATATAAAAACACAATATCATTCTCAGGTTATACTTATTAATGCCAATAAAGATATATCACAACAATATGGAATATCACACAACATTGAAATTATCCTAAAAAAATAGTGTAATAATGAAATTAAATTAAATAACTAATATTCAATACAACAACATGTATATATATGGCATGTGATCCTATGTTCCTAGTTATGATTCATGATGAACCCAAAAATCTCATAAAAAAACATTAAAAGAAATCCCATCCATGGAAACTCAAAGATCTGTTACACATTTGCTAGCCAAGAACATAGAAACTCCCCTACTTGAGTCTCACATATCCATATTATATCTACAATGTCCCAGTTTAGTCCAAGAAGAAAAGTATAAAACTATTATTTGATACCATTTTGTGACCTCTGACCCAAACCACCGAGTCTGAACTAAAGTTCCACATGACCTCATGTACGCCTCCTTGTATGCAAGAGGCTACTAACTAGAAGCGAGGGTCTAAGTCTGTCAATGGGGAGACTATATCTTTAGTATCAAGTCATAACATAATTAACAATAAGTTAAAAATATAATAAATAATCAAAGTAACATGAGAAAACTGAAAGATGACATACATGTCATATAATAAATAGACAAATGGAATCCTAAGGTGGGAATCCAATATAGATTATATGTAGCAGGTAAATAAATAAATAAAGAAAAACTATGGAGTCCTCTAGAGTTAATACCAATCTTCCACCAGCTCCACGTTCCTTTACTCATCCATCATCCTTGGTCTCCTTTCCCTTACTTGGTTCCCTAAACATGAAGTCTGCATGTGCATCGAGATGCCCATATAGGCTGTGAGTAATAAACCTAGAAGGATACCACCAATGCATACTTAATAAATGTGTACATGTATAATAGGTGAATTCCATGATAGTAATAAATGATAAGGAAATCATAATAACACACATTAAAAGTGGTTGTGTGATAACTAAGCTGCCATGAACCCATGGATGTACCTTCTTTGGCTCCATGTTGAAAGGATAAATAGAAGTGTTGGTAAAGATTGGAACTAGCCACAAGGCTATCAAAATAAAACTCGGTATCCATAAGGTGAATTGAGTTTTCAACATGCTACTCGGTATCCAAAAAGTACATCGAGTATCAACATGTTACTCGATATATACAAGGTTCATCAATTTTTCGACTTGCTACTCAGTATCCACAAGGTGGATCAAGTATCAACACTTTACTCAGTTTATATAAGGTGCATCAAGTTACATCTGGGCCATAAGTCTATCACGATCCACCATTTTCATCGTCGTACATCATGCACACCCCCCCCCCTTTAAGGGCCAATCATACCACGATGACCACTTATCACGTGTACCAAGCACCAAACCTCCAAAGTAAAGATAATACAAAACAAAGTATAACATGATAAAAAACATATCATGACATAATGAGATATATAATAGCTCTATAAATCAATATGTGAATGAACATAAAGCATGAAATCAAGCTATTCTAACATTTCTCATGAAAATAAGGGTCATATATGGGTATCACGACAACACACACATTCACACAAGTAATCACCATTAGTGGCGAACCCAAACCATGATAACGCAAGAATAAAATAATGGAAACAAGTGTATACAAGATTCCTAAATAGTAAATAACTTTCTACCTCAAATTATTTGATGAATAACTTCAAATCAAGGGATCATCACCTAAATCTCGTTCATATATTATTCGGTTCAAATATCCCTCCAATGATTTCCATAACCAATTATAATTATTTTATTTCCAAAAGAAATAAAAATACCACATGTGATAAAAATTTCTCTCTCCTAGATAATTTCCAAATTATCAATTTTATCCATAGCATGGGATAATCATTTCTTCCTTATAGAAAATCATAATTTACATGTGATAATAATTTTCTCTCTCTATAACAATCTTATATAAACTTGATATAAGAATACTTTACCATTATTCAATAAATATAGATTATTATCATTAAATAATCATTATCCAACTTTTCCAAAAGGCATAGGAAGAACTAGATTTAAATTCACTCATGAAAAAAATGAAAAAGAATATAAATTCCTATAAGGAATTATTATTTAAAACACTACACCCAAATAGTGGAGAGATAGTGAAGGTTATTCCACACCTAGAAATTGGATGAAGAACCCAGTTTTATCAAAGTGGGTCCATAGATCTCATGAAAAGGAATTTTGCGGCTACTCAGACTCAAGATGATCTTCCAGAAACTGTAGTCGGTAAGGGTTCAAATATTTTTAGAAAGAAACCCACATATATATTCATATCATTAAATCCCACAAATTAAATACATAATTTAATTTTTATTTTAATATATTATTAATTTATTAGCATTTATAATCTTCAATAATATGGTATATAAATTTTAAATGATTTAAAGAATTTATTTTCATGATTTTAGGATTTTAAACTCATAAAAAATGAGTTACGAGTGTGTGTTGGGGAAGAAGAAAAAATAGTGTTTTTGAAGAATTTTACCTAAAAAGGTAAATATATAAAGATAAAATGGTTTTAACTTTCCTTAACTCTTAGTCATTGTGTGAGAGTGATGAATCATTTTTATGTGAGCTCTCAAAATATTTTAATTAAGTGCATCACAGGGGCTGACCTAGGTCGTTCTCTTGAGGAGCTATTGCGATCAATCACTCACTACTTATAATTCAATTTTTATTATACATATATATATATATATTTATTTATGAAATGATACTAAAATAAATTATGTTTGAGAATGCAATAAAAAAAATTAAACATGAAAATTAAATGCCAATAGAATGAATGTAAACATAATGATGTTAGACAGAAAGGACTCCATAAGTGCATCCAAATGACCAGGGATCAAATCCAGGTGGAGGCAGAATTTCTGGCTTACTGTAGCAGGAACTGTGCAATACTATAGTAGGTACTGTAGCGGGAACTGTAGCAGGCACTGTTTGGAACTGTAGCAGCCGGGAATATGCCCCCGTTTGGGCCTTCAGGCCACCGATTTGGTCCCTGAGTCATGTAAGGCCTTCGAACCACCCAGGCCTTCAGGTCAGTAAGGCCTTTGGGCCACCTCAAGGCCTTCGGGCCACCTTAAGTGAAGATGCAAACCAGACAACCTACAAGGAACAAGCTCTATAAGGAGGATGAGCAAGGAGCTTTCACCACAGCAGAAGCTAAACGGATTGCAAGAAAGAGAGGGTATGACACCTGCCATTGGGACAAGCTTGTGCATGCATGAGAATGACTAGCCGAACAGCCATGCGAAGGTAGAGAGCTGATTTCACGATGAAGCTGCTGTGGAGGAGTAGTTCTAAGTAGTTTGTCTGGGTTATATGTAATGTTTGAAGCCTATGAGAAATGAATTCCTCTAAGGCCTATGGGCCATGTAATACTTATGCATATGGGAATTGTTAGGGTTCCACCTCACCCCTTGAAAGGTGGATTATCAAAAATCAATAAAAAATGAAGGCCTTCGGGCCATTGGAGGAGGTGAAAACCTAGAATGAAACTTCATTTTCTATTAATTAGTTTAAAATTTACTTAATTATCACACTCCATAATATGTGTGAAAATCCTCTTATTCCCATGGGTTTGAATATACAGTGCAATCAATGATCGCTGAGAGACTGCACATTCACCTCCTTGATCGATGGAAAATATTACAGAAGCGAAAGCTAAACCTCAGGTGGAAAGTGGAGACACAAATGAGACTTTACCACTAATATTACCATCATAATAAATATAAGAAAAAAAACATTAATAATTATAGCTTAAAAACTTGGGTTTAACAATGGATTTCTCCCCCAAGAACTTCCTCAGGTCAGCTACTCATGATCATGAGTATTAGAGATCATAATGGAAAAGAATGGGGTGAAAACAAAAATGATAAAAATGAGAGAATGAGATGAAGAAGAAGAATAATATATAATAAAAATTCATAATATTATTAAATAAAAATAAAACACTAAAAATCTACTAAAAATGGCCACCTAGAGTTCCAACCCTTTGGAATGAAGATGAAGTATATTTTTATAGGAAAAAGAGGTGAACAATTTTATTTAAAAGTATCCTCCTAATATTTAAGATTGTTATTCCAATTAAATGATATAATTGGAAATTTTTTTCTTCTAAAAAGTTGTTAATTATATTTATCTGAGTTGAACCTAAAAATTTAAGATTTATTAGACACCTAATGTTGGAGTTATATCTATTTTACTCCATTGATTTAATCTATATATGAAGACTCTTCGTATTCTCCATCTTCAGTTTCCCATGCATTTATGGACTTAAAAAAGAAGGTATAATGTGTGTAAAACTTAATGAAATTTGTTTATTTATATATTATTCAAATACTTGTCTAATTTAAGGTCCTTTGGTTCATACATTTATGATATATGGGCCGAACTTAAAAAATTTCCAGATCTATATACAAATTTTGAGGCCTGAATTGTGAGTTGAGTTTGGGGATTCAAATGATGGATTGAGATTTGGTACTTGAATAATTAAATGAATACCATGATTTATGAAATACTAAAAATAAATAATTTCACAATTTGGATTAGTATAGAAAAATTTATGGCCGAAACACATAAATAAATTAAAATAGTTAAAATCTAAGAAAAATATCATGCCTAATACATGGATAAAAATTCAAAAACTCCTCAAAAATCATAAGAATCCATTCAATATCATGTTAATCATCACGTTCATGTTGTACCTACCTCCCTGGAAAAATATTTCTCTCTCCACTTAAGAATTTTTTTATGTGGAGTTTTTCTCATTCTCAATAAAAAGTGAGATATTCATAAGATTTATATCCTCATAGTATCTAAAATTCACATAGTCAAAAATATGTAAATCATTAGCTATTTTTCATGGGTTTTTCTATGGCTGAGTTTTGGCAGTTTTAAAATGTGAAAATATCTGAGGTAGATTGAGGAGAGTTAATCTCTAGAATGAAGTAAATACATGAATTTTTTTTCTCAAGAATGGTGTAATACTCAATTAGCTCAAAATATTATTCACCCAAAACATGTTTTTTTATTGGGAAGTTAACACTTGGAATTTTCAACACCAATGATAAATTTCTTCCCTCTTTCCCCCAATTTGTAGCATTGTTTCATCTTGAATTCAGATATGGATTTCTCTTCAAAATCATATTTTTGAGGAAAAGAGAGAAATATTTTGATCTTCAAGTATTGGTGAACACCCAAACCAAATTTTTAATGATATTTTGGTCCACTCATCCATATTTTCATCATGAAATTTATTCCACCAAATCAGTAATAAATTTTACAACACTTTCAATTTGTCTCAAAAAATTCTTTAGAAAAGAAAAATACAGCTCATCTTCTCCCTCCTCCACACTTGAGTTTAACAATAATCGTGAATTTAACTTCTAAATCAGGTTAGAAAGGGATAAATGTATTGTAATATGACTTCCTAACAAGGTATTTCATGGATACTAGGGGCTTAATAAAGGTCAGATGAAAAGTTAGGCCAAAATTAGAGTTCAATGTAAAAAGGTATTTTAAGTGGTGCCTCAATCATACTTGACACATTCCATGAAACATAACAACATTGAAAAAGATAAAAAAATGTTCTAAATCAAAAAAAATGTCTCAATAATCTAAAGAAAAATATAAATGTAAAGAATATTTCAAAAAGGTTTATAAACCTCTTGGGTTAAGAAAACTTTTCAATTTGGACCGTACTTATGCACATGAGTTTCACATTCAATCAAACTTCATCAAATTAAAAGATCAAAAATAAAGAAAAAAAATACATTCATAAATAATTTAAATACTCAAACATTCAAATCATGAAATGTTATAAAAACAACAATATGGTTTGAATTTTCCAAAGTATTCAATTCAGCTCAAGACACCTAAAAACACACCCAAAAAAAGAAAAAGGAAAACATGAAAAATTCACAAAAAAGACATGAAAAATAAAATGGAAGCACACAAAAAGGTCCTAAAAACAAATTGACATCCCCCTCCCATGATTATTCCATTTAATACTCTTTTTTAGGTCAAATTATATCAAGAAATATTTTCACGCATAATTTTAATTGGGAAAAAAATAAAATAAAGAAAAGGAAAGACACAACCAAATTTATTTTTCAGTGGTAGCCTTAAGTTAAACTCCTAGATGATACCACTTTAAAACTACAAGAAATAAAGGAAAAAAATAATAAAAATAAATAAAAAAGAAATAGAAAGGGGAAAGAAAAGGGATAATTCTTTATTTAGACAACCAAGTGGGTGCTAGGTTTTTATTTCCCCTAGTCAGGTAGTTACAATGCATTATCCCAAATCAGAAGGTGGGTGTGGTTTCTTTGAGATGAACCACCACATGTTAATTTTCCTGATATTCATGAGTAAAAACCAATAATAGAGAACCCCAAAAAAGATAAGAAAATTATCAAACCCTAAGAAATAAGAAAGATATAATTTGAGGTCTAGAGCAGGAGGGAAAAGAATATAGGGGTGATACCTATTTACTTTTGTGGTGTCCTCCTCCATATGGTATGAAAGTTTATGTAGAGGAGATAATCGCACCACCACCATCTTGTTCATATCTTCTAACATATCCACAACTTGTGTGGTATCTTCCTTAACATCTAAGGCCTGATCTATTTGTGTTGTGTCAAAAAATTCAGAAAAAGAGAAGTCAGAAAACAATTCAGTTTAAATAAGATTAAAACATGACGAATCAATAAATAAATCTCCCCTTTTAAGTAAGCTATATTGGAAATTGATCACTTTTTATAGGACTATTGTCAAATAAATATCACCAGGTGCATCTTCATCATCATCTTCCAAAGTAAGAGAGAGGCAGAGAGGTTCCGATTTTTCATTATCAAGGATGGGAAGTTCAAGTTTCAAGTCATCACTAATAAATTGATTCCAAGATTCATAAAAAAATATTGATCTCTCATAAGTGAATCATCTTTCATGTGTACTTTAGGGAACTCCTCAATCTACAGTGATAATGGTATGATGTTATTAATTCCTTTAGTAGATCCTTCTCAACCACCTCAGGTTCTTTGACATATAAAATGATTGGTGAAATCTCTTCCACTACTCATTTCAGTTTTGGTTCAGGTTCCGATTGATCTTGAACTGAATATACATATTCCATTAGCCATTCCATTTTTCTCTCTAGGTATTTTATTTCTTCTCAAAGTTCTTATATATGATCATTTTGAATTTATTCTTCTTGTTTCTCCTGCGATTTTTTATTCCATGCATAATAATCACAATTTGAGTACATCATGAAAAAAATATTTTTTTTTAGTTTTTTAAATTTAATGAAAGAAAAGAAAATTATTTACGAAATGTGAATAAAAATTGTGAGTGAAGACCATATGGAATCCTAGTAGCAGCACAAATTTGATGAAGCATTTCTATACACCCTCTCAAAATATTTTAACTAAGTGAAACACAGGGGATGACCTAGGTCATTCTCTTGAGAAGCTGTTGTGGTCAATCACTCACTAATTCTAATTCACTTTTTATTTTATTTTTTATTTTTTTTATTTATGAAATAATACTAAAATAAATGATGTTTGAGAAATAAATACAAAAATTAAACATGCAAATGAAATGAAAACAGAACGAATCCATACAAAATGTTGTTAGATAGAAACTAGATCCTACTAAGAGAACACCTAGAGTGAAACTTAATTATCTATTAATGAGTTTCAAATTTACTTAATGATTACAATAAATTTTATGTGTGAAAATACTTTTCTACCCATGGTTTTGAATATATACTACACTCAGAAATTGTTGAGAGACCGCACAATCACCTCCTTGATGGAGGTATAATATTATATAAACAAAAGCTAAATCTCAGGTGGTAAGTGGAGACACAAAGGCGACTTGCACAATAAGATCCCCATCAGACTAGATCTAATAAAATAATAAATATTAATAATGATAGCTCAAAAAATTGAGTTCAACACTAGATTGATCCCTCTAGAACTTCCTTGAGTTAGTTTCTCATGATCATGAGTATTAGAGATCATAGTGGAGAAGAATGAGGTGGAAATACTAAAGATAAAAATGATATTGTTGGGAAAAAATCCCTCAAGGTAACATTGCATCATTTTTGGGTTGGTTGTGTTTGTTGACAATGTAGGTTTCTATAGTTAATTTTCGAGTTCCAAAGAATTTGTTGACAATACATTTTGACAAAGAAAAATGACAAAGGAACAAAAGATTTGGAGGCGGTACAAAAGAATAGATACAAGGTGGCGCCGTTTCCCAGTGTTTGCCAAATTTTTGGGGTCCAAAATTTGGAGTTTGGTGAGCATCGTGAAAAGTGGATATCCTTGAAGATATCATAAAAATATGGCAAAGGCATGAATTTTGTGAAGATAGGCTTCATGGATTGGATTTAGTGAAGACATAAAAAATGTTGATAGTGTTTCTTCGAGATTACGACGAGCTTCGCGAACAGAAGTATTGAAGAGCATTGAGGAGGTGAAGGGAATTGTGAGTGGAGATTCGTAGTGAAGGAACTAAGGAATTTATGAGATGCTCCATAATTACGATGAGCTCCGTGATCATAAAATTTTCATGGTGCTTCGTGATTTTGAGAGAATTTCAGCGGGAACTTTGGAGCTTCATGACTTGAGCTGACCTATCATTGACTTCATGTAGAAAGTTAGAAGTTTAGTGAAATTGCCTATAAATAGACCTTGACCCCCTAGAACGAAGTAGAGAGAGTTTTCGAAGGAAATATTTTGCTCTCGGCTCGCGAAGGTGGTTTGCGAAGGCAGTGTTCTTCGCGAAAGGAAGGAGCTTCACGACGGCTAATCTAGCTCCGCAAAAGTTGTGTACTCCATGTTGGCTTAGTGAGATTTGTGAAGGTAGTCAATCTGCGATGACTTGATCTCCACGATGTCCTAATATTTGTGAATACTTAAGCTTTGCGACGGTCTGAGCTTTGTGAAAGTAGTGTGCTATGCAAGGCAGGAGCTATGTATAGGTGTGTGCTTCGCGAAAAGGCAGGGACTTTGCGAAGGCTTGTTTGAGATTCACGAAATTGGGAGCCTCAAAAAGTAGGGTGATTTGCAAAGATATTTCCAAAGGAATTGCCCAGTGTTCAGGGGAAAAGGGGTATTCATCAGTGGATGAAATTTGGACTTCAATAGAGCATATACATATTGTGTAGGATGCATTCATTAATGGTAATAAAGAGACCTAAAGGTCTATAAACTGTGAGTGTTTCTTCTGAATAAGCAGTGAGCTCACTTCAGTTGAGAGAGCAGTGAGTTCTCAAATTGTGAGTGGTTATAAACTAGGAGGGGTAGTGAGTCTGCTTTGAACTTGTAAACAATAGTGCGCTTATAGTGGAATTGGTACATCAGCACACTGCTAGTGTATGCTCCTTGGACATAGCCCAGTGAGGGTGAACCAAGTTAAAATTGCTGTGTTTGGTGCATGCTTTAAGGTTTATTCATACACTACAATAGTAAGGAGATAGAATAGGGTTTTTTCTAATAGCAAAACAAGATCAGAAAGGGCAGTTGTTTTTAATCTGTCATACCCTGATTCACCCCCCCTCTCAGGGTATCTAGCCTAGTGGACCTAACAGAGATTAATAAGAAGACTAATATATATTAAAAATTAATAATATTATTATATAAAAATAAAATAATAAAAATATTCTGAAAATTTCCACCTAGAGTGCCAACCCTTTGGAATTAAGATGAAGTACATTTTTATAGGCAAAAGAGGTGAAAAATTTACTCCAAAAGTATCCTACAAATTTTTACACGTTTTATCCAAAATTAAATAAAATAATTAGAAATTGGTGTATTATAAAAAATAGTTACTATACTTTATCCTAATTCAACCTCAAAATTTAAGCTTTATTGGACACCAGATGTAGGAGTTATAGCTATTTGACTCTATAAATTTAATCTATCCAGGTTGACTCTTAGTATTCCCCATCTTTAGTTTCCCATTCTTTTATAGCCATGAAAAAGAAATAATAATTAATGAAAACATGAATTAAATTTGTTTATTTATATATTATACACATCCTTGTATAATTTAATCTCTATTGGTTTGTCTAGTTATGAGATATAGGGCCAATATAAAAAATTCCCATATCTGTGCACATATTTCAAGTCTTGAATTGTGAGCTAAATTTGGGCCTTCAAATGATGGATTGAACTTTGGGAACTGAATAATTAAATGAATCCCATGATGCATTGAATCCTAAAAAGAAATAATTTCACAATTTAGATCATTATAGAAAAATTTATGGCCGAAACACAAAAATAAATTAAAATAGTTAAAATCCAAAATAGGCCATTTTTACAATTAAGGTCAAAATACTTCAAAAACCATCAAATGTGACAATTAACCTTTAAATAAAACTTTTATGGTATTAAAAACATTTAAATTAAAAGTAAAATAATTTAAATATTTTCTCTTTTGGATAATATCAGTTTAACGTTACATAACCTTTGAAAAGTAAGGGTTACCCTTACGCAACTTAACCCACCCTTACGCAATGGCTAGGTTACCCTCACACCACCTTTATTAAATTAGGAATACCCTTACACAACCCATATAAAAAGGTATCCTACCTTACAAAACCTTTAAAAATAGTGTGTTACCCTTATGTGTGGTTGGGTTGACCCTTACACAGTTCATGGAACTCCACCTTACCTTTACACATCCCTTGTAAATATGGATCTACCCTTACGCAACATGTAGAAAATCTAGCTACCCTTACATAGCATTATGATTCCCTTACAAACCTTAATAAAAATCATATTACCTTTATAAAACCTATGGAAAATTGGATTTAACCTTTTGAAACTTAGGGGAAAACCACTCCACCCTTACATAGAGGCTCATGAACCCATTTTACCCTTATGTAACCCTCAAAATACATGAGTAAGGGTAGTATTTATTGAAAAAAATTAAATTTATACATAATAAGACTTATAAATTATAAACAAAATAGGGTTTAAATATCATTTAGATATTAATAATGCTAAAACCTTAAATTGTTTAAGTCTTTTAAATAAAAACTGAAGCCTATATTGAATTGAATAAGGTGCTGAGGGCCCCGATGGACCCCCCATGTACCAACTGGACATCTTGACCTTTGATGGTTGAGAATATAATTTTTACTATGTGAATTGGGATGCATGTCCAAGGGGTTTACTAGAAGTGACACCTTAGAGATTTTAAACTCATTGTTTTGACCATGGGGCATGTGTTCCTCCCCCACTAGAACATAACTACTTGGGTGGTTAGACCATACATACTAGTAGACGGGTCTAGTGTTTGGGCTGACATAAGATGCCAAGGAAAATGAATGGTATTAAGGGAATTTATCTAGTTTTACTTGATTAGGAGGCCAAGTAGTCCTCAATGAGACCAAAGGGGAGCCTAGTAGGTTCTCTTATGATTTGTGATGCAATATATATGGTGGACTTGGGAACTGGTAGGCATGGTAGTGAGTGTCACCTTAGAACTCATACCGATGATGTAAGCCTGAGGGTTTGTGGATGATGAGGATTGGGCTTTGGAATTCAGACAACCCCTACTATGTTTTTATTTTATTCTTGTCATGGGATTTGATTTTCTATGACACCTGGGAATCGACCACTAGTCCTGGCACTAACATGATTGCTCGAGATGCCTAGAAATCACCTATTGATTTGGATGAGACCCTGGGATGCCTGTTATGTTTGGGATCCAGTGTCATAGTATATTGGGGTTAGATTCCTATCTCCTATATCATGTAGTTTTTGGGTTTATGTGGGAGTGTATTATTAGATGTGGCACCTAAGATCCAACATTAGAACTTGTATGACCATGTAAACAAGAATGCTTAGGATGATATAGGTTCTTATAATATTGTGACACCATTATGAAATCCTAGGTATCAAGATTCAAATTGAGATACTAGTAGACCATTTCGAATGCCTGAGATTTTTAATGATGGTATAAGGTGACAAGTGAGATTATATCCCTAGGTACAAATGTTGAACATCTTAAGGGTGAATTCCAGATCCCCTCGATCGATGCCTAGGATAACCCCTAGGATTGGGTGGATGCACTCATGATGGTTCAACTGAGGAGCCATGAGAAGTTGGATTCCTAGGATATTGACCATGGGATCTTGGGAGGGTATTCACTTTGATTTCTTGGGTCACCGAAGAATCAATCATTCCTGTACGTATAAGATTTCCTAGGGCCTCCCCTCCTAGGAATCAATCCTTGACTTGACATTCGAGAACACCCAAGTACTACTGTGGGGTTTTTACTAAGGTATTGAGGAATGGGGATGCATAATGATGCACCAAGATCTACTACTCATTAGTGGATGTGTAATAATGGGATCCCTAGAGTATGGAAAGAGGTTCCCCTAAGGTGATTCTCATGATCAGAGAAATTTTGGCACTAGCTAAGGCTGGTATGGTTGATTGGGGTCATGGATTTGAGGATCGATGATGGTTGTTGCGATTGTAATGGTTTATATATATCTTACCTTGGGGTGGTTGGGATACTGGTTGGAACAATCATTGTTACATGATCAATGATATTCTGACATTAGATCAAAGCAGGTATTATTGGTGTTTTTTTTATTTAACTTTACAGTAGTTTTTTTATTTATACTGATCATATCACATGCACATACACTACATATACTGGTTATATATGAGACTATGTTAGTGATTCCCTACCAAGTTATGTACTCACACCCTACTTGGGTCCCCAATAAACATGGGTACCTGAGAAGATGTTCACTTGGTTGCAGTATAGGTTGGGTTGAGGCCCATGGCTCAGATACGGGATATTTTTCTGGATATCTTGGGAGGTGTCAGGAGTATAGGATGTGGTCTTTCTTGAAGTTTTCATGGATCAAACATCTTTATTTACTTTATTTCATTCTGTATATATGGTTGACTTAGTGGGAAACTGTTGTTGTATATATGAAATTCCAGTTTGGGTCTTATTTCATTTTATTATTAACCAGTCTTGTTTATATTTATTGCTTCTATTTCTAGTTTATTTGTGATGTATGATACTTGGTTAGCCCCATGGGCGCATCCTATTGGCTGCGTCCCTATGGTGGTATTTAGGAGGTCTCAGTTTTGAGCCTCCATATGCAAATTTAGTGTAGTTTTTCATTGTTTATCCCCCTCCCACACCAATGTAATAATATGATACTTGGTTATTTTATCCATTACCATGCAATAAAATACAAGGGGTATAGACTCACTATAGTAACGTCTTGGACCCTTGTTGCTAGTCAATAGATTTTGGTATACAGGGAGGTGTGCTTAAGGTCATGTGGCGAAATGGTCCAGTTACTGTTCATAAAGTTAGAAGATATATGGTGTTATAAAGAGGTATCAAAGCATTATTTTATTTTCTTCTTATAGTTTTGAGATTTGGTATACTAGAGACATAATAATGTGTCATAGATTGTGATAGAACCTAGATTGTTATGTTAAGAACACCTTTTCAAATATAATTCTTGGTTACCAGGGTTGGGATTGTGGTTTTGGTGTTCAATGTTACCATTAGATATGATTTTAACCTCGAGTGGCTCACATGGATGTTTGAGGTTCTTGGCATGTTATTGGTTTTTGGATCTTGGACCATTGACAAAAGGCCAATGATTTGGATTTTACTCTTGTCTTGTAGAGGTAAGAGGTGTCTCATGTAACATATCAGGAACATAGAACTAACATGATATATAGGATAACTAGTGTGTGATTTCACTGATGAATGAGGCCCAGTTATTTAAAGTGTCAATAGCTACTCATATGAAAATTTCTCATATAAGTACTCAGTGGAATTATACTCACATGGGAAAACTTGTATTCATATTCCCTTATGATGGAAGGTCATTTGGATCTATGGATAGATTCTTGATGATGATGAATATGCAACCCCTCAATGTAAGGGATGAACAATGACCCTATTTGGTCAACACATGCATTAGATGCATTAGTGATGAACTCATAATGGGTGAATTTAATTTTGATGCTGGTTCCAAAAATAAAAATAGGCTTAGTTATTTAAAATGATAGTAACAACTTATATGTTTTTTTATCATATAACTTGTAATCATATTCTAAATAACCAACCCATGTGACTATGGTTATATGATGTGGATCATTGGAAAGAGATGCTGTTATGTATGTGCTGATAGAAGAGAATATGATCTTGGGGGGGGGGGGGTGAATCCCATATGTGGAGGCCCAATGAGGACTAGTGCAAGTTTATGGATTCTCGAGGGGGTAATACTGTATATTGACACCTGGTGAGGATCAATGCCCTTGTAGGAAAATTGTTGGCATGTGATGCCTTAGCCTTGGAACCCTTGTGGGTTTCTGTTGTTAAAGGTTGGTTATTTAAAGTGACTAGTAATAACCTATATGGTGTTTTCCCATATAGCTTAGAAGATAATTCTATCTAACTGAACCTCATGTTTATAGTTCCTTAACACAGATTTTGTAGAGCGATGTTGTTATGTGCTTATAACCCTTGGTCTTAGATAGGAACCACAGTGAGTTTGTGTTTATTGTTTTTTAGGGTAACTTGAAAGAGGGGTTAGTCTAGGTTGGTGGTTTACTTAGAGTTGATAGCATAGGTAGGTTCTTCAGGGATAAGATTGGGGTATGTGAGGTGTTACTGAGTGTTTAACATAGGCATGATGATTACTTGGGGTTTTACAGTGATAATCACCATGTGTATTAGTGCCTTGGGTGTCAATGTGTGGTTTTGAGGGTAGAACTAGGGTGATTTCTAGACTTGTGTGTTTTGGATACATTTTATAACCCTGGTGAGAGTGTGGGTGGAAAATCATGATTATAATGACGTTGGGTAGTAGCTAAGAATGTAGTTGGATTAACAAACTAACATTTCATGGAGCACGATCAGTGATTCAGGAACACCATCCTAATTCTATGGTATATGAATTATGGAAGCATGAGTCAGGTGATTCGATCAGGTGTTATGAAATTATATATTCACTACATTAAATTATATAGGTATGGTACATGGAAATTTCACGCGATACTCATTTAAGTTGGAATTAGTGAGTGGTCAGGTGAGAGATGAGGAATAATGGAACTTGATGAGACTCTTGCAATCATGGGGGCATGGGGATTTGATGAAATCAAAGATGTACCTTCATGGTAGAGGAGACAACAAAATTGGATCAGGCACGATGGAATAACTGATCTGGGTAAATATTGATCAAGTATTGATAGGATGAGATGAGCATGGCTTGGGAGGAGCGACACACATTTGACGATGAAACTTTTAAGGTTTCCCTCGAGGAGTGATATAAGGTGAACCATATGGTGGGGAGTTCATTATTGGAGTTTTGAGGGTGTGACATTCATTATGGTTGGAAATTTGGTGAGTTATGAGGACAACATTTTCATAATTTAGGAGAAGGCAACAACTGATGGTTGCATTGATACTCGGTTATGAGTAGGAAAACCACATCCAACCATTACATGTGATAATATATAGAGTGTGGGTCATAGAAGCATGACCCTCATGCTATAAGGGTTGTTGGCATGGTGATATCATTCATTGGATAGTTGATATGACCATTGGATGTTGACCATTGGTAAATACTGAATAAGATATTTGATGATTCGTTGTGTTGACATCAGGCTCGGGATGTTTCTAGTGTGATCTAAAGGAAAATCATGAGGCGAACCCTAGTTTGTAACATGGTTCAGGGAGTGAACCAGTTTCGTTTCATGGTTCAAGGGGTGAAACAATGATTCAAGACATGGTTTATGGGAGGAAATTTTTCTATTACATGATTGAGGGGGTGAATCATGTGGTGAAATGTAGTAAATCTGTCAAGAAAAAATACTTGGGAAAGCTCGGGAATTTGGTACCATGGTTTAGGAACATTGTATTTGGTACAACAAGTGAATTATGAGGCTTGTACGAGACCTTTGAAGGATATTTTATCATGTGAAGGCCCTATGTATGGGTAGTGGATACTCATATGATTCGATATGGAATCTGATACAAGAGATAGTGTTGGATTATGGTGTAACACCCCGAGCTTCCACGATATGCTTCTCTTTCAATAATGCAATAGCTTGCATTGTACGCAAGTTCGAGATTCTAACACACCGCGACCAATCAAAATAGCCATTATGAATATTAATACCCACCTTTTGAAATTATATATATTTTATATTTCAAAATGAACTTCATTTTCGGTTTCGTAATATCGAAATTAGCATATGTTGAATTTTTTGTAATTTTCTGAGAACTTCCAATTTTTTATGAATAGTGAAAAATACTTAAAAACAACTTTTTTAATAAAAATAATTTTTAGTGATAAATTATACTATTCAGTGGTTTTAAAGTATAATTAGAATATATTTTTACCATTTTATCCAATGGTGTTCATTAGAATTAATTTCACTTTGAAATTGGACATAAACAATTGTCAATCTTTTGATATATATTGTTTCTTAAAAACACGCTATTTGTTGTGACAACGGGAATTAATTATAAAATTAATTAATGAAACTTATATGTTTTGAATTTTGTAAAATAGAAAATATTTTTGAATTCGGAATATCAATTATAGCTTAGGGTGAAATTTTGTCATTGTTCTGAAAAACTTCAATTTTTGATGAATAGTGAAACCACTAAGTGGTAGTTAAAAAACTGATTTTTCGTTTAAATGAAACATTACCACTTCTGTGATTTGATTTTCAAAAATCCAACATACATGGTTTTCATTAGGAAGTAAAATGTGGTTCAATGGGATTAAAATAATTTTTGGTGAATAGTAACTTTTAAGTTTAATTAATCGCGATTAAAGGTCATTAGTGAAATTTAAGGTAAAAATGATATTATAAAAATATGAAAATACCTTTACACTTGTCCTACCCCTATTGGATGAGTCATGGCCAACCAAGAAAATCCATGGGTCAACTTGGGGACCCCATGGAGCCACTTTGGTAGGAAAATGACATTAAAAACGTTTTATTTAATGTTAAAATAAAAATGTCACAAACATGAGTTGTTTTACTAAAACAATTTTTAAATGGGATTATAAAAGTCATATTTTTTAATATAAATATTAATTATAAAGATAAAAATATTTCCTACATAATGATATTTTTTTATAATTTTTAGACATTAAATAAATTAAATTATTTATGACACCATGATGATGCAGTGATTACCTCATTAATTAACGATTTAAATAAAATGAAAAGATAATGTAAAATATAAGACTTACACTTGTCAAAAACCTATTGTATGGGTAGATTTAGAACCCTTATCACCTTATCCTCGAAATATATAAGTGTGGGACCTTTCAAATCTGAAACTCTTTATATAATAAAGTAACATTTCATTACTTTCCAAGAGTGCCCCTCCTCTCCTCTTATAAAAGGCCCCCACCACTACCACCTTACTCACACCTTCAAAGCCTTTTGGCTCGGCCAACCTCTGCCCAAATACTCTCTAAACTTCCCTCTCTTGCTCCTAGAAGCCTCACTTTGGGCAGAATTATTCCCAAGGAAGCCTTTTTCTCAAATCAAAAAAAGAGTTACCCGATTTTAAGGTAATGTCTTCTCTTATGTTATTTTGTTTTATTTTGATTCTCCAACCCCTTAAACTCTTTTTATTACTTTATTTTGTGACAACACTATTATCTTAAATATACTAGTATTTTTTTATAAGAAGTATTTGATTTACACTTACACACACCTTCGTCCAATGGTTAAAGAACATACTGTTTCTGTGGTTGGCGAATTTCTGCCTCACGAAACGATGATTGTTCAATCTTCTTTTAACACCTCTCATGGTGGCCATTATGATGATACTATTTTTATATATGATATATATTATGTTTTTGTTTTTATTATGATTCTGTATTTTCCATTTATGGCATACCTTTACAATTTCCATTATGGGTGAACGCAATAATTTCATTTTAGGAAGTGCGGACTACCTCCCCCTCAAAGTGATTTGAATCGTTAATGCAATATGTGGGATGTATAAAGGATGAAGTAAATGGTATTATACATTATATTATACTGGAATTATATTATAACTTTATATAATTATAACTTCATTCCATTAAATACTAAATAGGAATGAAAGTAGCGTTCATGCGTACGTACGACTTACCGTCTCCATGAACGGTGCATTTCATTTCTTACCTCTAAATGTTATGTAATATTATAAATGAATGTATATACTGGATATATATGATATATATGATATCTAAATCATGGATATAATTCTGGAGATAATGGATATTCTACCACATAAACAACTTGTAATTATAAGAAGTTTATTGTTGACTCAAGTACCAAAGATCGACAAAACGACCGTTATTAACTTAAATGACTACATAATTTTCGTAACATGGTAATAAGTGATATAAAAGGAATAATGAACATGAAAAAGGTTCTTAACCAAATATAAATTAACTCTAGTTTATTATTCAGGAGATTAAAGAACGATTGAGTCAAGTCAGACACGAGGTAAGGGAACTTCTTAACCCAATTTCCATTCTTTGGGTTAATCTCCTACTTTCAAATTATGTAATGATATTATTATGTCCTATATTGTATTTGTACTTTCTTTATATGTAATTATAGTGAATACACATAATAGATCTATTTTATTTAAAAAAAATGATCTTTGTAAGGGACATCGTCTCAATCTCCTTTCATTGAGGCATATTTGGTTTTATACACAACTTTCCTTTATATGGTGTATAAACCCATTTGACTTTTACTTTTATTCAAAAGGAATATTTTTATACGAAGTGTTTTTACTAAAAGACAAAAGGAATGTTTTTTTATGTATGCAGCAACAATGACTTCTCCGCCGCCGTGACCATTATTTGAGTTTCGACTTCCTCTATAAGCCATAACTTTTTTTTAAATGAAAAATAAATACCAAGATTTAATTTTCTTTTATTTTGGTATTGAAAATGGGTTTGAAAGTATTTTTTATTATATCAATGTGTTGTATTGATATCTTGTGATTGAAATGTGGAAATTTTATGTTTCCTTTACGCATGTTTTATGTTATACGATTATGTTATGGTTTATGATATGTTTAAACCTGTTAATATGAGGAATGCATTGAACTTAATAAGTGATGGGTGGAGCCCGCTATAGCTCCTCGATGCATCGGTAGGTCTCATGAGACAAACTAGTGTCTTGACACGAGGCCTTGAAAAAAATCTTATTTGTAGTCTTGGAACGAGGCCTTGGCTACGTGGTTATGATAGTCTGGCATTATGCATTCCATCATTATGAAAGTGGTTATTGATATTCCATGTGATTATTCGACTAGTAGAATATCCATGTGAGTTAGTAAATGGCATTATTTAATTTTATTTTTTCCATATTATTCTGAAGTTCAAGTTTAAAAAGGCTTTTGTTTTAGTTATACATTGCCTTAAATGTTAATGTTTATTTATGAAAGCTTCCGCAATATTGTTATCCTTACTGAGCATCTGAGCTCACCCCTTTCAATGTTTTTAATATTTTCCAGTATGTGAAGAAGTATTTTATGAATGACCTACAGGGATAGTTAGAAGAGGATATGAGTGTGGACTATGGAGACTTTGTTATTGTAGATTTTCACTTTATGATGTAATGTAACATTTATGAATGTATCTAGTGTTTCCAAGGCTACTAAACTAATCGGTCTTTCGAGACTTGATCTTTTGTGATCATGCCAATGTTACGCAATAATGCACCGACTCCGGGTAACTGGGGTCGGGGCGTTACAGTTGGTATCAGAGGCAGTTTAGTACTAACCTTGGAAATTAGATTTAGATAAACTCTGATTAGAGCACATAGCCCTAAGATAGACTTTGAGGATTAGTATAGAAGAGCTTCCTAGAATTTTGTTGTTGTAGAGATTTTGTGAGTTTTTTGAGCAATACATCCCTGTCTGGATACGAGCAGGTAGAGGCGGCTCTGGCACAGATGTACCTAGGGGTAAAACCCGAAAACACCGCTTTGAGCTAGACTCGAATGAGAACTGGTGCACGACAACGGGCCTTGCTGCACTATTGGTTACGACACTCCTGGGGGATATGCTTAGGATAATTCTAATTTTCTTTACAAACCATTATGAAGGGTTTATGAGTATATACTTCCTCAAAGAAAACATTTCTTTTTTATGATTATGGATTCTATCCATAAATATTTCAATTTATGTTAAGTGTTTTACAAGTATGGAATTATGTATTTTAATTCATAAACTAATCTAGTTTATGCCATTGTTTAGAAATGGCGCCTAGTGGGAGGAATGGAAACCGTATCAATGCACGCACTCCGTTTAGGGATTTCCCTCTGCTCAAGATAATTATTGTGGAGTTGGAGATAAAACTGGTGCTGATCAACTTATTACAATACTGGGACAACTCACTCAGGTTATGAATAATAACCTTACTCGTATGGAGCACCCTGATCCGCAACGTGGGGGATCAATTTTAGACTGATTCATGAGGCAACAACCACCAACATTTAATGGGGGTAAAAATCCATTAGTATCTGAGCAATGGATAAACTCCTTAGAGAAAATATTCCATGCCTTGGGGAGTAGCGAAAGGGAGAAGGTCATCATGGCAGTTTACCGCCTCACTGGAGATGCCGATCAATGGTGGTTGCTGATTCAAAACACAAAAGAAGACGATGAAGTATCAAATATATAATGGAGGGAGTTCAAAGAGATTTTCTTAGAAAAATACTTCCCTCGTGACCATCGAGCAGATATGGAAAGGAAATTTCTGAGTCTGAGACAAAAGGAGGATGAGAATGTCGCAAAGTATGAGGATAACTTTACAAGGTTAGTAAGGCATGCAACAGATTATATACGTAACCCAATAAGTAAGATTGATCATTTCTTTGATGGGTTAAAACCTTTTCTCCGTCGAGCATTAGTCTCACAATCCTTCTCATCGTACGAAGACATTGTCTCGTGTGCTATCAAGACGGAAAAGGAATTATCTAAATCTTATGACAATAAAGTAAAGCAAGAGAAGAAGAGAACAGTGTAAAAAGAGACAGATAAAGGGAAAAAGGGAAAGAATGATTTTCCATTATGCGATAATTGTGGGAAAAATTACCCCGATACTTGCCTAAAAGGAATGAGAGTTTGTTATAAATGTGGAGAAAAAGGTCACCAGACTCATGATTGCAAGGGAAAGAAAGAGGCTATCAATATTGAATGCTACAATTGTAGGGAAATGGGGTATTATACAAATGAATGTCCTAAGAACCAAGGAAACTTACCTCAGAAAAGGCCAAGGGATCAAGGAAAATCTTATGCTGTTACTATAGTTGAAGCGGAATAATTAATGTATTGGTGCTCTTGGAAACAAGGATTATATTCTGGTTATAAGAATAATGTGATATATATAAGGATTGTACTGTAGTAATTGTTTTTTTCATTAAGGTTTTAATATGATTAAGGTAATCAGATTTTAAGTATGTGACAATAAGAGAAACTTTACTTTGTTTGGGGAATCAGATGTTACAATTGATTTTGGAATTTAGAGACCTTTTAGAGAAAGTCTGGACAGAGCTATTTTGGATAACTATAAAGGTTGGAATGGATTATGTTGAACCTTAGATAGTATTGTTTAAGATTAAAACATTTCTGAAGATTATTTTTGGAATATTATAATACTATAGTTTTAGGAAAAGGACAACCTGCAGGTTGGGGGATAACCCGTCGCGTCGGACAAAGCTGCAGGAATCGAACCCACAACCATAGTGCGACAAGCCTTTATTACCTACCACTAGCCTACAGAAAGTCCCTGGTTATTAAAATATAGTTTTCCTAATCTAAATGGTATGTGTTATTATTTGGAACCTTATACAATTATGATAAATAGAATATTTTTGAGTTCTATTACCTTTTAAAGTGAAAGATGGGTTCGTGGTAAAAATTTATTAAAGAATGAAAGCCTACATGACAAGTAAGTATATTTCCTTACATTCTTAGTAAATCTCTTAAATAAATCCCTCAACTTTATGAAAGGTATCTTAAAAAAAATGTTTTTGGTTAACTTTTCCAACTGGGGATTCAATGACCGTTTAACCAATCACAAGTTTGTGATTTTCTTGTGGTTAACTTTCTCTTAATCCTGTTTTCTACAACTCTCCATCAGACCTTGATGGTTTGTTTTTCTTCCATATCCATATTTTCATAGAATCCTAGTATGGGCTATCTCGGGTGACCTTTGTACTTATCTTTCTTTCTTTTAAAGTTATATTTTTATTAACCTTATTTCTGATGTGGGTTTTCCACAAAGGTATTTTCTATTTTAAACCTTTTATTTTCAAAGAAAAATTTCAAATTGCGAGGACGCAATTTATTTAAGGAGGGGAGAATGTAACACCCCGAGCTTCCACGATACGCTTCTCTTTCAATAATGCAATAGCTTGCATTGTACGCAAGTTCGAGATTCTAACACACTACGACCAATCAAAATATCCATTATGAATAGTAATACCCACTTTTTGAAATTATATATATTTTATATTTCAAAATGAACTTCATTTTTGGT
Organism: Viscum album; assembly: GCA_963277665.1. Taxonomy (NCBI): domain Eukaryota; kingdom Viridiplantae; phylum Streptophyta; class Magnoliopsida; order Santalales; family Viscaceae; genus Viscum; species Viscum album. Next base: position 266,855,919 of record OY728135.1, read on the forward strand.
TTCGGAATATCGAAATTAGCCTATGTTGATTTTTTTGTAATTTTCTGAGAACTTCCAATTTTTTATGAATAGTGAAAAATACTTAAAAATAACTTTTTTAATCAAAATAATTTTTAGTGATAAATTATACTATTGAGTGGTTTTAAATTATAATTAGAATATATTTTTACCATTTTATCCAATGGTGTTCATTAGAATTAATTTCACTTTGAAATTGGACATAAACAATTGTCAATCTTTTGATATATATTGTTTCTTAAAAACATGCTATTTGTTGTGACAACGGGAATTAATTATAAAATTAATTAATGAAACTTATATGTTTGGAATTTTGTAAAATAGTCATCATTTTTGAATTCAGAATATCAATTATAGCTTAGGGTGAAATTTTGGCATTGTTATGAAAAACTTCAATTTTTGATGAATAGTGAAACCACTAAGTGGTAGTTAAAAAACTGATTTTTCGTTTAAATGAAACATTACCACTTCTGTGATTTGATTTTCAAAAATCCAACATACATGGTTGTCATTAGGAAGTAAAATGTGGTTCAATGGGATTAAAATAATTTTTGGTGAATAGTAACTTTTAAGTTTAATTAATCATGATTAAAGGTAATTAGTGAAATTTAAGGTAAAAATGATATTATAAAAATATGAAAATACCTTTACACTTGTCCTACCCCTATTGGATGAGTCATGGACGACCAATAAAATCCACGAGTCAACTTGGGTACCCCATGGAGCCACTTTGGTAGGAAAATGACATTAAAAACTTTTTATTTAATGTTAAAATAAAAATGTCACAAACATGAGTTGTTTTACTAAAACAATTTTTAAATGGGTTTATACAAATCATATTTTTTAATATAAATATTAATTAGAAATCTAAAACGATTTCCTACATAATGATATTTTTTTATAATTTTTAGACATTAAATAAATTAAATTATTTATGACACCATGATGATGCAACGATTACCTCATTAATTAACGATTTAAATAAAATGAAAAGATAATGTAAAATATAAGACTTACACTTGTCAAAAACCTATTGTATGGGTAGATTTAGAACCCTTATCACCTTATCCTCGAAATATATAAGTGTGGGACCTTTAAAATCCGAAACTCATTATATAATAAAGTAACATTTCATTACTTTCCAAGAGTGCCCCTCCTTTCCTCTTATAAAAGGCCCCCACCACTACCACCTTACTCACACATTCAAAGCCTTTTGGATCGGCCAACCTCTGACCAAATACTCTCTCAACTTCCCTCTATTGCTCCTAAAAGCCTCACTTTGGGCAGAATTCTTCCCAAGGAAGCCTTTTGCTCAAATCAAAAAAAGAGTTACCCAATTTTAAGGTAATGTCTTCTCTTATGTTATTTTGTTTTATTTTGATTCTCCAACCCCTTAAACTCTTTTTATTCCTTTATTTTGTGACAAAACAAGTATCTTCAATATACTAGGATGTTTTTATAAGAATTCTTTGATTTACACTTACACACACCTTCGTCCAATGGTTAAAGAACATACTGTTTCTGTGGTTGGTGAATTTCTGCCTCACGAAACGATGATTGTTCAATATTCTTTTAACACCTCTCATGGTGGCCATTATGATGAAACTATTTTTATATATGATATATATTATGTTTTTGTTTTTCTTATGATTATGTATTTTTCATTTATGGCATACCTTTACGATTTCCATTATGCGTAAACGTGATAATTTCATTTTAGGAAGTGCGGACTACCGCCCCCTCAAAGTGATTTGAATCGTTAATGCCATATGTGGGATGTATAAAGGATGGATTAAATGGTATTATACATTATATTATACTGGAATTATATTATACCTTTATATAATTATAACTTCATTCCATTAAATACAAAATAGGAATGAAAGTAGCGTTCATGCGTACGTACGGCTTACCGTCTCCATTAACGGTGCATTTCATTTCTTACCTCTAAATGTTATGTAATATTATAAATGAGTGTATATACTGGATATATATGATATATATGATATCTAAATCATGGATATAATTCTGGAGATAATGGATATTCTAGCACATAAACAACTTGTAATTATAAGAAGTTTATTGTTGACTCAAGTACCAAAGATCGACAAAACGACCATTATTAACTTAAATGACTACATAATTTTCGTAACATGGTAATAAGTGATATAAAATGAATAATTAACATTAAAAAGGTTCTTAAGAAAATAGAAATTAACTCTAGTTTATTATTCAGGAGATTAAAGAACGATCGAGTCAAGTCGGACACGAGGTAAGGGAACTTCTTAACCTAATTTCCATTCTTTGGGTTAATCTCCTACTTTCAAATTATGTAATGATATTATTATGTCCTATCTTGTATTTGTAATTTCTTTATGTGTACTTATAGTGAATACACATAATAGATCTATTTTATTTAAAAAAATGATCTTTGTAAGGGACATCGTCTCAATCTCCTTTCATTGAGGCATATTTGGTTTTATACACAACTTTCCTTTATATGGTGTATAAATCCCTTTGACTTTTACTTTTATTCAAAAGGAATCTTTTTATACGAAGCATTTTTACTAAAAGACAAAAGGAATGTTTTTTTACATATACGGCGACAACAACTTCTCCACCGCCGTGACTATTATTTGAGTTTCGGCTTCCTCTATAAGCCATAACTTTTTTTTAAATAAAAAATAAATACCAAGATTTAATTTTCTTTTATTTTGGTATTGAAAATGGTTTTGAAAGTGTTTTTTATTATATCAATGTGTTGTATTGATATCTTTTGATTGAAATGTGGAAATTTTATGTTTCCTTTATTCATGTTTTATGTTATATGATTATGTTATGGTTTATGATATGTTTAAACCTGTTCATATGAGGAATGCATTGGACTTAATAAGTGACGGGTGGAGCCCGCTATAGCTCCTCGATGCATCGGTAGGTCTCATGAGACAAACTAGTGTCTTGGTATGAGGCCTTAACAAAATCTTATTTCTAGTCTTGGCACGAGGCCTTGGCTATGTGGTTATGATAGTCTGACATTATGCATTCCATCATTATGAAAGTGGTTATTGATATTGCATGTGATTATTCGACTAGTAGAATATCCACGTGAGTAAGTAAATGACATTATTTAATTTTATTTTTTCCATATTATTCTGAAGTTCAAGTTTAAAAAGGCTTTTGTTTTAGTTATACATTGCCTTAAATGTTAATGTTTATTTATGAAAGCTTTCGCAATATTGTTATCCTTACTGAGCATCTGAGCTCACCCCTTTCAATGTTTTTAATATTTTTCAGGATGTGAAGAAGTATTTTATGAATGGCCTTCAGGGATAGTCAGAAGAGGATATGAGTGTGGACTATGGAGACTTTGTTATTGTAGATTTTCACTTTATGATGTAATGTAACATTTATGAATGTATCTAGTGTTTCCAAGGATACTAAACTAATTGGTCTTTCGAGACTTGATATTTTGTGATCATGCCAATGTTACGCAATAATGCACCGACTCCGGGTAACTGGGGTCGGGGCGTTACATATGGTATGTGTTTTCATAGGTGTTTTGGGGTAGTGAGATGGAAACTACATCAAGCGGGTCATTGGAGTTGGAGTTGGTTCCCTAGAACCAACTTTTGTGTACTTTATGATAACATGCATTCATTATTTTGAATATTAATAAACTCTTTATTACATCATAATTGTTCTTTTGTGTAACATGGTATGTGATAATGTCCTAAGAGTATCTTTCACACTAAAAGGTCATAGTAGTTCCCCACTATGATGAGAACCCATAAGTTCCACGATATTTTTCTTAAATATATGTTCTATAGTCAGATGAAATAATTTGAGGGAAATAAATGATTTAGGATATCAAGTATAAAGAATCATAGTAATTTGAGCCACCTTCTCATGGTTTACACCCTTGGTAATATCCAATGTAGGATATCATGAGAACGAGACCCGCTAGTAGAAAATTCACATTTATAAGTGTCATTAGATTTTATTATATTTGGATGTGTGTATTAATCCTTAGAATTTAAGATTATTATTAAACCATGTTATAAGTAACATACTTTGTTGTATTGATGAAAAATGTGATGACATATGTTCACGGTGAGGTAGGATACATTAGGTGCTTCATGAGTAATATTTTATTGATGAATGAATGAACAATAACTTTTTTATTGATTTTGAATTCACAAACCGAAAAGACAAAGCAAGAAAAGCCTTAAGGAGGTCTGGAATAATGGATCCCCAAGGCATCATTAAGAACAAAGTTGATTCCATCAGACGAAAAGGATCCTAAGTTAAGGAAGAAATAAACATTTTAGAGAGAGGAATCCTGCAGCGCCAAGAAGTCCACAACCATATTCCCCTCTCGCCAAGTGTGAGTGATATCTGTAGGAGTGCCCATGATCTGTTTACACTTTTGAATGAGATATTCTATATTCCATGGACAACTTGCACTTCTAATAAAGGATTTTTAAAATATCAAAGAGTCTGTTTCCACTACCTCCAAGTTGATATACTTTTGCTTATATTTTATTAATGAATAACGTGGGAAATGTTTTTTCCATTCCATTATTTAATAAAAGTTAATATCTCAAACCCTTTCATGGAAATTATATAGCCTAAATAAATCCATGACCATGGTGTTCTATAGGCAATTTCAATTTCTAAGAATTCAAATAAAGAGACATCAATCACATAGGTTGATGGCACTAGCATAAAACCTTCTTGATTAGAGATATCACGATAAAGGGATTACATTACACAGTAAGAATCCGTATGAGGTATTATGTTATTATAACATTAACTTCTTTCTTTATGGGTTCCTTGTTGTGTTTGTAGATGCTAAAGTTGGACTTTAGGTTGCTTCATCTAATGCCACCGAGAAAGAGGCCTAGAGGAACACACACTAAGTGTATCAAAAACCTTAGTTAAATAATATATTATTATTTATTATTTAAAAAATAGAATAAATTTTATCCCCACATGTGGTTTAATAATTATTAATGTTTTCTTGACATCATATATTCCTTCATCAGTTATTTGAGAGAATATTATGTGAGTGGAATATTTAAAAAATATTTATTTTCTATTTAGTGGATATATTATTTATTTATTTATTGGATAATAATGTAGTGATATTTATTTATTAAATAAATAGTCATTATTCAAGGCCTGATAAATATTATGGAGGAATGACAGATTGATTTTATTGTTCTGGTGAGAAATAATATATATTGAATATTATTTGAATAAATAATATTTAATTTAATTTGTGAGTTTAGAGAATGTCTAGAAAAAATAATATTATTATTATTATAAACATGGGGTTTTGTGGGAATTAAATAAATAATAAAGGGAACTTGTGAAATTATTTATTCTAACCATAGTGGTATATAAACCCAATTATATTATTTTCTTAAGAGTACCAATTCATTTTTTGTTGTGCATAATGAGACCCAGAGAGAATCCTCTCAAGCCCTAAAGAGATCCTTTTCCCAGAATTCTCCCAAGAACAAAGAGCGATCTTACTACGCTTTACACTCTCAATTCTATAGTGATCAAGGAGAATCCATTGGAAGTGATTCTCAGGGTGATCAAAGGTGAATGAAATAAGCAATAGGATTTACCATGCTAGCACCAGAAGATTCCTACAATGACATTCAGATATTCATGGAACATGTGTGGATCACCTCTAAAGGGAATCTATTCTTGATTCCTATAAAAAAATGATGATATGATGTAGATCTGTTGTTATATATATCAACTAAGAAATAATTTCTCACAAGGTAATTCTTTAATTTCTTAAATTCATTATAAATAATATGTGGTGATCCTTGTTGACGCTCAATTTTCATCACAGAGTCCAAAGAAATGTAAAGGGAAATGACTTAGCACAAATTGATTCATCCTTTGAAGAAAATATCAAAAATCGACAAAGGGATGAACAAGGAGAACATTTCCCATAGGGCGGCGCACAAGTTCCCTCATAGTCGCGCAAGTCCACTTGCGCGACGTCTAATGGGCGCGCAAGTGACTTGCGCGACCTAAGTGATAACTACCCGGGGTCTTCTCCTGCCTATAAATAGACCCTATGGGCCCCCCATTTAAAGGAGGAATTTTTTCCAGAAACTCAGATTTAAGCTCCCGACGCCCTAGTCTCTTCTCAAAGCTTCCGAAACACTTCAAAGGTAATTTCTTACCTAGAACGGAAGATCTAAAGATGTGGAGGAAGGACTAAGTGTTGAAACTCATCAACACTTGCGCGCCTAAGTGGCCAGCCCTTAAGGGAAATGGCCACACTTGCGCGCTGCCTTACTCCTTCAATAGAACTTGCTCACCCCTATTCTGGAAGAACCTAAAGAGGATTCTAAAGGCTTTAACCAAGAGTCGCTCAAGTATTTCCCTACTGGATAACCGTCGCGCAAGTACCCATGTGTCGTGCAGGTATACCTGTGTGACCAGGACTTGCGTGCCCATGCAGTACCTGTGCGCCTGCTAGGACTTGCACGCCCCTGCCTTTTTGGGTGCCCTTCTTGCCCATTTCACCCCTCTTAAGACATTCCACCTCTCCTATTCAAGATTCTTTCTTCAAGACACTCTTCAAAGCCATTTATGGCATGATTTCTTGATTTTACTTCCTTATCTGAAAGGAATTCTGTGGAATATCTCTCAAAACCTAGTGATTTACACATCTTTATGTCACTAAAGATTGAGATTTCATTCATTCAACCTCATCCTTTACGATGAGACAACTCATTAACCTGGGCCTCCTTTTTAGGAGTAAGCCCCAGTCCCCTAATTTGGGCATCCTATTCAGGAGTAAGCCCCAACCATAATTCTCAAATCTGGGAATCCTCCTTAGGAGTAAGCCCCAAACCTTAATTCCCTTAACCTGGGCCTCCTTTTCAGGAATAAGTCCCAGTCTCAAATATAGGCATCCTCTTCAGGAGTAAGCCCCAAGTCCCTTAAATTTTCAAGTCTCTTAACCTGGACATCCTTTTCAGGAGTAAGCCCCAGTCTTAATTTCTCTTAACCAGTCCTAATTTAATTTTGATCGGGGATTCCTTCTCAGGAGTAAAACCCAATCATAAGTCCTCTCCTAATTTGGGCCTCCTTTTCAGGAGTAAGCCCCAAGTTATAATATTCAAATCTCCATGAAGCACATATACCTTTATGGACCCTGTTCTTGGATTTCTTCCCTGAAGTAAATCCTAATCTTCATTTATCTGGGCAGTCATACATACATAAGCCCCACATTATTTCTTATGATTGCATCTTTCATGGCACAATTTTCTGATTTTTACCAATACCTCTTGTTTCTCACACCGAGCATGACTCACATGAGATTAGAGTGTAAAAGTAATTATGACATCCTTCTTTGAGCCATCAATCATAAACATCATACTCCCTTACTCGAACTACGTGGGTTCTGATTCCTTTTCTAAAACAAAGGATACGTAGGTAGCCCATCTGCGGGTTCGATCCCAACTATGAAATAATCTATGTCCTTCTGAATGACAATAAACTTAAAGTGCCCCAATGAGTGGCTTTAAAACCAGCATGGTCATCATAATGACCAATATACTTCTATATAAATGTGTTGAAGGATACCATTGACCAAGAATCTCTAATAAATACAGATGATTCTCTATCAATGAAGAACCTAGAATACATATAAAATATTCTATAAATTTCCTACATATTTAATCATTGATTGTCAGATCTGAAGGAAAACTCATTTTATACTTGGTAATGTAATAAGGATTCATGAATATAACTTAAATCTATAAAGAGAGTCCCGGAGTAGACAATAATTCCCCTAAAAAAGGTGTGATGAGTTCGAACTCCCATCCCCTCGACCAATGCAAATTCCTAAGCCTCATCAGTCCACAAACTAATGAGCACCTACCTTTGGAAAGTAAGTCCAAATAGATGTGGAATCATTGGATGTTTTTGGTTCTACGAACAAACCCGTTAGAAACCAATCAGAATGTTTGAACCTTCCATCAAGGAGGTCATCTTGAAATTCTGAGGGGAAACAAAAATGGTGAACCCGATGTGAATCCTTAACCAAGTTAAAATGATGTTTTACCTATTTGTTAGGCCCCTATTTAAAACTCAATAAGAGGGACAAAAAAAACAATCATTGATATATGTGCTCATCCAAAAGATGTAGTGGCTGAATTTATCTTGATTACGTCTGTTATATCAAACATGCACTCTTTTCCAAGATCTTCTGCATTTTTAGAATGGCTGCTCTCAAGTTCACACCTGTGAATACTGGTGCTACTCCTACTGAATCATTGTCCACTCTGAGGACAATATCACCTACTCAGCGTCTTCAACGCTGGGTATCAAACACGCTGGTTAAGGAGTACCGTCAACACGGTACCATCCCAACTCTAGAGGCTGCCCGACAAGCCCTCCAAGTGAACAACTCACACCGGTCATCCGGACAACGACGAATAGTGATAAAAAAGTAGGCGGTGCTGACTACCGTCTCCAACTGTTTCGGGTCGTTATCCCCGGAACGCAATCACCATTCGCTCCCTTATTCTGGGGAAGTGAATGAGCAGGTCCCTCAGGGCCTTAATTCAAGCAAACAGAAGTCCTTCCTGAGGGCTCCCACCAACAATCACCGCCAGAATCGTGCGACAGTGCACCCTCAACATGATGAGGGTACTGAATCCAGGCGTTTGGATCAGGTTCCTCGAACCCGAGCATGCAAGATGAATCGCCAGAGGTGAACTCCAGTCAACAGTGAGCAGCTTCTCATCTCTGCCATCTCCGGAGAAGTCCACCAACCTAACTTGGTGGCAAGCAACGAGCAGGCACACACACCTGCCTGTTTTAATTCCGTTGTCCAGAAGACTTGTCTGGCAGCATCACGCCAATCCCGCCAGGCAATTCCGGCGGAGTACTATAGGCAGGAACATACACCTGTTTATACATCATCAGCTAGTCAGCAGGCTCGTCTGACTACATATGATGGATCTCGTCAACCACGTTCAGAGAAGTGCAATCAGCAGGCACATACACCTGCTAGTATTAATCAATCCTACCAACAGTCTCGCTTGGTAGCATTCGGAGAAGTCAGTCGGAAAGCTACGGCGACAAACAGGAGGCAGACTCAACTCTCTGCCCCCACACTTGAGTACTGTCAGGATTCACTGACAGGAAAAGGAGGACAGGAGCAGGCACATACACCTACTCCAAGCCCGGAATGGACGTATATCCCCGTTCCGGCAGTTGAAGTCACCAAGAATATTCTATCAATGGTGAAAGAGCAGAAGAAAATCCATGCTCATATTCTGGATGCTTGTCAGGATATTATAACAACTTCAGCAGCATCTCAGGGAAAGACACATAAATCTATCCCTACCAGTGGAGTGACACATCAACAATTCACTCCGGAACAGACACACACATCTGTTCCATTCCAAGAGGGTTGTGTGGAATACTCCCCCATATCATACGAACAACCAAGTCAGGCACATACACCTAATTTGAGTGGAGATCGTCAGACTAACCTGACCATCTTTCCTGATCAGGCACATAAACCTGATCAGAGTAGCCAATTTCATCAACAAGTGGTTTCCAAGGTGAGTAAGAAGGCGTCTAAGAAAAAGACCCACCCAGCACAGTCAGGAGATCAAGATCCAATCTGTAACAAGGCCTTGCTCGATGCTGGAGTTCTTGAAGCCCTCAGACAGTTATCTGTTGAAATTAAAGATTCTACTCCCTCATTTCCCAATAGTGGGAACATTAATTCTGATGGTCTTCAAAAGACACTTCCTCATGAAGGCTCGCTTCATGAAAATTCAATCGATCTCGAAGTTTCATCTTCAGATGAGAGCCACAGGAACCCTCTGTGTGGTCAGAAGACCAAGGAGAAAGAGATCTCATCTTTTGCTATAACCCATTATGGTTTTCCTCCCCATGATGATGAATTTCGCTACGAAAGTCCTCTCTACAGTAGTGATGCACATTTCCCAGAAAATGCTCCAGTGGACAATATAGTGCCGAGAAAGCCCTCTTATCTTGAGGCAATTGCAAATGCGAAACCAGTCATATCTGATACTTCATCGCTAGCAGGTGAAATACTTTCTCAATTAGAAGATAACCCAGGGTGTAGGTCATTCTCTGAACCACCCCTAAGTCATGCATCTTCTAGTTTAATCCATGATTTTTCTACCAATCCTGTTGAATCCAATGAGGCAACAAGGAAACACCAACTCTGGTCAAATCAGGTAGAAGAATATTTATCAAATGATAAAGAGTAAATGCTGAACATGAGAAAACAACTGACGAAAGGTGAAGTGCCAGTCATGTTTTGGCCTCTGGATGAATCTCAGTATGACATTCCAGAAATGTTGACGGAAGATGAAATTCATGATATTCGTCTCAACATATGGAAAAATATTTGTCAGTTGAAAAATAAAGTATTATATTATGATGAATATGAAAATCATCTTAAGATAATAGAAGGGTTACAACGTCAGATTGATTTGGCGTCTCTATCAGTCTCTCGATATCTGAAGGCTGAAAAGCAGCAGAGAGCCCTTCAACATTCATGCCTTGGCGCACTAAGAAGATTGCGTCAGTTAATTTCCAATGCCCCATCTGGTATTCGTGTCAGAGGATGGGGTGTTCATGGAGCACTGCATTTCACGGTGCTCTCCAGTCAACAAAGCCCACCGAAAATGGTATCATGCAATGTTATTGACCATGGCCGGCCACAGTCAATGGGCTTTGTTTGTAATCAAAAGCTTTCCCAAGAACAGGCCTCAACTATTTCCTCTCAAAATCAAGAATATAGAGAACAAGTTGTTGAATTACTCCTGTATCAGGCAAAAAAGAATATTGAACAGGCTTCTCGTATGGAGCAAGCACATAATCAAGTGACAGAAGTGTCGGAAATCATCCAACGGTCTTTTGAACTAGGTGATAAAAGTGGATACAGGTTAATGCATCCAGATAATTTCCAAACTAAGGTTCGCAAGATCAGGAGATTTTTTAAGAAAGTCTCAGACATAGCATGTCAAGAGCCACCCCAGCTCGCCAGACTGGGGACTCTTTTAAACCAACCCTCGGAATCAACAAATAGGATTCGAGGAGTTGAGCGGAAATAGCAGGAATAGCCCCAGTTCACCGGACTATGGACTTTTTCAAATCATCAATCCCCTCCTCAGAGAAAGTCGGTCTTTTCTCAATTGGGGAAGAAGCCTCAAGAGAAACAAAGAGCCAAATTATCAGGAGATTCCCTCTAAATTACGGTTCGTCAAGAAGTTCCTGAGGGATCAAATCAACAAAAGAAAATGTCTCATCAAAGACATGGAAGAAGACAATATCACAGAAATTCTGATAGAAGGGATGTGATGAGTTATGCATTAATCAATTTCATCAATCCCATTATTTCTGATCCACCAGATGAGGCTCACTCAAGGGACTTAGATGAAGAGGTTCCTGCTTAAGAAGATGTACACACCGACACAAATGAAGAAGGTTTGCGTACACGAAATCAAAGGATTACTCAGAACCTATGTAATCCTTAGAGTAACCCACTTCCCCCTCTCTGAAAAGGATCCAACAAAGGGAAGAGAAAGAACCAGGTTACATATCCTTCCTCTGGAGAAGGTCAATCGCTCTCACTAGATCAAAGGTTTTCACAACAGGAGGAAGAAATGAAGGAATTAAGAAGGTTAAATGCAGAACTACTTTAGAGTAGTCTTCTTCTTAAGCATGCTGGAGTCAGTCAGCCAAAGGAATTTGTTGTAGCTACTGAGATGGATCAATAATATCCTCCTCTATTAGTACACCCTCACAAGTCTAATCCTATGGGTCAAGTGCAACAACAGTTGGCAGTGCTACCATCAGTTGCAGCACCAACCACCACATCTGTCCAAGCTCCAGTCATTGCACCTACCCAAGTCCAAGTTCAACTGGATGTTTCTCAAAAGTTAATAACTACTATTGAGTCATTAACAGCTCGATTAGAAACTATGGAAGGGAAACATGCACAAGTTCAACCAGAAAAGAAAGTTTACCCTGAATGGGTAGATTCAATCTCTCCTCCATCCAGTTTTGGAAACCCTGTATTCCCTATTTTCAATGGATCAAGCGATCCTAAACAGCATTTGACACATTACGTGTCTTGTTGAAATCCTATGATAGGAACTCCAGAGCAGCAAGAAGCAGTGAAACTCAGATGCTTCGTGTGAACCTAGCAAGGACCAGCTTTTGTCTGGTATACAAGCTTGCAATCCTGGTCAATTACCGGATGGGAGGATCTTCGCCAAAAATTCCTCCTTCAGTTCAGCTCAACTTTGCCAAAGACAACAGTTTTCGATCTTACAAACTGTAAGCAAAGGAAGAATGAAAGGGTCTCTGATTTCATTACTCACTGGAAGGGATTAACATATTCCTTAAGCTTAGCACTCCCTCAAGAGGAATTGTTGCCAATCTGTGTGGCAAATCTACGTGACGAATTACACACATCGTTAATCCCTGTGAAATACATAGGTGGGTTTCAAGACCTTACTTAAATCGCTCAGCATATTGAAGATTCCCTTATACAGGCTAAGGCTAAATCTCGTGTAATTCCATCAGCTCTAGGAAGGAGAATGGGTAAAGAAGAAACTGCTACAGTTATGCTTAATCAAGCACCTGTACCTATTTCTACCTCAAAACCTTCATCTTCTCGAAGGGCTCCACCTCCTGAATGCCAACAAAAAAGTTCATTTCATCCAGACGATCAAAGAGATCAAAGACAAAAACAATTTGGGGATCTGAAGAGCAAAACATACTCTTTCTGCAATGAACAAGTTCCTGGTTATTTCATTTCAGCTCTGGAAAACAATTTGGTTCAATTTCCAATGCCCAAGATGCCAAACAAGAAAGGAGATGAAGACCGTCCCAATTATTTCCCTTTTCATCAAATGTTGGGGCATCCCATCCAGGAGTGTTTTGTCTTCAAAGACCTCCCACAAAAGATGGTCGACTCGGTACAAGTCAAACTGAAAGGCTCTTCAGCTCAGGTATCATGTGTTACTGCTACAGTTCTAGAGGAGGAAAGCGAATGGAAAGAAGTCAAAAGAAAAAATGCACAGAAGTATGATGATTGGATGGTCAGAAATACAATCAACCGAACTCATGCTATTTTGCAAACACAATTAAATAAACCAATTGTGTTTTCTGCCATGAATATTGTGGCAAAACCCTCTTCGTCAGAGGGAAAGTCCTCAAAGAAACGACATGATTCAAAGAAAGAAAAAGAATCAGAAGAAGATGAGTATGTGTCAAAGCCTAAGTTGTCTTTGAATCTGGCAGACTTCATGCCATCTACTTCAAATACACGGGCACCGCCCCACCAAACGACACAACCTAAATAGGCTAATCAGGCAGAGTCTTCATCGGACAAATAGTTAATCTTTGGTTCTGTTAATATGATTCAACTAACAGATCCATATGCCAGTCGCAGTTTCAATTTCAATGAGCCTGAATTCCCTGTATCAAACAGGGGAATCAGAGGAAGTTCCAGGGGCTCAGGATACAGGGGAAGACGCGAATCTTTCAGAAGCCACTATTCCAATTCTACCCCTGCTAGAACTGTGTACGCAGCAGAAACTCATGGTAGAGCCCTTCAGCGAGCTCAACAAGAACAAGCAAGTTCTTCTACCAATAGCAAATTCAGTCCTAACACAGTTATTTTGGAAGACCAGTTGAAGGTTCCATCTTCTTCCTCTCAGAAAGTAAATAGATCTAATCGGTCTAATCTTCCAAAACCAGGAATATTGCCAACTCCTATCCCGATACAAGATGCATCAACTTCCAAAGCATCTGCTTCCAAGGTACCTGCTAAACCACATATTCCTATTGGGAAACACATACCTCTGGATCAAAAGTATGATATATTGAAACACTTGGCCCAAGTACCAGCCAATTTATCAATTCTGGATGCTCTGAATCTATCAAAAGATCTTCGGGAAGAACTCATCGAGGCTTTGTCAAGTCCTAAGGAGTTTGAAACTGAAATTGCTGCAGCTGAAGTCTATCACATAGAGAATAATCCTGCAGAATGCCTTGCAATAATATCTTTTACTGATGAAGATGAAGATGATGTTGTGCATGGACATATTAAACCATTGTAATTGTATGGAAAGGTCAATGGCGTAGACATCCGAAGAACTTTCATTGACAATGGTTCAGGAGTCAACCTCATGCCCATTCGTACACTTCGTCAATTGGGCCTCACGGAATCTGATTTATATCCTTCTACCATGATGTTACAAGGATATGATAAAAATGAACAATAACCACTGGGAGAAGTTACACTCAGAACTCAGTTTGGAGATCTTGTATCCAATTCAGATTTCATGGTTGTTGATCAAGACTCAGCCTTCAACATCTTGTTTGGAAGACCCTGGCTACATCAACATGCAGATATCCCTTCATCATACCATCAATGTCTCAAATATTGTTTCAATGGTCAATTTGGGACATTGTATGGTGATAAGTCCCCATTCAAGACATGTGAGTCTCAATACATTGAGGCGGAATTCTATCACATGAAGGGAAGGGAGAAATCCACAACAAAGAAGATTACCAAAGTTAATGCTCTATATGGTTTGGAGAAAATTCCAGTAAATCCATCTACACATGTGAGTACAGATTATGTGTTTCCTATCAGTCAAATTGACAAGATAGACCCAAATCAAAATACTCTTATGGAAAGATCCATAATGTCAATTACGGTAATCGAGCTAGACAACATGGGAGAAATTGGTAATCTACCAAGCAGTGATGAAAGCACAAATGGTGACATCTTCATTTCATCTGCTGAAATCCAACAAGTTTATGCTTTTCCAATTAGGCTAGAAGAAGTTATAGCAATATCAGAGGTGAAAAATGATGCTGATTATCAATCCGTCATCTCCTCTTTATTACCCAAAGAAGACCCTTCATCATCAATCGGGTCGGAAATGGAAGCTTCTTCTTCAAGATATGCAAATTTTGACATCTCTTCTGATCATGAAAATTCTACTTTATCATCTACTATGCAAGAAGAAACAGAAGAAATAACACATGATAAAGAAGAAGAGGAAGATCTCAGAGATGCTCCTCCAGCATTTGAAGAGGGTATCTCTACCACTGTGGATGAACTCAGAGAAATAAATCTGGGTACAAAAGAAGATCCACGCCCCACTTTAATCAGTGCGGACATGACTCTTGAATAGCAAGAGATGTATATTTATTTTATAAAGAAAAATAGAGATATATTTGCCTATAACTATACATAAATGCCCGAGATTGATCCTGATGTTGCTACTCATCATTTGGGTTTACCAGAAGAACATCAAGGATTTAAGCAATCCGCGAGAAGAACACACCCAACTTATGCTTCCAAAATTGAAGTTGAAGTGGATAAGCTTATCAAATATAACTTCTTCAGAGAAGTTCAATATCCCAAGTGGTTGGCTAATATTGTCCCTATAAAGAAGAAGAATGGAAAAATTAGAGTTTGCATCGATTTTAGAGATCTTAATCGGCATTTTCCTAAGGATGATTTCCCAGTTCCGATTACAGAACTTTTAATTGATGCAACAGCTGGCTATGAATCACTTTCCTTCATGGATGGATATTCTGGATATAATCAGATCCGAATGGCCCCATAAGATGAGGAATCTACATCCTTCAGAGCCCCTCAGGGTGTGTTTTGCTACCGGGTAATGCCCTTTGGCTTAAAGAATGCAGGTGCAACTTATCAGCGTGCCATGCATCGTATCTTCAAACCCTTCTTAGGGAAGTTTGTTGAATTCTATGTAGAAGATTTGGTAGTTAAATCCAAACAACGTTCTAATCACTTGGCTGATTTGGAAGTCATATTCCGCAAGCTTTGACAACATAATTTAAAGATGAAACCCTTAAAATGTACTTTTGGGGTAACCTCAGGAAAATTTCTCGGCTTTGTTGTACGCCATCGTGGTATTGAAGTCGATCCTAAGAAGACCAAGTCAATCCTTGGTATGTCACCTCCTCAAAATTTGAAATAATTAAGAGGACTTCAAGGACACTTAGCCTATATTCGGCGTTTCATCGCCAATTTAGCAAGCAACAGTTTACCCTTCACCAAATTGACGAAGAAGGGAGTCACTTACCAGTGGACTGAATAATGTCAAGAAGCATTCGATATTATCAAGAAATACCTCTTGATTCCACCGGTACTCATGCCACTTGTTGAAGGAAGACCACTTATCCTATACGTGACACTCTAGAGCGATCATTGGGTGCCTTTTTTGCTCAAAAGAATGATACTGGGAATGAAAACAACCTCTACTATCTCATTAGAACTATGATTGAAGCAGAAACCCGATATTCAAGTATTGAGAAGTGCTGCCTGGCATTAATATTTGAAGTTTAGAAGTTGAGACACTACCTGCAACATCACGAGGTCCAATTGGTATCTCGTAATAACCCGCTCAAATTCACCCTTAGTCGTCCAATGCTTACAGGACGTCTGGCAAGGTGGGCAGTTATTTTGCAGCAATTCGACATTCAGTATGTGTCTCAAAAGGTGATAAAAGGCCAAGATCTGACTGATTTCCTGGCTGAACACCCTTCAGTGGAAGACACATCTTCAGATATTGAACTCCCTGATGAGGAAGTCTTCTCTATTCAAGAAGGTCCTCAGGCATGGGAAATGTATTTTGATGGTGCTTCCAGAAGTCCAACAGGGAGGAAAATGGAAAATACTAAATTCAACAAAGTTAGCTTAGGAATTGTGCTCATTTCTCCAGAAAAGGCAGTGTTACCTTATTCCTTCTTATTGTGGGAAGGTGGTACCAATAATGAAGCAGAATACCAAGCTCTCATTGTAGGCTTGGAATTAGCACTTCAAGCACAAGTGAATCACTTAAAGGTGAAAGGTGGTTCAGACCTGGTAATCAAACAAGTCAATGGGGATTATGCCATCAGAAAAGAAGAACTAATCCCTTTGTATGATTACATCAGAGAGTTAATAGCGGAATTCCCTTTGGAACCGACATTTTCTTATGTCCCAAGATCACAAAATGCTCAAGCTGATGCACTGGCTAATATAGCCACAGCTCTGGAAGATCCAAATCGGGATGAGACAACCATCAGTATTGCCCACCATCGTGCAATTTCACCTTATGTTCGAATCAAAACAGAGGAAATTAATGAAATTAGTCCCATTCCTGAACCGTATGGTCATACTATAGGATGGATGTCACCTATCAGGGAATACCTTCAAAATGGAACACTTACATCTGATAGAGCTAAGAAAGAACAAATCCGGCGACGTGTGGTCAATTTTACTCTTTATGATAGCCCAGATCACCTAGTGAAAATTCTCTACAAATGTGGTTTTGATGGAGTTCTCTTCAGATGAATTTATGGTGAAGAGACAATGGCTGTCATGAAAGAAGTGCATGCAGGAGTCTGTGGTGCCCACCAGTGTGGACGTAGACTGTCTGATTAGATTCGAAGGCTTGGGATACTTTTGGACTTCAATGATACAAGATTGTGTCGATTTCACAAAGAAGTGTCATTCATGACAAGTACATGCCAACTTCATTCATCAACCTCCAGAGTTTCTTCATACATATAAATACTCATGGCCATTTTCCACATGGGGAATGGATGTGGTGGGACCTTACCCTTCGGCTACAGCCAAGCAGTTTAAGTACATTCTTACTGCTACTGACTTCTTTTCCAAATGGGTAGAGGCAATACCTCTCAAGGAAGTCAGTTTTAAATGCGTTGTTAGCTTCATCAAGTCTAAAATCATTACCGGATTTGGTGTCCCTCATACCATATTGACGGACAATGGCACCAACTTCTGTTCATCCGAGGTGAAGAAGTTGTATAAAAAATACAACATTAAATCCAACCATTCATCTCGGTATCATGCAGCGGCCAACGACCAGATAGAAGCCTTTAACAAGACTCTTTCAAATATACTAAAAAAGATGGTGGATAAAGATAAGAGGTCATGGCCTGATAGACTCTTTCATGCTTTATGGGCTTATCGGACTACCACCCGCACTGCAACTCGGTCAACTCCATATTCATTGGTATATGAAACAGAAGTCATCTTTCCCATTGAAGTTCAACTACCCTCGCTTAGAGTTTCCATTTGTGATCAATCATCTACAGATGAAAAATCTCAAAAGCGATTGAATGAATTGGAACGGTTAGATGAGAAAAGATTGTGCACTTTGCACCACTTGGAAGTCTATCAGAATCGAATATCACAAGCTTTTAACAAAAAATTTCGTCTTCGTTCATTCACTCAAGGAGAATTGGTATTAGTTCTCAGAAATCCAATGATACCAGGAAAGAAACCTCCCAAGCTTGAGCCAAAATGGGAAGGACCTTATTCAATACATAGGGTCTACTCCAATGGAGCTTATTCATTACCCTCGATGGATGGAGAACTCATCACCACTCCAACAAATGCTAGATTTTTGAAGAATTATTTTGTATAAACACAAAACCTTCATTGTCCTTGCTATATGATGTTAAACTATACACCAATGGTCCATACATATGACCTTAAACTATTTGTACTTTCGTCCTTGCAACAAGACGTTAAACTGTGTCCCCTTCATCGTCCTTGCAACATGACGTTAAACTGTGTCCCCTTCATCGTCCTTGCTATAT
This sequence comes from Viscum album, assembly GCA_963277665.1. Taxonomy (NCBI): domain Eukaryota; kingdom Viridiplantae; phylum Streptophyta; class Magnoliopsida; order Santalales; family Viscaceae; genus Viscum; species Viscum album. The sequence continues at coordinate 266,874,630 of OY728135.1, forward strand.
GATGTTAAACTATACACCAATGGTCCATACATATGACCTTAAACTATTTGTAATTTCGTCCTTTCAACATGATGTTAAACTATGTCCCCTTCATCGTCCTTGCAACATGACGTTAAACTATGTCCCCTTCATCGTCCTTGCTATATGACGTTAAAATATACACCAATGGTCCATACATATGACCTTAAACTATTTGTACTTTCGTCCTTGCAACATGACGTTAAACTGTGTCCCCTTCATCGTCCTTGCAACATGACGTTAAAATGTGTCCCCTTCATCGTCCTTGCTATATGACGTTAAACTAAACACCAATGGTCCATACATATGACCTTAAACTATTTGTACTTTCGTCCTTGCAAAATGACGTTAAACTGTGTCCCCTTCATCGTCCTTGCTATATGATGTTAAACTATACAGCAATGGTCCATACATATGACTTTAAACTATTTGTACTTTCATCCCACACGACGTTAAACTGTGAAAAAGTTCCCTAAATGGTTCAGTATGATCTTAAACTGCACCATGGTCCAGTATGACCTTAAAATTCATCATCAACGGTCCATGCATATGACCCTAAACTATTTGCAAGTCCCTTACGTCCAACAAGACATTAAACTGTGATGTCCTAACCATATGATGTTAAACTGTATAAAAGTCCCTTACGTCCGGAAAGACGTTAAACTACATAATCATCAAAGGTCCTGTATGACCTTAAGCTACACCACCGTCCAACAAGACGTTAAACTTCCTCGTCAACGATCCATGCATATGACCTTAAACTATTCGTACTTTCGTCCAACATGATGCTAAACTGTGAAAAAGTCCCTAATATGTCCAACATGACGTTAAATGGTTTACTCTTTTGTCCTCACTGCATGACATTAAACTGCATAGTTGTCTTTTCATCCAACATGACGTTAAACTATCTTGTCCCCATTGTCCCTGCTACATGACACTAAACTGTGCAGCACCAATAGTCCTAACTGCAAGACTTTAAACTACATAGTCCCTTTATATGTCCTACATGACATTAAACTGTGCATCGTTAAGGTTGTTGTTACCTCTTATTTCTCACACTGAGTATGCCTCACGTGAGCTTAGAGAAAAAATCAACCATAACACTCTCTCTGGGCTACTAACCATGTGCAAGTCCCAACAACATCATTTTTTTAGGTTGTTGTCCCCAAGAACAACTTGATCATTAATTCATTATTTAATTGAACTACGCGGACTTTGATCCTTGGCTTCCAGGCTGGGTACGTAGGCAACCTCCTAAGGTTCAAGCCCAAAACCAATCTCTTCACATCAGCTCATCTCCATCTCATACGATGTTAATTCATGAAACTGCCCCTAGAATCAATATCTTTACATTGGTTCACTTTCGTCCTTGCTATACGACGTTAAACTATACAACACTTTTGTCCAGTATGACAATAAACTACAATATTCTTTGCTACCCTCACCTGAGAGGGAACCATTATTTACATTGATTTTTCAATCATGTTTCATTTCAAAGACTACGTGCATACATGGCAAAGCCCAAACCTTTTATCTTGGGTTAAACCATCATTGTACTAAAATCCCCTTTCACCCTTCACATGTACGAACCAAATTTGTACAGAGGGTATTTCTAGAACTATGTGGGCTTGATTCCCATCTTTATGGGATACGTAGGAACGTTCGAGTGTCCCTCGAATCCAGCCCCAAGTCTTTGGGCCTAACCCCAAATTCCACTTTCAGTTCCCTGGCTGAAAAGTACCTATGAAAACACAAACTGTGTATTTATTACAATGGTCCAAGCTCTATGACCCTAAACTAAGATCTCTAATCCTTTTGTCCCACATGACGTTAAACTGTAATTTAAGAACTACGTATGGGCTTGATTCCCATCCTTATGGGATACGTAGTGAAGTACAACATTTCAATTCAAGACCCAGCCACAACATGATTATGGTTAGCATTGATCTGTGTATCTCTGTATACATTGAACAATACCCATATTTATGTGTCATAATATTAACCTTAAATATTTTCAGATCTTCATAAACCCTTTTCATGACTTCTAGTCACAAAAATGTCAAACTTCTGAGAATTCTTTTGCTTGACTATGCAGCACGTGCCTATAGGCGGCCTTGCATAAACAGTCTACATAACAGATTTTTCAGCCAAAAGATACTATTATTTGACTATGTAGCCAATGCCCTTAGGTGGACCTACATAATTCAACCCCCTAACGGATTTGTCGGATAGTGGTAACTTCATTCTTGGGAATAATTCATCTTTTTTCCTTATTTTTCTTAAATAATAGTATGTAAGGATCTGCAAAAACAACCATCCTTAACATATTTGTCCCATATCCTTTTTCATGATCTGAAAGTATTCAAGTATGTGGTTTATATTCTCCTTCCCTATGTTTGGGTTAGACCTTCGTAGGAGTAATATCCATCCAGTTCTTCGATAATCTTGTTTGGAAATATCTTTTCTATATTTCAAGTACCTCTTTCCATACAACAAACTCTATACTTTGGAAAATTTGAATATCCATAAACTTTCACTAGCTTTTAGCAGTAGAAAGGTAAATTTCTGAGAGTTCTTTTGCCTGACTATGCAGCACGTGCCCATAGGCGGCCTTGCATAAACAGTCTACATAACAAACTTGTTAGCCAAAAGATACTATTTATTTAACTATGCAGCCAATGTCCTTAGGTGGCCCTGCATAATTCAACCCCTAACGGGTTTATTAAATAATGGTAACTTCATTCTTGGGAACTACTTATTCTAATTCCTTTTAGCTCTTTTTCATTTCATTCCTCAGATTCAAATATTCTTAAGTCATAGCTTACATATTTTCCCTCATACTTGAGTATAGTAATATGTTTTCAGATGAATTTTCAAGTAATTGAGTCAATTCTAATTCATTCGGTCAAAGCTATTTCGACCTTAAACATTAGCCTCTTTATGTACGATGTGCATGACTTTAAACTACCCACAAAAGACAAAGGAAATCTGAATAAAAGTCAAGTTCCAGCTCACTAAACATACATTTTGTATGATTTAGGTAATATTGAGCAATTAAAAGGTTCAAAGTTTGTAGGGTTATTTACATTAATCCTAGTAAAAATCAAACTATGCTTACTAGGACCATTGGCTTAGGTAAAATATAAAGCATATAGCAAAAGAATGCAGGTACAAATGATTGAAGGTGAAAGTGTTTTTCATCAATGCACAAGAGATAGAAGGACATCCACAGACTGGAGTCTCTTCTCTTTTTCAAGGATTACAAGAGGATTTCAACATAACTCTTCATTTAATTTACGGCATCTCGAGCTTCATCAGCAGCCACCAGGAATTCATTCATTAAACTGGATACCATAAGAGATGCAATGATACCAGCTTTTCTTGGAACAATTATAAAATAATGTTCTTGAGTGCGGTTTGAGAAAATTTTCTACTGATCAAACAGTGACTCTGTTTTTGTCCAAGAGACTTGGAAGATGGATACATGAATTTGAGAATGAAGCATTAGAAGTAAAGAGACATTTGGAGAGAGTAATCTTTTCAGATATTGCTCTAATGCCATGTTTATCTTCTCTCCACCAATCGGCAACGGAAAACATTTCAGCCCATGGGTTTTCCATTTTCATATCTGCAAGGAAATGGCATGCAGGAAAAAAGGCACACAAGTCTAAACTTGGCACGCCAGTATGGATGTGTCGCGCAAGTATTTGGCATGTAATTATCACCGCGCAGGTCCAGATACCTTGACAGCAGTGCGACATCAAAGAAACAGTGGAAAATAGAGCAACCTACACGGCGAAGGGGACCTGCACGGCGAGAGCTCGAAGGTTTGAAATCTGAAAATTTGGATGTTTTGTACGGAAGTGAGGCCCTCTATTTATAGACGTGGCCAGAACCCTGCGCACTGTACCTTGCACGACTAAAGTCGTACCCCTGCGTGCCAGACCCTGCGCGACGTGCACTTGCGCACCGCCCTCTGCACCCTCAACACTTGCGCGCCACCTTTCCTTTGGATTTCTTCTTTTCCTCAGAGTCACATCCTCATTTCTTTCGCATCCAACTCTGAGGGGGGAATTTTTTTGACGCTCCTTTTTCATCACAGAGTCCAAAGGAATGTAAAGGGAAATTAATTAGCACAAATTGATTCATCCTTTGAAGAAAATATCAAAAATCAACAATGGGATGAACAAGGAGAACATTTCCCATAGGTCGCGCAAGTTCCCTCATAGTCGCGCAAGTCCACTTGCGCGACGTCTAATGGGCGCGCAAGTGACTTGCGCGACCTAAGTGATAACCACCCGGGGTCTTCTCCTGCCTATAAATAGACCATGTGGGCCCCCCATTTAAAGGAGGAATTTTTTCCAGAAACTCATATTTATGCTCCCAGTGCCCTAGTCTCTTCTCAAAGATTCTGAAACACTTCTAAGGTAATTTCTTACCTAGAACGAAAGATCTAAAGAGGGGGAGGAAGGCCTAAGTGTTGAAACTCATCAAAAATTGCGCACCTGAGTGGCCAACCCTTAAGGGAAATGGACACACTTGCGCGCCACCTTACTCCTTCAATAGAACTTGCGCACCCCTCTTCTGGAAGAACCTCAAGAGGATTCTAAAGGCTTTAACCAAGAGTCGCTCAAGTATTTCCCTACTGGCTAACCGTCGCGCAAGTACCCATGTGTCGCGCATGTATACCTGTGCGACCAGGACTTGCACGCCCACGCAGTACCTGCGCACCTACCAGGACTTGCGCGCCCCTTCCTTTTTGGGTGCCCTTCTTGCCCATTTCACCCCTCTTAAGACATTCCACCTCTCCTATTCAAGATTCAGTCTTCAATACACTCTTCAAATCCATTTATGGCATGATTTCTTGATTTTACTTCCTTATCTGAAAGGAATTCTGTGGAATATCTCTCAAAACCTAGTGATTTACACATCTTTATGTCACTAAAGATTGAGATTTCATTCATTCAACCTCATCCTTTACGATGAGAGAACTCATTAACCTGGGCCTCCTTTTCAGGAGTAAGCCCCAGTACCCTAATTTGGGCATCCTATTCAGGAGTAAGCCCCAACCATAATTCTCAAATATGGGCATCCTCCTTAGGAGTAAGCCTCAAACCTTAATTCCCTTAACCTGGGCCTCCTTTTTCAGGAATAAGTCCCAGTCTCAAATATGGGCATCCTCTTCAGGAGTAAGCCCCAAGTCCCTTAAATTTTCAAGTCTCTTAACCTGGGCATCCTTTTTAGGAGTAAGCCACAGTCTTAATTTCTCTTAACCAGTCCTAATTTACTTTTGATCAGGGATTCCTTCTCAGGAGTAAAACCCAATCATAAGTCCTCTCCTAATTTGGGCCTCCTTTTTAGGAGTAAGCCCCAAGTTAGAATATTCAAATCTCCATCAAGCACATATACCTTTATGGAACCTGTTCCTGGATTTCTTCCTTGAAGTAAATCCTAATCTTCATTTATCTGGGCAGTCATACATACATAAGCCCCGCATTATTTATTATGATTGCATCTTTCATGGAACAATTGTCTGATTTTTACCAATACCTCTTGTTTCTCACACCGAGCATGACTCACGTGAGCTTAGAGTGTAAAAGTAATTATGACATCCTTCTTTGAGCCATAAATCATAAACATCATACTCCCTTACTCGAACTACGTGGGTTCTGATTCCTTTTCTAAAACAAAGGATACATAGGTATCCCATATGCGGGTTTGATCCCAACTCTGAAATAATCTATGTCCTTCTAAATGACAATAAACTTCAAGTGCCCCACTGAGTGGCTTTAAAACCAGCATGGTCATCATAATGACCAATAGACTTCTATATAAATGCGTCGAAGGATACTATTGACCAAGAATCTCTAATAAATACAGATGATTCTCTATCAATTAAGAACCTCGAATACATATTAAAGATTCTCTAAATTTCCTACATATTTAATCATTGATTGTCAGATCTGAAGGAAAACTCATTTTATACTTGGTAATGTAATAAGGATTCACGAACATAACTTAAATTTATAAAGAGAGTCCCGGAGTAGACAATAATTCCCCTAAAAAAGGTGTGATGAGTTCGACCTCCCATCCACTCGACCAATGAAAATTCCTAAGCCTCATCAGTCCACAAACTAATGAGAAATTACCTTTGGAAAGTAGGTCCAAATGGATGTGGAATCATTGGATGTTTCCGGTTCTACAAACAAACCCGTTAGAAACCGATCAGAATGTTTGAACCTTCCATCAAGGAGGTCATCCCGAAATTCCTAGGGGAAACAATCCTACAATTTGGTTTCAACATTTATCCATTTCCAATATTCCTTGATTCAATTTTGTTTATCATAGTGTTTATTGCCATGTAAATCTAGAATTAATCATCAATCATGAAAAAATGATGAGTTGGGCATGGCCCATCTGATGCTTCCGCTGTACCCAGAACCTTTAAGTGGTATCAAAGGAGCAGAATAATTATTTATAATTATTTAAATATTTTTGATTGATTTTGTAACTTCCGGACCTGGGAACCACTTAACCCGTGCCCCGAGCTGGTTGGTCACATGGCCTCAAACATGCCTCCCCATACACCAGAGGATGCTAACTAGCAGCGAGAGTGTAAATGCAGTATAATGGGGATACTATACCCTCATATCAGAGTAGCACAACATATAAGATAAATAATAAACAATAAAAAAATCATAATATAAATAGACACAATGACACTGGACCAGTAATCCACTATAGAGAAAGCACACTCAACATATATAATAGTAAGAAACCGCATAAGCGTAAATAACTAAGAAATTGAATAATAATAATATCAAATTCCATATTGGCTGAGTCTGATACATTTTGTCATGGAATATTGATATAAAAAAGGAGAACATAGGAATGATATATAAAATATGCTATACAAAAATACAAAAAGAACAAAATACAACTCCACTAGATTCTAAAGCATATGATGGTGCATCTATTTCCATGATCCAACTATAAGTAAACCATATCAAATATATATAACAGGATGCTTTCCCTTATCCATACCTGTAGACAAGTAATCTACTCAGGTACCAAAGGCAGACCAAGTAGGGTGTGAGATAAAATCCTAGAAGGCCACCACTAATGGTGTCTAGAAGTAATCCAAGAAATGCACATAGCAACAATAGTGTTCAGGTATAAATAAAATAATAGACAATGCTGAATAAATAAATACCAGCTTACTCAGGTTCCTAAAGGACACTTGACAGCTCTACCTACTTCAACTCATGTCCAGAATGATATTCTGATTGGTAACCACATATATATAGTAATACACACACACACACACACACATATTTATATATTAAAGTTATATACAACATCCACCTATATGTGCTAATTATGTGTGGACTTAAGTAGCAATATACCTGGAATAATAGATGCTGGATGGACTGGGGAGTAACACAGTCATCCATAACTAGTCTGAACAAGACTATAAGATAAATCAAGGGTACAAGACCTACATATCATGATGAATGCAAGATTTCATGCACATCTCTCAAGATGGTGGGTGAGTCATTATGTGAACACCCTCATAAAGGGACATGGTGCATAATGCCCATCGTCCAAATAGTATAAATGGTGTGAGATGTCATTCTCAACACCCAATGTAAGGGAGAGTGAAATTTCATGCCCAAAAAGCCCCTTAACCATCATTCCATGGACAATATCAATGGAATAATCATAATACTAATAATATCCATGAGGAATAACCTCTCACACATTATATTCATCAAGCCCAAATATAACCAAGTAAATCACAATTCATATAAATCATTTAATAAAGTATGAAATGATTGAAATGTCCCTTACACCCTTTATAATTCATTTCAATTAAACCATTTAATTCATTTAAGGATGTAAAACCATCATGAAGAAAACCATTTTATTAATACAATCCTTTTAATCAACCAAGGCATGGCAATTTGATTTCATGGTTTAGTGAAGCACTTAGAAGGTTCCATTATCAATTAGAAAACTACCTACAAGGGAAATTCCATTTACGAGTCAATCCAATCACTTAATTGGTTCTTGGGTTATATAATCAATAAAAGATGAAGGGTCATTCAAGCCAGCACACCCAAGGGGTGACCATGATTGAGGTTGGAATCCTCTAATTAATAAATAATTATTATTAGAAGTATATTAACATGAAATAAATTTATTTAGAATCAAATAACTCTTTTATAGGAAACTCACGACAAAGGATGGCATGTGTCACAACAACACACCTATGAAAACAACTCACTTTTTAAGGAAAACATCTTTAACACCTACCTTAAGGCCACAAACAACTCCTTGTTTGATATCGATCTCAGATTCAAATTAGATTGGAAGAAAAATTAAGAAAGGACCAATAACCTAAAAATAGGGAAAAATATATTTAACCTAAATAGATCAAATGATATTAAGAGTGATTGAAATAGGAAGCAATATGATTCAAGTACTTACTACTATAGATCTAATGCGACTGATGGAATTAAAATTAGTTTCTGAATCTAGGATTTATCTCAATACATAGATTAAGGAGGAAGAGATGCCATAAGATAAAAGAGGGAGATATAATATACTGGAGAATTATGGGAGAAGAAGAAATTATATTTTATGTCTCATAGGAAATTTTATATATTTCACCCTAAAAAATAGGGGTGCACGGTTTAGCCGCACAATTTACCAAACTTTGATCCAACTGTGTGAATGAACTCTATAAAAGAGGTCTAAAATTACACATAGGCATGTTCTTGGGCTCTCATGGTTGTAGAGAAACCATGCATCCCCTATCTCTCCTCTATCACAACTCACATGGTTAAGAGATACTATGCGGGCTGGGCTGCACTATTTCTTCTAAACATGTGGCCTAGTTTGTTTTCCAAATTTTTGGAGTTCTAGGCTTCAAACAAGCCCTAGACACCCTTGTAACCTTTGTGACTCCATTAGGTTATATTATAAGGTATGTTTAAAGGAATTTAAACCAAAAAAAATTGATCCATAACTTTTTGAAAAGATGGGTTTTTACAACCTCCCCTCTTTAAAGCAACTTGTCCTAGAGTTGGCCTTATAAGGGTAAAGAGGTATCACATGAAAAAATATCTTACCTCTAAACTTATATATTAGCTTCCTGTTTCCAAGTTTCATCATGTACATGGCTATTATTCTATAACGACCGTACCAAAGGGACTAACCTACCCCAGATATTCTTCACACTCTGATCTATGATATGCACTGGATAATTCTAAAAGGAATCATCTACATCCAAACCAGCCTCATCAGGATGAAAAACATGAGATAGGTCTATATAATATCATTGAAGCTAAGATACATTAAATATATCATGAATAAAACAGTATCTATAAGGAAGTTATAACTAGTAATCCACTAGTCTGATCTGTTTCAAAATCTCAAGAGGAACAATGAATTTAGCTGAGAGATTTCCCTACCTCATAATATGTTGATGGCCCAACCTAGGTGAAACACACAAAAAAACCCAATCTCTGACCTCAAACCCAAGAGGTCATTGGTTTTGATTGGAATATGAATACTATCTAGACTGAGCTGTCATCATGTGATTTCTGATTAACTGGACCTGCTCTGTAGTATTCTGAACGAGTTGAGGTCTAAGAAAAGCTGCCTCGCCTACCACTATCTAGTATAGAGGTGAATTAAAAGGCTTACCATATAAGTCTTCATAAGGATCCATCTTGGTGGTAGAATGAAATCTGTGGTTATAAGAAAACTCAACAAGAGGTATGTGTTTATCCCAAGAACCCCTAAAGTTAAGGACACACACATAAATCAAGTCCTCTAAAACCTGAATCATATACTTTATTTGTACATCAGTCTAAGGGTGATAGGTCATGATCCAAATCAATTGTGTACCCAAGGCCCTCTGCAACCCCTTACAGAACCATGATGTAAAGTGATCATCTCTGTTAGAAACAATAGAATGAGGAGATCCATGAAGATGTACAACCTCACTAGAATATAGACTACCTAGATCGTCTACCGAGATGGTCACTCACAAAGGTAAGAAGTGTGCAACCTTCTTCAAACAATCAACGAAAACCCAAACTATATCGTTGACACAAGGTGATCTGAGTAACCAAGTCACTAAATATATAGAAAAATCATCCCATTTCCACTTTAGAACGGACAATGGATATAAAAGTCCTTTCAAACACTGATGTTACATCATCACCTAATGAAATGTGGAACATCGAGTGATAAATCCAACAATCTCAAATTTTATAGTAGGCCACCATTACTGGTGACACAAATCTTGTTACATCTTAGTAACACCGGGATGTACTTACCATGATAAGGCATGAAATTACCACATCAGCTCTTATCTAATGTGTATTGGGACCCATACACACCCATGGAAGCATAAGGTATCATTCCCATCCACAGTCCAACCCGAAGATAAATCATCATATATGATACTTTCCCTAAGGTCAAGTCCATCGGGATCTATATCATCCCTCACTTTTCATACATTAAAATTATATCAATTTTTCATAATAATTAATACATTACACAAATATACTCCCAAATACATATTAGTTTAGTGCCTTTGAAAACATGGAAACATAAACACTCATACATAATTGAGATATATTATCTCTTACTAAGTTCTTCATAACTATCACCCTTATTATACTTATCACAATTAATACATATCTTCATAATATGGGGGAAAGGAAACATAAAAAGGGGTGAGCTCAGATGCTCATTAAGGGTAAAAAAAGGAGATATGTAATCATAAACATGAACATAAGGGTATGAGAATGTGATCATGACATTAAAATATCACACCCTATATAAAAAAGATCATAAACATTAATCATGGGATAAATATTGGTAGTTCATAATACATGAATCATAAGGGAATCAATATCATAAACCATGAAAGCATAACATAGAAATAAGACATATAATTGTGGCAAACACATAAGTATATAAAAATATTTCAATAGTAGTCAAGGAATTGCTTCCAAAGACATATTAATAGTATGGGTTCAATACCCATGCCATCTTGGTATTCATGGTTCACTCCCTGACCATATTATTAGTCAAGGTTCACTCCCAATACCAGTTTAGTAGACAAAGTCCTTTACTAAACTGAGTTCACTCCCCATTCTAGCCATGCATATCTCATGATTTATAAATATTTACTCAATGAATTTGAGGGAGATATAGGTCCCACCCATATCATAATGAAATCATACATACATGTTCCACAAGATAATAAGTAATCATATCATAACCCATGAAATGAAATGGGTATCATAAACATGTAATCATATCATAACCTATGGAAAAGAGACAAGTTTCATAATAATTTCATCGAAGAATAACCTGTGAAAAGAAGCAGGTTTCATAAACATATAACTTGTGAAAGGGAATTGGGTTTCATATGAATATAACTAATTAAAGATAAATGAGTTTCATAAACATATAACCTGTTAAATAGAAATGGGTTTCATAAACATCATGCCATAAAAACATAAACTATTCAGATAAAGAATATGAATGGAATATTTAGATCATTTCTCAGAAAGGCATGAGTAACACCAACAGATTTCATCTTAGATAGAAAATAATCTGGAAAGATCCTTTAAAAAAATTTCTTGAGGAAAATATACTTTATTCTTTGAAAAATTATTTTTTTAAAACATAAAGCCTTTTGAAAACCTTTTTCTTTGAAAACATAATAAGGAATCTTGAAAACTTGTTGAAAACCTTTTTATTTTAAAATATCTTTGAAAACTTATAAAGAAATATTTGAAAACCATAAAAAAAAATTTGAAATATTTTTTCCTTGAAAATGAGCTTTAAATATCATTTAAAAAAATTGATTTTTTTTAAAACATAGGTTTTTGGAAATAAATGGATTTCTAACCGAAAAAAGAAATGAGATTGTATTTTCTTAAAAACACTTTCTTAACTATCTTAAGTACCAAAGAGTGAAAAAATGGTACAAATACATGAAGATAACATGAATGAACAAAGGAGAAGGAAAATTCATGAGAGTTATTAAGAGATAGATCATGAAATTTCATCAATGGAAGCATAATTCATAAACAATCCTGATAAACAATGATATTGTTTCAATAAACTCTTACCACTTGGAAACTTTCAATCATACTCCCCATGAAAGGAAATGAAATTACATGAAGGTTACAATATCACAAAAAGAAGAAGATTCATGATATAACATGTAAAATGGTATTATATAAACCTCATAAAAGAATATAGGTGCATAACAAATCATGTACCTCTAATAAGAAAAATTGAGACAAAACTACATTATAGATTTGGTAATTTTTGAACTGTAAAACCCCATAAAATACAGATCATCAAATAGATATGCAAATACCCATATATTTAAGGATAAAAGTCATAGAATATATTCATGGGAAGTATATACACCACAAAAAAGAAATGAGTTGTGAATATGTTATAGATCTCATAGAAATAAAAGCGAGATAAGAAAACCCTTACCTTATGTATTGACTCATGTTGTACTCATTCAAAACTTCCCTTCTATAGATAACTACTTTTGGTTTGCACCAAATGGATTCCTTGGATAGATTTTTTCTAAAAGGGATAATTTTATGATGAAGGTAGGTATGTTGGGAGGATATTTAGGTAGAGTTTTTATGATCCAAATGGTTTTATAGGTTTGAATAAGTAGTAGGGGTGAGTGCCTTTTTATAGTGGAGGAGGAGTGACATTCTTGTAATTTTTTGAAAAGGGAATTCAACCCACGTTTTTCCTATGAAAATTAGATCCAATAATATTAAAAAACTAAGAAAAGTGAGTATATAGTTAACATATGAATATACAATGGATGTTGGACAAGTGTCTAGGTTATTTTGGGCCTTAAGTTTAAGGTTTATTTCTTTGTTAAGCTATTTTTTCTCTTAATCGTTGTAATTAATTTTAATCACTTTCACTAATATTTTTGGTCAAAAACTATGTTGAAATTATTATTCATTATAAATTATTCTAATTAAAAATATGAAATTAATTTTTACAAATTCAAATCATATAATTTAAAGAAATTAATTTAAATTTAATCCCGCAAACATGTCGCGACAACGAGTTTTTTTAGTGAAAATGTTTAAAATTTTAAAGTGATTTTATATCCAATTTCAATGTGAAATTGGCTCTAATTAACTAATTGCATTATTTTATGTATATTTTATCTAATTAAACTTTAAAATCAAATTAAAATATAATTTAACCATATAAATAATTTAGTTTAAAAAACCAGTTTTGAATTAAAATTCACTATTTTTGTACTATTCTTCAAAAAATGATTTTTTTTAGAAAAATCCCCCAAATTCACCATAATATAATTTTGAAATTATTAATTAAAAAATGTATTTTATTTTACAAAATTCAATTTCTAAAATTGACTAAAATTAATTTTATTATTTTTCATAGAAGGACATAAAAAGTAGTTCTTGTAAGGAAATAGTATTTTCAAACATATAAAGACTGCTAAAAATTGTATGTATTATTATCAATATGTTTTATTTATATAAAAACATTATAAATAATATTTAAAAAGTAGTTATTAATGTTTATATTAAGTTTAATGACTAGGTTATAACTATCTCACTTAAATAATTATAATAATAAAATGCTACTTCATAGAAACTCAATGCTGTGTGTAATGCAAACCAAGTTGGTGTTGCATATAGTGTAAGATTATCTTGGTGTAGCATATAACAAAAGTTTTAATTAGTGTAGCATGTAACACAATACAACAAAAGAAAATTAATTTATTTGAAAAAAAGGTTCATAAAAACTCAGGGTGTTACATTCTACCCCCCTTAAAATGAATTTCTCCCTCAAAATTTTTCATTATAATACAAAAAAATGAAGATAATTCTAAATAATCATATCCTAAATTTCCCACACAGCTTCCTCTAACTTGTGATTTATCCACAAAACTTTGACCAGACGTGTGGTATTGTTTTGTAGAAATTTCTCTATAGGATCCAGAATTTTAATTGGTTGTTCCTCATAATAAAGATCCTGCTCCAGCTGTATGACCTTTGAGTTTAGTACATGTGAAATGTTAGGTATGTATTTCCTCCGGAGAGATACATAGAACACATCATGGACTTGAGATAGATTTGGAGGAATTTCCAAATGATAAGCTACTATCTTGATACGATTAAGAATCTAAAAGGGACTAATATACCTAGGGCTTAGTTTCTCTTTATTTCCAAATCTTATAACCTTTATATAGAGAGATATTTATAGAAAAACCTTATTTATAACTTGAAATTCTAGATCACACCATCATTTATCAACATAACTTTTCTTTCAACTCTGATATACCTTGATATGATGTTGAACGACTATAACCTTCTCTTCCATTTCTTCAGCTATCTTAGGTCCCAATAAATTTCTTTATCTAACTTCATCCCAACACATTGGATCTATACATTTATTAACATATAGGGATTTATAAGTATCCATATGAATTCTTGAGTGAAAGATATTGTTGTAATAAAACTAAACTAGAGGAAGGTGTTGATCCACCCCACCTTTGAAATACAAATAACGAGATCTGAACATATCCTCTAGGGTTTGAATTATTCTTTCAGACTGAACATCCATATAAGTATGATAAGTAGTGTTGAAAATCAATTATGTATCAAGTGATTACTAAAATTTTTTCCAGAACTTTGAGGTAAACCTCAGATCCTGATTAGATATAATAGAATATAGTACTCCATGCAACCTTACCACTTCCATAATGTATATCCTAACAAGCTAATCTAGAGAGAAGTATTATATGATAGAAATGAAGTGTGCTGAATTAGTAAGGTGATTTAATACCACCCATATAACATTAAACCATTTATAGGTTTTGGGGATTCCACTAACAAAATCCATAGTGTTGTTCTCCCATTTCCATTCTGGCACATGTAATGGATGTAACATCCCCTTAGACTTTTGTCTTTCAGCCTTAAATTACTAGAATACTAAGCACTGAGATACAAAATCTATGATATCCCTATTCATTCCATACCACCAAAAGTATTATATCAAGTCTCTATACATTTTTATACTTCCAGGATTAATAGAGAATGAAGAACTATAAGCTTCCTCTAATAGACCCTTCTTCAAATCTGGTATGGAAGTAACACATACACTGTTCCCAAACCTTATAATTCCATCCCAATCAAAAGTTAAACTATAAAACTTTTCTAACCTTATTTTGCAGCTCTACATCTTCCTTCCATGCCTCTTTAATATTCACTTGGATAGAGGGTTGAACATTCAATTGAGAAATATAATATTTTCCCCCTTTCTTCAAGATTTACAGATTTATACTTTACATTTCCATGAATATTGGATCTTTTTCAATTACCATCATGGATAATCTTGCATGATCCTTTTGACTCAAACCATTAACCACCTTTTTCGATTTTCTAGGGTGGTAATGTATTGATCATTCATAATCCTTTATCAGCTCTAACCATCTTCTCTAGTGCATGTTCAACTCCTTATGTGTGAATATATATTTCAGACTTTTATGATCGGTATATATATCACAATTTTCTCCATAAAGATAATACCTTCATATATTTAATGTAAAAATTACCATAGTTAAATCAAAATCATGAGTTGGGTATTTTTTCTCATGAATCTTCAACTATCACGAGGCATAAGAGATAACCATGTTATTCTACATAAGAAAAAAATCCAAATCCCTTCTGGATACATCACTATAGATTACAAACCATTCTTCACTATATGGTGATTTAATCATAGGTTTACTGACTAAACTTCTCTTTGGTTCCTTGAAATTTTCCTCACATTCATCTGTCCAGAGAAACATGGCACCCTTTCAAGTTAATTTGGTCAAATGATTGGATAGTCATGAGAAATTCCCCACAAACCGTCAATAATATCCATCTAAACCAAGAAAAATATGGATCTCAGTCACCGTGGTTGGTCTAGGACAACATTAAAGAGTCTTCATCTTTTATGGATCTGATGCAATACCATATCTTGATATTATGTGACCCAAAAATAAAACCTTTTGCAGCCAAAATTCACACTTTATAAATTTTTCATGCAACTTATCTTTCCTTAGGGTCTTTTATACAATTATCAAAAGGTCTTTATGCTCTTACTTTCTCTTTTAATAGATAAGAATATAATCTATAAAGACTACCAAAAACTGATCGAGGTAATCTATAAAGACTCTATTAATCAAATCTATGAAGATAGAAGAGGAATTAGTAAGACCGAAAGGCATAAATATATATTAATAGTGTCCATAACTTGTACGAAATGTTTTATTGGGTATATCCTCTTTCTTGACCATCAATTGATGATATAAATAATGAAGGTCAATCTTGGAAAAGTATTTAGCACCATGCAATTGATCAAAAAAGTCATCAATATGGGGAAGAGGATAATTTTTCTTGATCATGATCTTGTTCAACTCTTGATAATCAATGCAGAGTCACATTGATCCATATTTCTTTTTCACAAAAAGAATAGGTAAACTCAAAGGTGACAAACTTGTCCGGATTAATCCCTTATCAAGGTTTTCTTGGAGTCGATTCTTCAATTCCTACAACTCAATTGGGTTCATTCTATAGGGAGTCTTTGAAATTGGTGTGGAACCAGTTATGAGATCTATCGAGAACTCAAGTTAATGTTTTGATGGAAATATAGGAAAATATTCCAAAAATACATCCAAAAACTCCTGAACAATAGTCATATCATCAATATAGATTTTCTCCCCAACCATTTGAGATAAATAGCCCTTCTGAATGGGAATTAACACCCATACACTAGATGAAATCTCTATAGGAAGTTCATACTTATCGTTACATTGATAGACAGTCATAGGTTGGTTTGAAATATCAAACATAACTTTTATTCCTTGATAATTGATGTGTGATTTATAAAGAGAAATCCAATCCATTCCTAAGATGACATCAAATTCAACCAAAGGAAGAATGACAAGATTTGCAGGAAGCATATTCCCACAAATATCAACCGAAGAAGAATTATAGACTTGAGATGAAATCATCACACCATTAAGGTTTTGTAGTTATAATTACACATCTAATTGTTTAGGTGTAATCTTAACATTCTTATAAAATTCTTAGATATGAAAGAGTGGGTAGATCTAGAATCAAATAAGACATTAACAGTTCTAGAGTGGATCGTAAGTGCACCTTTCACCATGTCGTTATCTCACCCCTCATCAGACATAGTTATTGCATGATATTTCCCCTTGTATCTCAGTTTAAGAGGTTGCTGATGTTGATCATCACCAACAACCCTCAAGTTTGGGAACTGGTTATCATAATTACCATTCTCCTTACACTTGTAACACTAAAGCGGGTGAGGTTCATTCTATGCAGTTTTATCTCCATTTGTATTGTTAGTGAACTTATTCCCATCACTTCGACAATTAAATTCCCAATAACCTTACTTTCCACACTTAAAACATTTATTAAACCCTTTAAGACAATTTCCTCTATGATTCTTTCTACACTTAGAGCATAAAATAAATTTCATCTTCTCCTCTTCATGGTTTTTAGATTTTCCTTTTAACTCCATCTTCCTTTTCTTTTCAAAACCATGAGATTGATATATAACTCTAACCACTATTTCAACCTTCATTGAAAAATTCACAATCTCTTCATATCTAATAAATTATCTTATAAACAACACCCTTTAAAGACTTGGTTTTAAGCCACTAAAGAACCTATCAACATTACTTTCGGATTGGAAGATAATACCCAAATCATACCTTGAAAGTCTTGTGAATTTAGCCTCATAAGTACCTATAGATTCATCATCTATTTGTTTTAACTCAAGGAAATATTTCTCCATATTTATATGAAGAATCTGAGGAAATTAATTATTGAAAAATAAGTTCTTGAACTCTTCCCAATTCATAGATTCAATTTCATCTTACTGCCTCATAATCTTGATTAGAGTCCACCACCGGTCTGCATCACATTCTAACCGATAAATAGCCAGAATGAATTTCTCATATTCTAAACACTAGAGAATGAAGAATATCTTTTCATTGGTACTGATCTATTGTTCAACATAAATTATATTAGAAGACCCACTAAAAGAAGTTTTGAATTTCCTTATGAATGACTTAATAGAATGTTGTTCCCTCCTTTTATCTTTTGGAAGTCCATTATGATTCATAGCTTGAGAAATTTGAGTGAGCATAACAATGATATTTTTAATTCTAAATCCTATAGCATTTAGATTCTTAGGAGAAAAATCATTTAATTTTCCATCACACTAAACATTAATGTGGTTTCTTCAGGTTCCATCCATTGACTAAAACCCAAAAGCATAGAGTAATAAACAATAATCATAGTGGGAAGCCATATAATCTTGAAAACCCATATATAAGATGTCTAAATTTGGACACCTTTGTTAATATATGACACCTTAGGTTTATACTAGGTTATCCACAACCAAATTCTATTTAAATCCTTCATGATGGTTCATGAAGAGTTTGTGAATTTCCAAAGCATATCCTCCAAGAGTGTCAAACCAGGTGTGCAGAAAATCCCGTACGTTGTCGTGTACCAAGTTACACAAGAGTTAGGACCAAAGCATCTTTTCAAATTTGTTACCCCTAGGTATATATGCGCTAAAGTCACATCCACTTGTAGTATCCAGAAAAGGATTTATTTCTAGGAAAACACTTGATCTATCCTTTACTAAAATTCTAGTACATTTTCTTGTACTTTTCATTATCCTTAGAAATTTAATTAGGGTTCTCACTAAGGTTTTCTCGTCCTAGTTTCCAAAGGTTAAGTAAAATTTTTATCTGATACCAAATTTAATGAACCTCACTTTTCATACATTAACATTATATAATTTTTCATAATACTTGATACATTACACAAATAGATGCCCAAAGACTGTATTAGTTTAGTGCCTTTGGAAACATAGAAACATAAACACTGGTACATAAGTGAGATACATTATCTCCAACCAGGTTCTTCATGAAAATAACCGTTCTTATAATTATCACACATAATACATATCTTCATAACTTGGGGGAAAGGAAACATAAAAAGGGGTGATATCAGATTCTCAGTAAGGGTAAACAAAGGAGATATGTATGAATAAACATGAGCATAAGGGTATTAGAAAGTGATCATGAAATTATAAGATCATACCCTCCATAGTAAAGATCATAAACATGAATTATGGAATAAATATTAGTAGTTCATAAGACATAAATCATAAGGTAATAAAGATCATAATCCATGAAATCATAATATAGGAATAAGACATAGAATTGTGGCAGAAACATAAACATATAAAATGATTTACATAATAGTCAATCCATCACTTCCAAGGCCATATTAGTAGTACAGGTTCACTCCCCAGACTATCAAGGTAGTAATGATTCACTCCCATGACCATCTTAGTAGTCAAGGTTCACCCCCAAGACCATCTTAGCGAAAAAAGTCCTTTACTAAACTGAGTTCACTCCCCATTCCATCAATGTCTATCTCAAGAGATATAAATATTCACCCAATGAATTGGAGGGAAATACATGTCCCACCCATATCATAATTAAATCATACATATGTGTGCCACAAGATCATAAGCAATCATATCATAACCCATGAAATGAAATAGGTATCATAAATATGTAATCATATCATCAACCATGGAAAAGAGATAGGTTTAATAATCATTTCATCAAAGCATAACCTGTGAAAAGAAGTGGGTTTCATAAACATATAACCCATGAAAGGGAAATGGGTTTCATAAGTATATGACCTATGAAATAGAAATGAGTTTCATAAACATATAACCCTTGAAAGAGAAGCAAGTTTCATAAACATCATTCCATCAAAACACAAACCATTTAGAGAAATAATATGAATGAAACCTTTGGATCATTTCCCAGAAAGGCATGAGTAACACCAACAGATGTCATCATAGATGGAAAATAATTTGGAAAATCCTTTAAAAAAATTTATTGAGGAAAATATCCTTTTTTATTTGAAAAATTATTTTTAAAACATAAATCCTTTTGAAAACCTTTTTCTTTTAAAATATAATAAGGAATCTTGAGAACATTTTGAAAACCTTTTTCTTTGAAAATAACTTTTAAAAATTAAAAAGGAAGCTTTGAAAACTATAAAACATTTTTAAAATCCTTTTCCCTTGAAAACGAGCTTTAAATATAATTTTTAAAATCTTTTTGAATTTTTTTTGAAAACATGGATTTTTGAAATAAATAGATCTATGAACAAAAAGAGAAATGTGATCATATTTTTTTAAAAACACTTTTTATTTATCTTAAGTACCAAAGAGTGAAAAAATGGTACCAATACATGATGATAACATGAATTAACAGAAAAGAATGAAAATTCATGAGATTTATTGAGATATGAATCATGATATTTCATTAATAGAAGCATAATTCATAAAAAATATTTATAAACAATGAGATTATATCAATTAACTCTCACCACTTGAAAAATTTGAATCATACTCCCCATGTAAGAAAATAAAATTACATGAAGATTAAAATATCATGAAAATAAAGAGATTCATGATATAACATGTCAAATGGTAGTATATACACCTCATAAAAGAATATATGTGCATAAAAAACATGTGCCTCTAAGAATAAAAATTGTGACAAAACTACATTACAAATTTGGTAACTTTTGAACCGTAAAACCCCATAAAAGAGAGATCATCAAATGGATATGTAAATACACATAAATTTAAGGATAAGAGTCATAAAATATATTCATATGTATTATATACACCACAAAAAATAAATTAGTGGTGAATAACCCATAAATATCATAAAAATAAAAGTGAGATAAGAAAACCCTTACCTTATATCTTGACTCTCACTGTACTCATTCAAACCTCCTCTTCTTTATGTAAATCCTTTTGGTTTGCAACAAAGGGATTACTTGGATGGCTTTATTCCCAAAGGGATTCTTCTAGGATGAAGATAGGGATGTTGGGAGGATATTTAGATAGTGTTTTTCTGATCCAAAGGGATTTAATGTGTGAATAAGTGAGAGGGGTTAATGCCTTTTTATAGTGGAGGAGGAGTGATATTCTTGTAAATTTTTGAAAAGGGAATTCCACTCACATTTTTTCCATGAAAATTGGCTCTAATAATGGTCCAAACCCGATAAAAATGATAATAGAGTCGAAATATGAATATAAAATGGCTTTTGGACAAGTTTCTAGGTCATTTTGGTCTGAAATTTAAGGTTTAGTCCTTTGTTAAGTTATTTTTTCTCTTAATCGATATAATTAATTTTAATCACTTCCACTAATATTTTTGAAAAAAACTAATTTGAACTTATTAGACATTATAAATTATTCTATTTCCAAGTATAGAATCTATTTTTTCAAATTATAATCATAAAAGTGGCATAAATTAATTTAAATTTAATCCCATAGACATGTTGCGATAGTGGTTTTTTTAGTTAAAATGTTTAAAAGTTTGAAGTGATTTTATATCCAATTTCAATGTGAAATTGGATATAATGACCTAAATTATATTATTTTATGTATATTTGATCTAATTAAACATTAAAACTAAATCAAAATATAATTAAACTATATAAATAAATTATATGAAAAAAGTAGTTCTGAATTAAAATTTTTTATTTTTTTCTATTCATCCAAAAATAAAGTTTTTATGAAAAAACCAAAAAATTAAACCTAAAATAATTTTAACATTATAAATTAAAAAAATGAAGTTTATTTTATAAAACTAAATTTCTAAAATCATCTAAAATTGATTTTATTATTGTTCATAGAAGGACATAAAAAATAATTCTTTTAAGAAAATAATATTTTCCAACATATAAAGACTTTAATAAAAATTATGTCTTATTATCAATATGTTTTATTTATATAAAAACATTATAAATAATATTTAAAAATTATTTATTACTATTCACATTAATTTTGATGACTGATTTATAACTATATCACTTAAATAATTATAATAATAAAATATCATTTCATAGAAATTCAGTGTTGCGTGTAACGCAAGCCAAGTCGATGTTGCATGTAGTGCAAGATTATCTTAGTGTAACATATAAAAAGTTTGAATTAGTGTAGTGTGCAATGAAAGACATCAAATAAGGTTAATTTAATTAAAAAAGAGGTTCATAAAAACTTAGGGTGTTACAGGATCAAATAGTTTCCTCATTCTCACTCGTTCCAAAAGAGTAGAGGTCAGTACTAAAGCTGAGAGGATAGTTTGTCCATGATCCCCCTAAACCTCAACATGAATTTTTGAAAACCAATACATTATTTTCAACTCATTATTGGCCTCCCAAACCGCACATGTTTGAGTCTTCTAGATTATAACATTAGTTACTTCATTGCCTTTTCTAGGTATGTAAACAAGATTAAAATCAAAGGATTGAATATATTCAACCCATATGCACTGCCTAAGATTTAGATACCACTGTGTGAAGATGTACTTGAGTATTTTGTGATTAATGAATACCAAAAATTTCTCTCCAAGTAAATAGTGTCTTCAACAACGTAATGCATGTACTACATCAGATAGCTTGAGGTCGTGCGTTGGGTAATTCCACTCATGAGGTCTCAACTGATGAGAACTGTATGTAATGAATTACTCATACTGTATCAGAATAGATCCCATCCCAATACTTTATGCATCACATTACAAAGTATAGATCCTTACCAACTCCGATAGAATACGTATCAGTGTTGAAGTCAATCTTCCCTTCAAATCCTGAAAGCCTGCTTCATAAGATTCTAAAACATATGGATTTCACAACCTTCCTTTTTAAGCCCATAAGCGACACTGGAAGGAATGAAAAATCTTGTATGAATCATCTGTAATAGTTGGATATCCCCAAGAAACTCCAAATGTCAAATACATTCTTGGTTTCTCTTGGGAAACTATAGCTCTCACTTTCTATGGGTCCACTGAAACTACTGATTCCGAGATGATATGACCCAAGAAGTGGACCTTGTCAATCCAAAAGTGGCATTTGATAAGATTTGTATAAATATAATGCTATCTCAGTGTATTAAACAAGAAATCAATATAGTTGGCATGGTTGTGCCTGGAGCGTGAATACACTAAGATTTCATCTACAAAGACTACCATGAAT
This sequence comes from Viscum album, assembly GCA_963277665.1. Classification (NCBI taxonomy): domain Eukaryota; kingdom Viridiplantae; phylum Streptophyta; class Magnoliopsida; order Santalales; family Viscaceae; genus Viscum; species Viscum album. The sequence continues at coordinate 266,897,867 of OY728135.1, forward strand.
GAATACAGATACGGGTAGAAAACCGATTCATTAGATCTATGAAAACAACAGGTGAATTCATGAGGCTGAACGGTATGACCAGGTACTCATAAAGACAATACCTTCTCCTAAAAGCTATGTGAGGTATGTATGATGACCTCAAATTCACTTTGTGATAGCCTGATCTCAAATAAATCTTTGAAATAACTACTGCTCCTTAGATATGATCAAAGAGGTCTTCTATTCAAGGCATTGGATATCGGTTCTTCACTATAAGCTAGTCTAATCAATAGTAATCCATGCAGAGCCTAAGGGTACCATCCCCCTTCTTGGAAAAAAGAATCAGTGAACCCCATGGAGAAGTACTGGGGTGTATTAATTCATTAGCCTTCAGATCCTCTAATAGTTTCTTGATCTCCAGAAGCTCCATATGTTCCATCTTATAAGGAGGAATGGTCATTGGTGCTGCTCCTAAAACTAACTCAATAGTAAATTCAACCTCTCTCACTTGAGGTAGCCTAGAAAAATTTTTAAGGAAGAAATCCCTAAAATGATCCACTACTAGAGGGAAAACAATGGGTCGTATCCCCTGATCATCTAAAAAAATACTGGCAATTTGAGCTATCACACTACCATCCTTTTCTACTCGGGCCCATATTGAGTCACATGAACATACCATTCTCCATTATGTATGTTCCTACCACCCTCTAGTGATATAAACATCACCCTTCGATAATAACAATAAATGTGGGATCGATAGGGAACTAACCAGTCCATCCTGATGATTACATCAAAAATCGTCATTCCAAGGATGAAAAGATCCCATACGAAGAGATATACTCCTACATCAATGGGACAATATTTACAATGGAGGACACTCTCCGATCAGATACCAAATAGGGTATCAAGTTTCATAACACCATAAAAGTGTTCGATCTCAAGACCCAGACTCTCTATGACTGTCTTAGATATGAAAGAGTGAGACACACCTATGTTAAATAAACACTAAAGTAGAGGCTACTAGAATATCATCTCATACAGCAGAAGGTATGGTTCCCTACTACTCCAGCATAGGATGCACTATATGAAACTAACCTGTATACCTAATTCATAGTCTAATTACCCTGAGCAAGCCTGATTTGATGGATCTGAGAATCATGAGTCTGAATACCTCTGCCTCAACCACTACCTCGACCTGAACAGTCGGTGGTATTCCATCTTCCTGCCTAACAAGATACTATAGGCCCCACTTCTGAATGTGGAGTATGTATAGATCCCCACTCACTAGGAATTGATGGAAAAGTAATACAAAAGTACTGTATATTCCCCATATTGCTGAAACCTATGAATTCAATTGGATCCTATAAACATTGGGGTTTCATATGCCCCAACTCCCCATACTGGTGACATATCAATAAATTGTCAATACGAGGAGGTTGACTTATACCACCTCTGTGATTAGCCTCAAAACATTATGTTCTCCTACTAGAATAAGTATTGATATATTTAGGTTCCAAAACTCCCTAACTTGTACCATCATCTTCCCTTAGATTCCACTCTATAATAAGGTCTTGGTTGACTATCTCAGATATGGCCATCAACCAAAAGACATTGACTTGTGATCAGATTGAATACACCAACCCATCCTTGAATCACCTAGCGACCATAATATCATCACCCACTAGAGTAGAAGAGAAATTCTATAGCTCAATAAAATGAGCAGAGTATTCCATAACATACATGCCTCCCCACTGAAGATTCATAAACTCTCTAGCTCTGTTATCCCTCAGAGTCTGTAGAAAGAAATAAACATAGAATATCATCTATAAATCTACCCATACCATATCATGATGTCAATATTCCAGGGTAATAACATCCCACCATATCTTGGAATAATTTCATAGCATATACACAACAAGATTGACCCTTATTTTTGGAGTAATATCTAGATACTTGAATATAGAAAGAATAGATTCTATCCAAGACTCAACAACATTAGGTCTATCACCCCCCGAAAATGTGAGAGGATGTTACTTCTAGAACAACCGAGCCAAATCTTCCATAGTTGATTAAGGTCAAATAAAACCTTGCATATTTTTCATAATGTGAAAGAAACCCTCATGGAACTGGGTGTCAGTGCCCATTTCAGGAATAGGAAGAGGTTCTATGGGAGGCACTATATGATGGATCACTGGTAGCTTAAGTCCCACCTCCTTTGGTGTATGTTCATCACTACCTTCAGGGAATATGATTGGAGGATGTCATGGAGGCATGATGATACAATTCCAAATGCATGATTCAAAATAGAACGCAACAATTGAAAAGATTTTAGATAGATAACTAGGATAGGTACAAGCCTTCCTATAGAAACGATCACACCACTCTTCCTGCTCCAAAATCCAGGTCTAGGTGGTTAAAAATACCATCATAGGCCATAAGAACATAAGAGACACATCAACTACCCACTAATAAGGCCAGTTTCAGGTTTAGGTCTCAGTCACATGTATAAGATGTCCATTTAATTCTAAAAGTGATTCATTTTAAATTTGTACTAATTTATGTATTTAAATATCTTTAAATGGTTGAACTAGATGGATCATCATTCCCAACCCATAATGAACCATACTCCCCATGAACTGAATTATGGTGTCCACTTAATCCATACCATAACATGTTCTAGCCCCTGTGAACAATGGTCCATGGACCAACATGCCATAACTGACTGCTTAAGGTGTCCGATTTAACCTATATAGGAAAAAAATGTTAGGTTAAGGCAAGAACTTTAAGTGCCAATTATGTTTTCTAATCCTTGACAAGAAATTTCATCACATTTTTATATATAATGATCAAGGAAATAATAATATTCAATAGGAAAATCCACACTGAAAGTAAGTGTTTCATGGAAAAATTCATGTCATATTAGTCCTATTATGCCTATAATGATGCATGTAATGCAACACCCTTATTTTATCAGGCCAAAGAAAAAGAAATATCATTTCAATACTCCAATATTAGCAACATCACAAGACATGTGTGTCACCCAATAGTGAGGTCGTATCAACTATAATGGGAATACTCAAGAACTGAAATAACCAATCAAAGGTAATTTGGATTTCCCCTATATATAGGTTATCTACGCCCATGAACAATCTCATTACCAACTCCCATTAACTCCTAGTCTCATTTCTAATACTCAAATAGTAAGACAAAGGAAAAAAATCTCTTATACCGCTTTGTAACATACCAAACCAGGAACCACTTAACCCATGCCCCGAGTTGGTTGGTTACATGGCCTCAAGCGTGCCCCTCAGTATGCCAAAGGCTGTCAACTAGCAGTGAGGGTGTAAAAGTGGTACAATGGGGAGACTATACACTCATGTTAGAGTGGAATGAAATATATAATAAATAATAAACAAAAATGAAAGCATAATATAAATAAACACAATGACACTGGACTAGTAAACCACTGTAGTAAAAGCACATACAATAGATATAATAGTAATAAACTATGGAAGAGTAAATAACTGAGTAACTTAATAATAATATCAAACATTAGAAAGGATAATTTAGATACATGATGTCATGGAATTATGATATACAAAAGAGGAATAGAAGTAATTCTTATAAAATATTCTATACAAAAATATAAAAAGAACAAAAGACTTCTCTACTAGCATCTCAAGAATATGCTCGCTCCTTTACTCCCATGATCTAACTATAAGTAAAACATATCAAATATCTTTAGAATGGATCTTAACCTAATAAATATCTACAGACAAGTAATCTAATTGGCTACAAAAGGTGTCCCAGGTAGGGTGTGGGATAAAATCCCAATAGGCCACCACCAACAGTTTCTAGAAGTAATCCAAGCAGTTTACATAGCAAAAATATTATGCAGGTATAAATGAAATAATAGAAAATGCTGAATAAATAAATACTAGCCTCCTCAGGTTCCTAAAGGAAACTTAGAGGATCTATCTACTTTGTCTCATGCCCAGAATGATAGTATGATTGGTAACCATATATATATAGTAATAATATGTATATTCTAGTTATATACTACATTCACCTATATGCGCTAAGTACGTTCAGACGTAAGTATCCATATACCTGGAATAATAGGTGCTGGATGGACCAAGGCATAACTCGATCATCTATAACTAGTTTGAATGAGCCTATAAGCTTAAGCAAGGGTACAATCCCTACATCTCATGATGAATGTGAGACTTCATGCTCATCACTCAAGATGGTGGGTGAGTCTTCATGTCAACACCCTAATCAAGGGACATGGTTCATCATGCCCACCATCCAAATAGTTTCAATGGTGTTAGATATCATGATCAATGCCTGATGTAAGGGAGAGTGAAACATCATGCCCAACAAGTCCTTTAATCATCATTCCATGACCAATATCAATGGCATAATAATAATAATAATAATAATAATAATAATAATAATATCCATGATACATCACCTCTCATACATTATATTCATCAATCCCAAATATAAGTAAGGGAATCACAATTCATATAAATCATGAAATGATCTTCATGTCCTTTTCACCCTTTATAAGTCATTTCAATTAAACTATTTAATTCATTTAAGGATGGAAAATCATTATGAAGCAAACCATTTAATTAATATAATCAATTTAATAAACTAAGGCATGGAAATTTGATTTCATGGTTCAATGAAGCACTTATAAGGCGACATTATCAATTAAACAACTACCCATAAGGAAAATTTCATTTATAAGTCAATCCAAGCACTTATGAGGTGCTCATATCATTTAATCAATAAAAAATGAAGGGGAATTCAAACTAGCACACTAAAGGGGTGACTATGATTGAGGTTGGAATTCTCTAATTACTAAACAACGATTATTTGGGGTATAACAACATGCAATACATTTATTTATAATCAAAGAAATATTTTATAGGCAATTAACGATAAATATTGGCATGTGGCACAACAAAAAAACTATGAAAATAACTCATTTTTAAGGAAAACAACTCGATCAACTACCTTAAGACCGTAGACGAATCCTCACTTAATATCGAACTCATATTAAAAGTAGACTTGAATAAAAATAAATAACAGACCAAAACCCTAAAAATAGGGAAAAAGATATTGCACATAAATAGTTCAAAGGATACGAAGAGCAATTGAAATATGAAGAAAGAGGATTCGAGTACTTACCACTACAAATCCAATGTGACTAACATCTTTGAAATCAGTGTTAGGATCTTGGAGTTATCTTAATATATATATATTAAGGAGAAAGAGATGACATGGGAGAAAAGCGGGAGAGCTCATCCACTGGAGAATGAGGGGAGAAATAAGAAATTATATTTTAAGTTTCATTAAGGTTATTTTAGACATTTCACCCTAAAAAATAGGGGCACACGGTTTGGTCAGATGGTTGGCCAAACCATGCACCAACTATTTTAATGGCCTCCATCTAAGAGGTATGAAATTGTGAACTGGAATGTTCCTAGGATTTCATAGTTGCAGACAAATCATGAGGCTACTAGCTCTCCTCTGTCACACCCCACATGGTTAGGAGAGACCATGTGGGCTGGGCTGCACGATTTCTTCTAACCATTAAACCCTGTATATTTTCTAAATTCTCATGGTTTTGAGCTCTAAAAAATCCCTAAACACCCTCATGACCTCTATGAATCCATTAGGTAACATTATAAGGACCATTTAAAGGAATTTAAACCAATAAAAAATGAGTCGTACCTTCTTGAAAATATGGTTCATTACATATTTACACATTTTTAATTTGTTTTTAATTCCATTTTAATCATTCTTTAATCCAAATTGTGAGATATAATTTCTTCCTCTTAATTTATCATAAATATAATCAAATTGCTTAATTTTATTATTGAAATAAATTCGAAGATCTCATCTAGTGGTGCCGAGGAGTCTGGACGGATAAAAAAAGAGTACAAGCCGTGTAACCTAGAGGTAAATGCTCTATACTAGTGTTCAATGCACTAAGAATTAATTCAAAATTAATTCAAGATGTGTTAATTTATTACATACGGTGAATTTAATTGTACACCACGTGTTGACCAAACTAGCATGGTTCATGGTTAGCTTAAGTACAAACACTATGTAACTTTATTACACTATGTGTAGTCCCTTAGTCACAGACGAACCATGTATTCTCTTACACAGCCTACATGAATGGTGGCCATGTAACTCGGTGACCACACACCGTGTAGCCCATGTACACACTATTTACTCCATCATTTTTGTGTGGCATAGTTACATGCCAATTCCCTAGGAATGTGCTATGGATAGATGGTGAAAACAGTACATGTCGTGTAGCTCCAATGTACATGCCATGTACTTTTACCAAATTATGTTGACTTAAAAATTAATCTATTATAATTTGAAAACCTTATGAACATGTGTTCTGTGTGGTCATAAAGTTTATAGTACATGCCATGTGATGGGTTATATATATATATATATAAATGTCTAATTAATTTCTACATAATTTTCTGATCTACATATCATGTATAAGTCATATTATAGTTATTACTCTATGCGTATTGAAGCATAACATGCTACGTAAATACCACGTGTTATGTGTTTTCATCAAGTTGATAGTACACACCATGAAATTACATGGTAAGTTATGTATTCCACATGGCACAAGAGTAAACAATATATGAGTATAATACTCATTGGGTAGTTCAGAAGGGTGCTCATCATGTTAGCACTAAGGTACATTTTGTACATAGTTAATTTTAAATAAATTTATTTAATTTGTTTAAAATTATGATGGATGAGAATCTCAAGAAAAAATCGGATGAGAATTAAGATAAAATAATTGATTAATTAAAGAATATAATTAATTTATTAAAGATTTTTTTTATTAAATAAGAATGATTATAATTGAATTCTAATTTTATTAAATGTGTAATTCATTGCATGCAGTGGATGATCATGAGCTTAGAACAGACCTTTGTATTTTATTGGTTTAATTTAATTTATTATTAAGTTAAATTTTTGTCTTGTGTGACATATCTCATATCATTATGTAAGGATATTCATGCCCATGGCTTATTTTATTTAAACCCCTTAACCAATCCTTTGGTTCCCTCACATACGTGTGAGTAAAATCATATGTAATGGATAGAGCTCCCAAGCTAGTGAAGGTGGTTCAATTTTGGATCTGAGGCCAAAATAATCCCAGAGAGATACATAGGTGGACAGGTGGAAAGCTGCAACACGAACCATAAATGGTTCAAGGTGTTTCCCCCTATATTGATGATTAGTTTATCATTATCTAGATAAACTAACCATTAGTAAAATATCATGTTCATGCCACTTTATTATTTTATTTCTATAAAGCTTCATGGTTATTTCATTATGGATATTTTTTTATGATCACATGAATTAATGAATTAACAATCATGCAAGACAGAACTAAAATAAATTATCTTATGTGTAAATATTATTTAAGACATGATTAATAAATTAAGTAAATCCACTTAATATTAACAAGCATATAATAAATATAATAATTAGAAATTTACACATAAATAAAAAATCCTTAAATTATATATATTAATTTGGTATAGACTTCCACTACTTTAGTTAAAATAAAACCATAGTTCAAAGTTCTTGACCAGCCAAAGTCGGGGTGTTTTCAATTATCAGGAAATTCTAACTTGAAGTTTTTGGCTGACTTAACTTATTTCACATCAAGGGTTGATCAATAAAGTGGGAATTGGTGTAACTGAGAGGCATAGGTTGAGAAAATCCAATTTAAAGATTTTAGGATTGGGGAGTCCACTCAACAGATCAAGGAACTATGAGTTAATGCAATTAAAATTTGGAATTCCTATCTAAAACCCTTCAAATTTATTGATCGACCAAAGTCAGGGTGATAAGAAGGGGAATATGGATCCTTGCCACTATAATTTCCTAGTAATAGGATATTCTGAAGCCAATGGTGAGGTATATTGGGTTTTGATAAAATAGTGGGAGATTAATAAATATAATATTAATTTATTTTTTTAAATTTTACCAGATGAAGCACTAAAATCTAATCATCTTATTTATTGAAACAATAATAAAAATGACTTCAAATCATTTCAATACATACTCGATAAGGATAACCTTCTCACCAGTACAAATTTCTAAGATTTGAAAAGGTTCTTACAAGTTATCCTACACCATGAAAGGAAATTGTATATGCTAGAAGAACCTATTATTGATGCGTATAGTAATAAGGCGAGTGAGGAAGAGTTGACTCTATATGAGAAACATTTGAAAGATGCTACATATGTTTTGTGTTCCATTCTATCATCCATAACCAATGAGTTTTTAAAGCGACATGAGGACATGGATGTGTATATCATGTTGTCTCACCTCTGGGATCACTATCAAGAGAAGACGTGACATGAGAGATATGAGATCTTTAATGCTTTGTTTGCAACTAATCTTGGAGAGTTAGTGCCAACTGGGCCTCATGTATTCAATCTTATTAGCTACATAAAATGATTAGACATTTTAGGGATTAAATTCCAGGATCATTTGATCACATATCTCATACTTTCCTCACTACCAAATACCTTCTCCAGTTTTATTATTAATTATAACATTAGAAATAATGATAAGAGTCTTTTGGAACTTCTTACTCTAATTCACCAAGTGGATAAGGACATGAGACGTGACAAACCCACCATAATTATGGTAAATAAGAAAAGGAATAACAAGGTGAAGGGTCCCAAGACTCATAACAAGTCTAAATCTACTGAGCACCATCCTTATAAGAAAAGAAAGATCTAGAGGCAGGATAAGGAAAATGAGGCAGTATGTTTTTCATGTGGAAATCAAGGCCACTGGAAGAAGAACCACACACAAAATAAAGGGGGATATAAAGGTACATTCATTATTGAGTGTAATCCATAAACATATACACACTGGGTATTAGATACAATTATAGTTCTAACATTTATATCCAAATGTAGGAACCAAGTAGATTATAAAATATTGCTAAAGGATAGGTGGATTTGTAAGCTTCTAATGGTGCTAGGTTGGCTGCTTTATCCATTGGATACTATTAACTTTCATTTCCAATGATAATGAAATTGGTTTTAAGATATTGTTATTATGTACCAAATGTTACCATGAACATAATTTATGTATCATGCCTAGATGCAGATGGTTTTATTTTCAAGTTTGGGAATAAAAGTTCTTTATTTTATAAATACAATATATGTTATAGTATGATGCATTTAAATAATGGAATTTATGTATTAAATTAAAAAAATCAAGTATTGGAAATAGATAATTAATCATGTTCACACAAATCATATAACACCCAACTATGAAATAACCATCTTGGTTAAGTAAATGAGAAGTGTTTGATAAAGCTCTATCAAGATGGTTATTTAGACTCTTCTGAGCTAAAAACACTTGAAAGATGTCATGCTTGTTTACAGGAAAAAATGACCAAACTGCATTCAGTGGATAGGGTGAAAGGGACACAAAGATTCTAGGACTAGTACACACTGATGTGTGTGGATCTGCGACAGATCCAGTGACTCCTTAGCATGGTGATGGTGGTGTTGCCCTTGGCTGGAGTCAGTTTCGGTGTCTTGGCGATGGACTGGCTCTACTCGTTGGCAACAGATCTGGAGTTCTGTGGGGGTTGTATTTGGTTTTGGCTTAGGGGTCTTCAGTTGGTGTTGCTGTAGACCGAGGAAGGATCTGGCGTTCTTTCTGGGGAGGCTTGACTTCGGCTTCAGTGCGGGTTGGAGGGGGGAGGTTCATGTTATGTTCTTTGCAGGTTGAGGGGATGAATCCAGTGCAGTGTTGGGCTATTTTGGGAAGGCTCATAGGAGAAGGTGCTCGGTTTTGGTTCTGGTTTTGCGGAGTCGATTCTGTTGGAGCTGGTGCTGTGGTTTCTGTGGATCAAGGTGTGGCTGAGGATGGCTTTGTCTTTCCCATTCTGGTTTCTTCATCATCTATTGTGGATGGCTTTTCCATTTCACGTTGTAAGGAGGGTCTGGGAGAACTCCATTAAGAGTTCGCTAATGGGTTTGTGGATTTGGATTGGTGTTGATGGTCGCTCTGGAGGGTGATCGAGGAAGATGGTATGAGGTTTGCACAAATTTTATTTTGTTCGTGTTCCCTGGTTCGTGGTTTCTCAGCTTTATCTTTGGTGGTTTCGACTCACGCTGTGATGGTTTGTTTGTTTGAATGTTTGAATTGGTTTAAGTTGTTTGATGCCATGTGTTTGGCGGTTGAAGTAGTGAAGTTGTTTGACTTTTAGTGGTGATGTATTGAAATGGTGAATTGTTGAAGAGGTGGAGCGGTTAAGTGGTGATGTGATGTAGTTGTCTTGGTTTCTCACTTTTTTCCTCAAAAGTGTTTTCATAATAAAAAAAAGTAATTTACAACAACTATAGTGGGATGGTGTTAGTGAAAGTAGGAACCATACCTTGTTAAAAATGGTAAGGTTGAAGGTAAGTCATGCAGCTCTTTCATTATCCTTTAGGGGATATGCATTACAAACTGTGGAATACACATTAAACTGAGTACCAACTAAATTGGAAAATATAATTCCCTTCGAGTTATGGAGTATAAAGAAACCTGTTTTGTCACATACACATGTATGGGGCTATGATGAATTTTTTAAGGCCTTATTAGAAAAAAAATAGCACCTTAGGACACAAAGTGTATTTTTTAGGGTATCCTAAGGAAAAAAAGTGGTACTACCTATACAAACCCTCAGACAAGAAAGTGAATGTCACTAGATAAACCATCTTTCTTGAGAAGGAGCACATCCTCAAAAATAATAGTGGGATCAATATTGAATTTGATGAAGTTTATGCTCATGATACATAAGAGTTGGTATAAGAAAATATTCCATAGGTCCCCATGGAAGAAGTATTTACTGAAACACAAGTAATGCACAGGAGAACTAGAGAGGTAAGATAACCACTGAGATACAGTTTTCTAGTCACTGAAGATAGTGACTCACACTACTACAAAACCTGCCTCTAATAGTGCTAGAAATGACCTTTATCACCACTAGAAAAGCACTGAATACATGAGTGAGGTTAAAATCCCCGGTCTTTTATCTGCGCTTGTATGAGCGCTGATAAATGTAGCCTTTATGAGTGATTTTAAAAGGGTTGATAAAGGTCCATACTGCAGTGTATTGTAACAACACACCATAGCACCAGAAACACACCAAATATCAACAAAAACAAGTCCCAATACATGATTTAAATGAAATGAAATTTACAACATAAACATAAGAAAAAAAACACTATATTATAGACATTTCAAACATTGGTTCATACAATTACATAAATACAAATTATTACATACATTCAAAAATATCAATGTTCCTTTATCTTTTAATCGTGACCTGACTCATACTATTATTGACAAAACCACCCTTGATTAAGAAAAATAATGCACCTGTACAAGAAAATAATTCTTATATTAGTAATAATATAAAGAAATAAATTAATAGAAAGTGTTAATTTTACTAAAATTAATGTAAATTTTAAATAAAAAGACGCACTTGGAGTCATATTGGTCACGCTGTGCATCAGATTGAGGTGTGTCTGATTCCTACACATCACAAATGACTTAATAATTATTTTACTAAAGTATTTAAACAATTTAAATGCATTTCTAAGTTTTTATTAGGTTATTTGGACTTTTTACTAAAATTGATGTCACTTTTAAATAAAAACGCAAACTTGGAGTCATTTCAGTCACATCGTGCATCAGATTGAGGTGAGACTAATTCATGTACATCTCAAATTACTTATGGATCATTGTACTAAAGTATCAAAAAAATATGAATGTGTTTTTTTGGTTTTGAGTAGGACCGTTTTTTACTAAAATTGATGTCAATTTTAAATAATGATGCACTTAGAGTCATAACGATCACACTGTTCATCAGATTGAGGTTCAGTTGATTCCTAAATGTTCCAAATCACTTATGGATTGTTTTCTTAATGTATCATAAAAATATTATTTTGTTTTCTTAGTTTTGAGTACATCACTTGTCTTTTTTACTAAAATTTCATTTTAGACTTGAAACACACACTTTGAATCATACGGATCACATGATGTATTGGTTTGATGTGAGACTAATTCCTACACATCACAAATGATTTATGAATTGATTCCCTAAATTATCAAGAAAATCTGAGCATTTTTCTTGGTTTTTAGTGAATAAAACTGTTTAATGTCAAATGTCAATTTTAAACTAATAACGAACAGATTGAGTTAGTTGATTTTTTTACTAAAATCAATATCAATTTAAAATAGAAATAAGTACTTGGAGTTATAATAGTCACATCATGTGTCAGATTGAGGTGCAAGTGATTCTTTCACATCCAAAAGTATCAAAACAATCCTAGCTATCAATGTCACCATGATTTCCATTTACTTTGTTTATCGAACTACCAAAACCTCATGAGCAGCTTTGAACAAACCACATCAACTTGAAAAAAAGAATCCACCTGTATAAGAAAACAATTATTATGATTAATACTAAAAAGAAACAAATTAAACATAAATATAAAATAATACATTAATTATATGGATAATGATTTTACTATGTAAATATCAAGATTAACTCTATGATTGATCAATAGAGGGAACTTAAAGGAAAGTGATAAATGTCAACCCTATAGGGGTGAAAGGTTTTGAAGGAGAAGAATTTTGTGGATGTTTTGGTGCAAAAATGGATAAATATGTACAAAGCACCCCAAATCAAACAAAAAATTCATCTATATAAGAACACAATTATTATGTGAGTAATACTAAAAAATAAATAAATTAAACATAAATATGAAACAATACATTAATTCTATAGATAATGATTTTTACTATGAAAACATCAAGATTACCTCTGTAATTGAGTAGAGGCAGCATCATTTCTCTTCCTCCAAAGGTAGTGGAGAGAACTTGAAAGAAAGTGATAAATGAAACAATATAGGGATGAAAATGTTTTAAGGGATAAGAAGCATGAAAGTTAGACTGAGCATCCCAACTCGAATAAAAGAATCCACCTGTATAAGAAAACAATTATTATGTGAGTAATACTAAAAAGAAATAAATTAAATATAAATATGAAATGATACATTAATTCTATTGAAAATGATTTTACTATGAAAACATCAAGATTAACTCTATAATTGAGAAGAGGAAGCATCGTTTCTCTTCATACAAAGGCAGTGTAGGTAACTTGAAAGAAAGTGATAAATTTACTACTACAGGGGTGAAAAATTTTTAAGGGTGAAGAAGCATTAAAGTTGGATAGAGAACCAAAAATCAAACAAAATAATCCACCTGTATATGAAAAAAAATTATTATTTAAGTAATACTAAAAAGAAATAAATTAAACATAAATATGAAATAATACATTAATTCTATGGACAATTATTTTACTGTGAAAACATTAAGATTACCTCTGTGATTGAGTAGAAATATCATCATTTCTCTTTCTAAAAGGGTATGAAACATGGAAAAAAATATTCTAAAATAAATGAAATATACAAGGAATAATGAAAATTAAATCAACGTTTCATTATATATATTTTTTGATTAAATAGAGAAAGTATATCATAGAATTACCATTACATCTTTACAAAGGGTTTCTTTTATTATAGTTTCTTTTTTCCATTATGTTCAGAAGACATTGTCTTCACGAGTAGTCAAACATTTAATTTAGATTATGTTAATGTAGTAGAGAACATATAATATTATGAGGAAAAACATAATATATTAAAAAAACAATTTTACATTATCATTGAACCCTATTTATTTTTTATAGGTTTCAAGGATTTAGTTCCTTTATAGAGAATCCAAATCCCCTATTTGTGGTTCCATCTAATGTACAAGACATTGTCTACATTGGGACTGAAATGAACTGATTATGATTTCCCAATTAAAGGGTCATCCTTGATTGAATTTTCATTTGACTCAACATTTGTTTTAGTCACCAGTAGAACAATCGACCAACTCTTGTTTGTTGGATCAGAGACATAAAATAATTACACTTCTTGTGATGCCATTATGAATGACTCGTATTATTCCCCTTCCACACTAAAATTCACCTTCACAAATCCCATTTCATCAACTTTCACTATATTGATATTGTCAACCCATTTGTAATGTAAAAGTTGAACTTGAAATGTTGTATAATACAACTCGTATATCTATTTTATAATGCCAAAATATGAAATATTTTCATAAATTGAATTTCTATCCTTGTAACTAGATATGTTCATTGCTTTAGGCATAAGTGTAACACCACTATTTTGTGTTGTACTGAAGTCATCATGTTCTTTTGAATAGAAAAAATAACCATTGATTACAAAACCAGTATAAGATATAACATTTGTATTCGATCCTCTGACTATCCATTGAAGTTTTTTGACAATTGAATTTATATTTTCATACAACTTCTTATAAATTTGATCTTTGAACCATTCTATAAACTATTGATTATGTGTATTTGATATACATCTTCCATCCCTTGCTGGATTCAAATATCTAATAATTTATTTATGGGATTCAATATATGGATCAACATCTTCACTATTATGTAATATTTAAAGATGTGCTTGCTCCTGCTCTATCAAGGTAATTATAACAACATCTCTTCCAGAAATCCCTTTGACTATAAGGAATTAATTGTGCGAGACTTTGGAAGACCAATTATTTCAACATCTGATAGGTAATTGGTACAAAATTCAATAGATTCTTCAACAATATATCGTTATGAAATACAACCTTTTAACCAACTTCTATTCTTGACATACCCTTTCAAAATCTTTATATACCATTCAATGGGGTACATCCATCTATAATGGAAAGGACCACATAGTTAAACCTCTCTGACCAAGTGAACCATCAGGTGGACCATTATATCAAAGAATGATGGTAGGGAGAACATCTCTAATTCACATAATATGACTGCAATCTCTTTTTTCATGATGGAAGACTTCACCAAGTTTACAACTTTACTACATATGGCTTTGAAAAAGAAGCAGAGTCTTGTTAATTTATGTTGCACATTTTGAGGTAGAATGCAATGAAAGAAATAGACATTAAATCTTGCATCAAAACATGACATCCATGTGATTTTAGTCCTTGTAACTTCAAATTAGTCATTGACATGACATTCTTGATATTTGATGAATACCCCCGTGGAACTTTTATACTATTAAGGAAAAGGTAAAATTTCAATTTTCCTATCTGGATAGAGTGTAAGCTATTGAAGGAAGAAAAGTATGCCTTTTACCCTTCACCGGTTCAAAATCTTCCCTTATCCCCATTTCAATCAATTCCAACCTAGCCTTAATGACATCTTTCATTTTTCCAGGAACATTTAGTAACATTCCAACAACACTATCAAATATATTTTTTTCTACATGAATGACATTAAAAAAATGTATGACATATAAAAAATTCTAATATGGTAATTTAAATAAAATTGATCTCTTCTTCCAACATAATTTTTAAGGTTTTTCGAGAATGGTTTACCAAAAATAATGTCAATATTTTTTAATTTTTTGTATAGTTGATCACCCATTTCTGGAGACAGTGTTTTACCTTGTTTGACATTCCCATGGAATGCTGTTATCCAGGATCAATAGTTATGTCATCGAGGTAAAAATTAATGATGTCCTAAAAACACAGTCTTCAATGTGAATTTTTAACTTCTATGAGAATCATACATTTTAATACCTATTTCCCACATCAGTTTTAGATCTTAGATCAATGAAGCCAAATAGACATCAATTCCATTACCAGGTTGCTTTGGTCCAGATATAAGTAGAGACAACATAATGTATCTGCGCTTCATGCATAACCATGGCGACAAGTTATAATTTACCTATATGATGGGCTATGTACTATGAGTAATATAATATATATACCAAAAGGATTTATTCCATCTATAAATTACGTAAGATGAAAGTTTCTAGGCTCATCTCCAAATTCAGAAAACTCATAATCAATTTTCTTCCATTAAGTAGAATCTACTGGATGACATAGGTTCCCATATTTAACTCTTGTATTTTCATGACATGTTAATTGTCTTGTGGTTTCTTAACATCCATATAGTGTTCTAAACTGTGGAATGATAGTAAAGTACCATACATATTTTGAAGGACTTGATTCATTTTTCTTATATTGATCTGTGCCACAATTATGGCATTTTATGAGTGATTCATAGTCCTTACGAAACAATATGCAATCATTTGGAAAAGAATGTATTTTTTAGAGATCATGCCCATTAAACATAACATTAGTTTAGCATCATATGTTCTACATGGTAGTTCATTTTATTCTAATAGCATATCTTTCAGAAGACCAAGTAGTTTTGTAAAGCTGGTATCACTCCATCCACTGCCAACTTTCAAATTATACAACTTCAATACAACTGACAATGTTGTGTATTTAGTACAATTGGTATACAATGGTTTCTTAGAACAGCTATTCAACTCCTCAAACAACTTTGGATAATCATGAAGGTCATATTCAATTTCCATTTTCATTTATTCCATGAAATCTTCATCATCTTTTACAAAGGTATTCAAATCAAATGATTTATAAACCATAGTATCATCCCAATCGATGTCCACATTCAGTTTTTCCTCATGTTTAGTCCAACACTTAGAGATTTGATCTATTCTGTGACAAATCAAATGTTCTTCCAACTCTTATGGACTAATTTTCTTTAATAAAAACAATATAAACATAGATAGGGGATTTTAGAAGTGTCTTATGCATGATCTCTTGCAAACTTGATGAACTCTTTAACTCCATATTCATATTTTTTTTCAAATGATTAATATGAATCCATTTTCGGTTCATATCCATCCTATTGGGTTCATAAAATATTAATTTTATACAATATATAAATAAATACACATAAGATATTCATTATCAAAAGTGAAAGATATAGACAATTCTAAAAAGGGAAACTCAACATTTGATTGTTTCAAAGAATTTCAATATGTTGAAGAAAATGGGTAATTTAATTTAAGAAAATAATTAATCAACATAAAATATTTCTTAAATCCCATAAACAAATGAAAATATAGTATAGGAAATTAATGAGTAATAAGAAACTCAAATATGATAAACAAGAATAATAAACTCCCATTCAATCAACTAGAAGATATAAAAATGTATTGGAACAAGTGATGTAGAAACATAACAAATTATTACATTTAAAATTAATGGTATATAGATATTTGAAAACATATCAAGACTCTTGGGATGTCATATCACCACATCGACCCATCCTAAGGAAATTCAAGGTACTCTAAATAGATGTAAAATTATAATTTACTAATGGATTATATGAATAATAAGTTTATATCAAACAAATAGATATTTTTTCTCATTCTTTAATATGAGAATAATGTTTGAAAATTGAAAAAGGTGATGTCTTAATTGAAACAAGAACTAAGAGCTTGGTATTAAAGGTTAAATGAATTATTAAAGAAACTTTAATTTAAAGAATAAGTAATTTATCATAATCATTACATAAAAAATAATTTTATGTATAAATTGAAAGTGTTTATCAATGTGGATGACATAATATTTAGAGGTACAAGAGATGAATGATGATAATAATTTTCTACATTAACAATGACCAATGTTTAAATATTGATGATTAGTGAGTTGACATTTTCCTTAGTTTATAGGCGACTCATGGAATTCATGGGATATTTATTTACCAATCCATGTATGTGAGGGAAGTGTTTTATAGATTTCAAAAGGAATATTGAAAATCCATGTTGAATCCCATTGAAAATTGAATAAAATTTTCAAATGTTGTGGCTGGAATGTCAATCTATATCATGGAGTGTGGGAGATTAATTATACGCAAAATTTTTGATAGTAAAAAGGTTTTACATAATATTTTTCTACATGTCATATAGCTAGGTATCAAAGTGATTCCAGGGAAATCCAATTATTATTAGTTAAATAAATACTCAAAAAGGGGGTGGAATTCTTTAAAATCTATATTTTCAAGCAAGAAATTATAATGTATTATAGTTGTATATAGGTCTCAAAAAAAGTGGTATAACTAGAAAGGGGTAATCTCAAAAGGATATTTTTTTGTAAATTATTGAAATAGGGGGAGTAGGATGATGATGAAAAATTACAATGTAGTTGGAAAATAGTATATAAAATCAAGGTATAATTGTTTCGCACGAAATCCGGGGATGACCTCCTGGACGGGAGATTCAAACGTTCCGATCGGTTTCTAACGGGTTTGTTCGTAGAACCGGAAACATCCAATGATTCCACATCTGCTTGGACCTACTTTCCAAAGGCAGGCGCTCATGAGCTTGTGGGCTAATGAGGCTTAGGAATTTGCATTGGTCGAGAGGATGGGAGGTCGGACTCATCACACCTTTTTGAGGGGAATTATTGTCTACTCCGGGACTCTCTTTATAGATTTAAGTTATGTTCGTGAATCCTTATTACATTACCAAGTATAAAATGTGTTTTCCTTTAGTTTTAACAATCAATGATTAAATATGCAAGAAATTTAGAGAATCTTTTATATGTATTCGAGGTTCTTCATTGATAGAGAATCATCTATATTTGTCTAGAGATTCTTGGTCAATGGTATCCTTCAAAACATTTATATAAAAAGTCTCTTGGTCATTATGATGACCAGGCTGGTTTTAAAGCCACTCAGTGGGGCACTTGAAGTTTATCGTCATTCAGAAGGACGAAGATTATCTCAAAGTTGGGATCGAACCCATAAATGAGCTACCTACGTATCCTTTGTTTTGGAAAAGTAATCAGAACCCACGTAGTTCGAGTAATGGGGTATGATGTTTATGATTGATGGCTCAAAGATGAATGTCAGAATTACTTTTACACTCTAAGCTCACGTGAGTCATGCTCGGTGTGAGAAACAATAGGTATTGGTAAAATTTAGACAATTGTGCCATGAAAGATGCAATCATAAGAATTTGTTTTGGGGCTTATGTATGGATGACTGCCCAGAATGGATGAAGGTTTAGGATTTACTTTTAGGGAGAAAATCCAGGAACAGGGTCCATAAAGGTATATGTGCTTTATGGAGATTTGAATACTCTAATCTTGGGGCTTACTCCTAAGGAGGATGCCCAAGTTAGGAGGGGACTTATGATTGGGTTTTTCTCCTGAAAAGGATACCCAGATCAAAAGGTAATTTATGACTGGTTAAGAGAAATTTTAAGAGACTTGGGGCTTACTCCTGAAAAGGAAGCCCAAGGTTATGACTGAGTCTTATTCCTGAAAAGGAGACCCAGGTTTAAGGGACTCGGGGCTTACTCCTGAAAAGGAAGCCCAAGGTTATGACTGGGTCTTTATTCCTGAAAAGGAGACCCAGGTTAGGGATTAAGGTTTGGGGCTTACTCCTGAAAAGGATGCCCAAAGTTGGGAACTTGATTGGGGCTTACTCCTGAGGAGGATGCCCAAGATTGGGAACTTGATTGGGGATTACTCCTGAGGAGGATGCCCATATCAAAGGTTTTATAATTGGGGATTATTCCTGAAAAGGAGACCCAGGTTAGGATTCTCTCATCTTAAAGGACGAGGTTAAATGAATGAACTCTCAATCTTTGGTGACATAAAGATGTTTAAATCACTAGGTTTCGAGAGATATTTCACAGAATTCCTTTCAGATAAGGATGTAAAATCAAGAAACCATGCCATAAATGGCTTTGAAGAGTATCTTGAAGACTGAATCTTGAATAGGAAAGGTGAAATGGCTTAAGAGGGGTAAAATGGGCAAGATGGGCACCTAAGAAGATAGGGGCGCGCAAGTCTTGAGAGGCGCGCAAGTCCTGCGGCGGCGCGCAAGTATTGGTCGCGCAAGTATACTTGCGCGACATGAGGGGTACTTGCGCGATTTTCAACCAGTATTGAGATACTTGGGCGACTCTTTTTTAAACCCTTTACCATCCCCTTGAGGTTCTTCCAGAAGAGGGACGCGCAAGTTATATTGAAGGAATTAAGTAGGCGCGCAAGTGTTTGATAAGTTTCAACACTTAGGCCTTCCTTTTTCTCTTTAGATCTTCCATTCTAGGTAAGAAATTACCTTAGAAATGTTCTGGAAGCTTTGAGAAGAGACTTGGGCGTCGAGAGCTTCAATCCGAGTTTCTGGAAAAAGATCCTCTCGAATGGGGGGCCCACAGGGTCTATTTATAGGCAAAAGAAGACCCTGGGCGGTTACTGGGCGGTTACCAGGCGGTTACCACATATGTCGCGTAAGTCCCTTGCACGACTATGAGGAGTCGCGCAAGTGTTGAGGCGGCGCGCAAGTGTACTTGCGCGACCAAGAGGTAACTTGCGCGACCTATGGGCAATGTTCTCCTTTTTCATCCCTTTGTCGATTTTTGATGTTTCTTCAAAGGATTAATCACTTTGAGCTTAGATATTCCCTTTTCCGATCTTTGGATTCTGTGACGAAAGGAGCGTCAACAAAAGTCCCCCCTCAGAGTTGGATCCGGAGAGAAATGAGGATTTAACTCTGAGGAAATTGAATTCCTCCAAAGGAAAAGGGTGGCGCGCAAGTTGCAGTGCGAAGAGGGCGGCGCGCAAGTTTGTGTCGCGCAGGCCCTAAGTGCTCTGTGTACGGCGCGCAGGTAGGCTTCCGAGCCTATAAATATCCGACCTCACCTCCGTACAAGTATCCGGATTTCCGGACTTCATACCTTCTCGAGCTCTCGCCGCGCAGGTCACCATGACCGCGCAAGTCTCTTTTCCAGTTTTTTCCTTGATGTCGCGCTACTGTAAAGGTAATTGTACTTGCGCGGTTTATACTTGCGCGTCAAAAACTAGCGCGGCACACGAATACTTGCGCGCCATGTTGTAGACTTGCGCGCCTTAAATGCCTTAGCCATCTTTTCAAATTTCTTCACAAAATTTATGAAAAATAAACCCATTTAAGAGTTAGTTTATTCATCTTTTGTGCAGATTCAGTGGTTCCCAAGGGAATTGGAACGACTTATGAACTGGCTAGAAAGCGGATTGATGACATGATGAACATCATTGGCCATGATTACTATGACATCTGCGACAACACTCTTCCAGATTTGGCTAAGTACTTGAAGAAATATCATCTTAATTTCCCACAGAGCATCTACCTGTCTCTATGTGGTCATGGTCACTTGCAAGGAGTCAATGTTCCAAATGCAAACAACTATACACCTGAAATGCAGCTGCGCTGCTACTCCTTCATTTCGGTTATGCTGTGCATTAAGAGCAACAACAATGGTGTGAACTTTCGAATTCTCCTTGCATGCCATTTCCTTGCAGATATGAAAATGGCAAACCCATGGGCTGAAATGTTTTCCACTACCGGTTGGTGGAGAGAAGACAAACATGGTTTTAGAGAAATATCTGAAAAGAGTACTCTCTCCAAATGGCTCTTTACTTCCAATGCTCCATTCTCAAATCCATGTATCCATCTTCCAGGTCTCTTGGACAGAAACAGAGTCACTGTTTGATCAGCAGAAAATTTTCTCAAACCGCACTCAAGAACATCCTTTTACAATTGTTCCAAGAAGAGCTGGTATCACTGCAACTCTTTTTTTTGTTTTCAGTTGAATGAATGAATTCCAGGTGGTTGCTGATGAAGCTCGGGATGCCGTAAATCAAATGAAGTGTTATGTTGAAAGCCTTTTGTAATTCTTGAAAAAGAGAAGAGACTCCAATCTGTGGATGTCCTTCTAACTCTTGTGTATCAATGAAAAACACTTTCATCTTCAATCATTTGTACTTGCATTCTTCCATTACCTGCTTAAAATTTACTTAAGCCAATGGGCCTAGTAAGCATAGTTTGATTTTTACTAGGATTATTACAAATAACCCTACAAACTTTGAATCTTTCAACTGCTCAATATTACCTAAATCATACAAAAAAAATGTATATTTAGTGAGCTAGAACTTGAATTTTATTCATAGTTCCTCTGTCTTTTGTGTGGGCAGTTTAAAGTCATGCAAGCCGGACATGAAGGGGCTAATGTTTAAGGTTGAAATAGCTTTGACCGTAAATGGATAAAAATGGATTCAATTCCTTGACAATTTATCTGAAGACATATTTACCATACTCAAGTATGAGGGAAAAAATGTAAACTATGGCTTAAGAATATTTGAATCTGAGGAATGATATGAAAAAAGAGCTAAAAGGCATTAGAAGAAGTAGTTTCCAAGAATGAAGTTACTATTATTTAACAAAACCCGTTAGGGGGTTGAAATATGCAGGGCCACCTATGGGCATTGGCTGCATAGTCAAATAAAATAGCATCTTTTGGCTGACAAGTCTGTTATGTGGACTGTTTATGCAAGGCCACCTATGGGCACGTGCTGCATAGTCAGGCAAAAGAACTCCCAGAAATTTACTTTCCTAGTGCTAAAAGCCAGTGAAAGTTTATGGAGATTCAAATTTTCTAAAGCATAGAGTTTGTTGTATGGAAAGAGGTACTTGAATATGGAGAAGATATTTCCAAACAAGAATATCGAAGAACTGGATGAATATCACTCCTACGAAGGTCTGACCCAAACGTAGGGAAGAAGAATAAACCATAGACTTGAATACTTTCAGATCATGAAAAATGATATGGGACAAATACGTTAAGGATGGCTATTTTTGCGGATCCCTACATACTGTCGTTTAAGACAAATAAGGACAAAAGAGGCATTCTTCCCAAGAATGAAGTTACTATTATTTAACAAACCCGTTAGGGGGTTGAAAACATGCAGGGCCACCTATGGGCATTGGCTGCATGGTCAAATAAATAGCATCTCTTGGCTGACAAGTCTTTTATGTGGACTGTTTATGCAAGGCCACCTATGGGCACGTGCTGCATAGTCAGGCAAAAGAATTCTCAGAAGTTTGACATTTTTGTGACTAGAAGTCATGAAAAGGGTTATGAAGATCTGAAAATATTTAAGGTTAGGATTATAATACATAAAGATGGGTATTTTCCAATGTATATAGAGATACATAGGTCAATGAAAACCATAATCATGTTTGTGGCTGGGTCCTGAATTGAAACTTGGACTTCACTACGTATCTCATAAGAATGAGAATCAAGCCATACGTAGTTCTTGAAATGCAGTTTAACGTCGTGCAGGACGAAAGTATGAGTAATCTTAGTTTAAGGTCATAGAATTCGGACCATAATAATGAATACACAGTGTGTGTTTTCATGAGGACTTTTCAGCCAAGGGACTGAAAGTGAAATTTGGGGTTAGGCCCAAAATACTTGGGACTGGATTCGAGGGACACTCGAATGTTCCTACGTATCCCATAAGGATGGGAATCAAGTCCACGTAGTTCTAGAATTACCCTTAGTACAAATTTGTTTCGTACATGTGAAGGGTGAAAGGGGACTTTAGTGCAATGATGGTTTTAACCTAAGATAAAAAGTTTAGGCATTACCATGTATGCACGTAGTCTTTTGAAAATGAAAACCATGATTGAAAAAGAATCAATGTTAATAATGGTTCCTTCTCAAATGAGGAAATCAAAGAATATTGTAGTTTATTGTCGTACCGGACAAAAGTGTTGTATAGTTTAACGTCATATAACAAGGACGAAAGTGAATCAATGTAAAGATATTGATTCCAGGGGTGGTTTCACAAATCATCATCATATGAGATGGTGGTGAAATGATGTGAAGAGATTGTTTTTGGGCTTGAACCTTGGGAGGTTGCCTACATACCCAGCCTGGAGGGCAAGGATCAAAGTCCGTGTAGTTCAAATGAATTAATGATCAAGTTGTTCTTGTGGACAATGATCTAAAAAAATGTTGTTGGGACTTACACATGGTTAGTGGCCCAAAGGGAATGTTATGGTTGATGTTCGCTCTAAGCTCACGTGAGTCATACTCGGTGTGAGAAACAAGAGGTAATAACAACCTTAACGATGCACAGTTTAATGTCATGTAGGACATATCAAGGACTTTCTGTACAGTTTAGCGTCATGTAGTTAGGACGATGGGGACAATACAGTTTAACGTCATATTGGACGAAAGGGGGATTGTGCAGTTTTAATGTCATGCTGGACTTTTGATGATTATATAGTTTAATGTCTTTCCGGACGTGAGGGACTTTTATACATTTTAGCGTCATGTAGTTAGGACGTTACAGTTTAATGTCTTGCTGGACATATTTGCAAATAGTTTATGGTCATATACATGGACCAGGGATGATGCAGTTTAGGGTCATGCTGGACGGTTCATGGAATTTTTTCACAGTTTAATGTCGTGTGGGACGAAGTTGCAGTTTAAAGTCATACTGGACCATTGCTGTATAGTTTAACGTCATATAGTAAGGACGAACTGGTGCTGTACAGTTTAAAGTCATGTATCTAGGACTAAGGTGAACCAATATGAGGATATCAGTTCTGGGGACTTTTTACAGTTTATCGTCATGCTGGACGTTGGAAGTGCCACACAGTTTAATGTCATGTTGCTAGGACGTAATATAGTTTAATGTCATCTCGGACAAAATTTGAACTTCTATACAGTTTATTGTCATGTAGGACAAAATCAGGGACTATGCAGTTTAAAGTCTTGCAGTTAGGACTATTGGTGCTGCACAGTTTAGTGTCATGTTGCAGGGACATAAGTGCGAATAGTTTAAGGTCATATGCATGGACCGTACAGTTTATCGTCATGCTGGACGTATTATAGTTTAATGTCATATTGGACAGAAGTGTGACACAGTTTAATGTCATGTTGGACGAAGTTGTAGTTTAAGGTCATACTGGACCATTGCTGTATGAACCAAAATGTAAGAGTCTTGGTTCTGGGAACAATATTTTGTGTTTATACAAAATACTTCTTCAGAAATCTGGCATTAGTTGGAGTCGTGATGCGTTCTCCATCCATTGAGATTAGAGAATACGCTCCATTGGAGTAGACCTTATGTATTGAATAAGGTCCTTCCCATTTTGGTTCAAGCTTGGGAGGCTTCTTTCCTGGTATCATTGGTGTTCTGAGAACCAATACCAATTCTCCCTGAATGAATGAACGAAGACGAACTTTTTTGTTAAAAGCTCGTGCTATCCGATTCTGATAGATTTCCAAGTGGTGCAAAGTGCACAATCTCTTCTCATCTAACTGTTCCAATTCATTCAACCGCTTTTGGGATTGCTCATCTGTCGATAACTGATCACAAATGGCTATTCTGAGTGAGGGCAATTGAACTTCAATTGGCAAGACTGCTTCTGTTCCATATACCAATGAATATGGAGTAGACCGCGTTGCATTGCGGGTGGTAGTCCGATAAGCCCATAAAGCATGAAAGAGTTTATCAGGCCATGACTTCTTATCTTTATCTACCATCTTTTGCAGTATATTTGAAAGAGTCTTGTTGAAGGCCTCTATCTGGCCATTAGCTGCTGCATGATATCGAGATGAATGGTTGGACTTAATGTTGTATTCTTGATACAATCTCTTTACCTCAGAAGAACAGAAGTTGGTGCCGTTGTCCGTCAATATGGTATGAGGGACACCAAATCTAGTAATGATGTTAGACTTGATGAAGCTAACAATGCATTTAGAACTGACTTCTTTGAGAGGTACTGCCTCTGCCCATTTGGAAAAGAAATCAGTAGCAGTAAGAATGTACTTAAACTGCTTGGCCGTAGCTGAAGGGTAAGGTCCCACCACATCCATTCCCCATGTGGAAAATGGCCATGAGTATTTAGCTGTATGAAGCAACTCTAGAGGTTGATGAATGAAGTTGGAATATACTTGGCATGAATGACACTTCTTTGTGAAATTAACACAATCTTGTATCATTGAAGGCCAGAAGTATCCAAGCCTTCGAATTTGATCAGACAATCTATGTCCAGACTGGTGGGCACCACAGACTCCTGCATGCACTTCTTTTATGACCGCCATTGTCTCTTCACCATCAATACATCTGAAGAGAACTCCATCAAAACCACGTTTGTAGAGAATTTTCTCGAGGTGGTTTGGACCATCATAAAGAGTAAAATTGACCACACGTCGCCGAATTTGTTCTTTCTCAGCTCTATCAGGTGGAAGTGTTCCATTTTGAAGGTATTCCTTGATAGGTGACATCCATCCTGTAGTATGACCATACGGTTCAGGAATGGGACTAATTTCATTAATTTCCTCTGTTCTGATTTGAACATAAGGTGAAATTGCACGACGGTGGGCAATACCGATGGTTGTCTCGTCCCGATTTGGATCTGCTAAAGCTGTGGCTATATTAGCCAGTGCATCAGCTTGAGCATTTTGTGATCTTGGGACATAAGAAAATGTCGGTTCTGAAGGGAATTCCGACATTAACTCTCTGACATAATCATACAAAGGGATTAATTCTTCTTTTCTAATGGCATAATCCCCATTGACTTGTTTGATTACCAGGTCTGAATCACCTTTCACCTTTAAGTGATTCACTTGTGCTTGAAGTGCTAACTCCAAGCCTGCAATGAGAGCTTGGTATTCAGCTTCATTATTGGTACCACCTTCCCATAACAAAAAGGAATAAGGTAACACTGCCTTATCTGGAGAAATGAGCACAATTCCTAAACCAACTTTGTTTAATTTAGGATTTTCCATCTTCTTCCCTGTTGGACTTCTAGAAGCACCATCAAAATACATTTCCCATGTTTGAGGACTCTCTTGAATAGAAAAAACTTCCTCATCAGGGAGTTCGATATCTGAATACGTGTCTTCCACTGAAGGGTGTTCAGCCAGGAAATCAGCCAGAGCTTGGCCCTTAATTGCCTTTTGAGACACATACTGGATGTCGAACTGCTGTAGAATAACCGCCCACCTTGCCAGACGTCCTGTAAGCATTGGACGACTAAGGATGAATTTGAGTGGATTATTACGAGATACCAATTGGACCTCGTGATGTTGCAGGTAGTGTCTCAGTTTCTGAACTGCAAAGATTAATGCTAGGCAGCACTTTTCAATACTTGAATACCGGGTTTCTGCTTCAAGCATAGTTCTACTGAGATAGTAGAGACTATTTTCATTCCCAGCATCATTCTTTTGAGCGATAAAGGCATCCAATGATCGCTCTAAAGCTGTCACATAGAGGATAAGAGGCCTACCCTCAACAGGTGGCATGAGTACTGGTGGACTCAAGAGGTATTTTTTGAGAACATCAAATGCTTCTTGACATTCTTTAGTCCACTGGTAAGTGACTCCTTTCTTCAATAATTTGGTAAAGGGTAAACTTTTGCCTGCCAAATTGGCGATGAAACGCCGAATATAGGCTAAGTGTCCTTGAAGTCCTCTTAATTCTTTCAAATTCTGAGGAGGTGACATACCAAGGATTGATTTGGTCTTCTCAGGATCGACTTCAATACCACGATGGCGTACAACAAAGCCGAGGAATTTTCCTGAGGTTACCCCAAAAGCACATTTTAAGGGGTTCATCTTCAAATTATGTTGTCGAAGCTTGTGGAATATGACTTCCAAATCAGCCAAGTGATCAAAACTTTGTTTGGATTTAACCACCAGATCATCTACATAGCATTCAACAAATTTCCCTAGAAAAGGTTTGAAGATACGATGCATGGCGCGTTGATATATTGCACCTGCATTCTTTAAACCAAAGGGCATCACCCGGTAACAAAACACACCTTGAGGAGCTCTGAAGGCTGTATATTCCTCATCTTCTGGAGCCATTCAGATCTGATTATATCCAGAATATCCATCCATGAAAGAAAGTACTTCATAGCCAGCCGTTGCATCAATTAAGAGTTCTGTAATCGGAACTGGAAAATCATCTTTGGGACAATACCGATTAAGATCTCTAAAATCGATGCAAACCCTAATTTGTCCGTTCTTCTTCTTTACAGGGACAATATTAGCCAACCACTTGGGATATTGAACTTCTCTGACGAAGTTAGCTTTGATAAGCTTATCCACTTCAGCCTCGATTTTGGAAGCATAGGTTGGGTGTGTTCTTCTTGCGGCTTGCTTGAATCCTCGATGTTCTTTTGGCAAACCCAAATGATGGGTGGCAACATCAGGATCAAGGCCAGGCATCTCTGTATAATTCCAAGAAAAAATATCTTTATTTTGCTTTAGAAAAGAAATATACATCTCTTGTTCTTCAAGGTTCATGGCCGCACTAATTAAAGTGGGGCGTGGATCTTTCTCTGTACCCAGATTTACTTCTCTGAGTTCATCCACAGTGGTAGAGATCCCCTCTTCAAACGCTGGAGGAGCATCTCTAAGATCTTCCTCTTCCTCTTCATCATGTGTTATTTCTTCCGTTTCTACTTGCAAAGTAGATGAAACAACGGAATTCTCATGATCATAAGAGATGTCAAAATTTTCACATTTTGAAGAAGAGCCTTCCATTTCCGACCCTATTGATGATAAAGGGTCTTATTTGGGAATCAAAGAGGAGATGATGGATTGAGAATCGACATCAATATTCACCTCTGGTGTTGCTATAACTTCTTCTGGCCTGATTAGCGAAGTATAGACTTGTTGGATTTCAGCAGACGATATGAAAACGTCACCACTTATGCTTTCATCACTGCTTGGTAAGTTACCAATTTCTCCCACGTTGTCTGGCTCGATTGCCGTAATTGACATTATGGATCTTCCCATAAGAGTATTTTGATTTGGGCCTATTTTGTCAATTTGACTGATAGGTAACACATAATCTGTACTCACATGTGAAAATGGATTTATTGGAATTTTTTCCAAACCATATGGAGCATTAACTTTGGTAATTTCCTTCATTGTAGATTTTTCTCTTCCCTTCATGTGATAAAATTCCGCCTCAATGTATTGAGACTCACATGTCTTGAACGGGGCCTTATCACCATACAATGTTCCAACTTGACCATCGAATCAGTATTTGAGACATTGATGGTATGATGATGGAATAGCTGCATGCTGATGTAGCCAGGGTCTTCCAAGCAAGATATTGAAAGCTGAATCTTGATCAACAATCATGAAATCTGAATTGGAAACAAGATCTCCAAACTGAGTTCTGAGCATAACTTCTCCCAGTGGTTCTTGTTCATTTTTATCATATCCTTGCAACATCATGGTAGAAGGAGATAAATCAGATTCCGTGAGGCCCAATCGACGAAGTGTGCGAATGGGCATGAGGTTGACTCCTGAACCATTGTCAATAAAAGCTCCTCGAACATCTATACCATTGACTTTTCCAGATAAGTACAAAGGTTTTATGTGCCCATGCACAACATCATCTTCATCTTTATCAGTAAAAGATATCATTGCATGACATTCTGCAGGATTATTCTCTATGTGATAAATTTCAGCTGCAGCAATCTCAGCTTCAAACTCTTGAGGACTTGACAAAGCTTCGATGAGTGCTCCCCGAAGATCTCTTGATAGATTCAAAGCATCCAAAATTGATAATTTGGCTGGTACTTGGGCCAAGTGTTTCAATATATCATACTTTTGATCTAGAGGCCTGCGTTTCCCAATAGGAATATGCGGTTTAGCAGGTACCTTGGAAGCAGATGCTTTGGAAGCTGATGCATCTTGTATTGAAGTTGGCAACATCTTTGGTTTTGGAAAATTAGACTGATTAGATCCATTTACTTGCTGAGATAAAGAAGATGGAACCTTTAATCGGTCTTCCAAAATGACTGTGCCGAAGCTGAGTTGGCCATTGGCAGAAGAACTTGCTTGTTCATTTTGAGCTCGCTGAAGGGCTCTACCACGAGTTTCTGCTGCATATACAGTGCTAGCAGGGGTAGAATTAGAGTAGTGGCTTCGGAAAGATCCACGTCTTCCCCTATATCCTGAACCTCTAGAACTTCCTCGGGTTCCTTTATTTGATACAGGGAATTCAGGCTCATCAAGACTGGAATATGAATCTGTTAATTGAATCATATTAACAGAACCAAAGATCAATTCTTTGTCTGATAAAGACTCTGCCTGGTTGGCCTGTTTAGGCTGTGCCGTTTGGTGGGACGGTGCCCGTTGCTTTGAAGTAGATGGCATGAAATCTGCCAGAGTCAAAGACAATTTAGGCTTTGATGCATACTCATCTTCTCCTGATTCCTCTTTCTTCTTTGAATTGCGCTTCCCTTTTGAGGATTTATCCTTTGATGGAGGCTTTACTGCAGCTTTTGTAGGAGACACAATTGGCTTCTTCAATTGTGTTCGCAAAATGGAATGGGTCCGATTGATTGTCTTTCTGACCATCCAATCATCATATTTTTTCACAGTTTTGCTTTTGACTTCCTGCCACTCGCCTCCTTCCTCTGGATCTGTAGCGGTAATACACGCTACATGAGCTGAAGAACCCTTCAATTTGACTTGTCCCAAGTCGACCATCTTTTGTAGGAGTTATTTAAAGACAAAACACTCCTGGATGGGATGCCCCAACATTTGATGAAAGGGACAATAATTGGGACGGTCTTCATCTCCTTCCTTGTTTGGCCTCTTGGGCACTGGTAATTGAACCAAATTATTTTCCAGAGCTGAAATGAAGTAACCAGGAACTTGCTCACTTCGGAAAGAGTATGTTTTACTCTTCATATCCTCAAATTGTTTTCGTCGTTGATCTTTTTGATCATTTGGACGAAACAGCCTTTGTTGTTGGCGTTCAGGAGGTGGAGCCCTTCGAGAAGATGAAGGTTTTGAAGTAGAAATAGGTACAGGTGCCTGTTTAATCATAACTGTAGCAGTTTCTGCTTTACCCATTCTTCTTCCTGGAGCTGATGGAATTACACGAGATTTAACCTTAGCCTGTATAAGGGAATCTTCAATCTGTTGAGCGATTGAAGTAAGGTCTCAAAACCCTCCTGTGTATTTCACAGGGATCAATGGCGTGCGTAATTCGTCACGCAAATTTGCCACACAGATTGGCAACAATTCCTCCTGAGGGAGTGATAAACTCAAGGAATACGTTAATCCCTTCCAACGAGCAATGAAATCAGAGACTCTTTCATTCTCCCTTTGCTTGCAGTTTGTAAGATCGAAAACTGTCGTTTTTGGCAAAGTTGAGCTAAACTGAAGAAGGAATTTTTGACGAAGATCCTCCCATCCGATGACTGACCGGGATTTCAAGCTTGTATACCAGACAAAAGCTGGTCCTTGCAAGGTTCGCACGAAGCATCCGAGTTTCACTGCTTCTTGCTGCTCTGGAGTTCCCATCATTGGATCACAACAAGATACGTAATGTGTCAAATGTTGTTCAGGGTCGCCTGATCCATTGAAAGTAGGGAAAATAGGGTTTCCAAAACTCGATGGAGGAGAAATTGAATCTACCCATTCAGGGTAAATTTTCTTTTCAGGTTGAACTTGCGCCCGTTTCCCTTCCATAGTTTCTAACCGAGCTGTTAATGACTCAATAGTAGTTATTAAATTTTGAGAAACGTCAGGTTGAACTTGGTTTTGGGTAGGTGCAATGAATGGAACTTGGACAGACGTGGTGGTTGGTGCTGCAACTGATGGTAGTGCTGCCAACCGTTGTTGCGTTTGACCCGTAGGATTAGACCTCTGTGGGTGTACTGACAAAGGAGGATATTCTTGATCCATCTCAGTAGTTACAACAAATTCCTTTGGCTGTCGGACTTCAGCATTCTTAAGAAGAAGACTACTCTGAAGTAGTTCTGCATTCAACCTTCTTAATTCTTTCATTTCTTCCTCCTGTTGTGCAAATCTTTGCTCTAATGAGAGAGATTGACCTCCTTCAGAGGAAGGGTGAGAAGTAACCTGATTCTTTCCTTTCCCCTTATTGGATCCTTTTCGGAGAGGGGGAAGTGGGTTACTTGAAGGAATACCCAGATTTTGGGTAAGTCTTTGATTACGTGTGCTCACACCTTCTTCATTTAGGTCTGTGTGCGCAACTTCTTGAACAAGAACCTCTTCGTCTGATCCCTCTGATTGAGCCTCATCTGGTGAATCAGCAGCAACGGCATTGATGACATTAATGGATGAATATTGCATGGAATCCTTTCTATCAGCATTACTGTGATATTGTCTCCTTCTATGTCCATGATGAGACATGACATTCCGTTGACTTGATCCCTCAGGAATTTCTTGGAGAACCGCCACTTGGAGAGAATCTCCTGACAGCTTGGCTCTTCGTTCCTCTTGAGGCTTATTCCCTAATCGAGAGAATACTGACTTTCTCTGAGGGAGGGATTGAAGATTTGAAAAAGTCCCCAGTCCGGTGGACTGGGGGTGTTCCTGCTGCTTCCGCTCAACTCCTCGAATCCCATTCGTTGACTCCGAGGGTTGGGTTAGAGAAGTCCCCAGTCTGGCAAGCTGGGGTGTCTCTTGACATGCTATGTCTGAGATCTTCCTGAAATCTCTCTTGATCTTGCGAATCTTAGTTCGGAAATTAGCTGGATGCATTAACCTGTATCCATTTTTATCACCTGGTTCAACAGACCGTTGGATGATTTCCGAAACTTCCGTCATTTGATGACGTGTTTGCTCCAGACGAGAGGCTTGTGCAATATTCTCGCCTGCTTGATGTAGAAGCAATTCAACAACCTGTTCTCTATATACTTGATTTTGAGAGGAACTAGTTGAAGCTTGCTCTCGAGCAAACTTTTGATTATGAACAAAGCCCATTGACTGTGGCCGGCCATGGGCAATAACATTGCATGAGACCATTTTCGGCGGGCTTTGCTGACCGGAAAGCACTGTGAAATGTAGTGCTCCATGAACACCCCATCCTCTGATATGAACATTAGATGGAGCATTGGCAATTAACTGACGCAATTTTCTTAGTGCGCCAAGGCATGAACGTTGAAGGGTTCTCTGTTGCTTTTCAGCCTTCGGATACCGAGAGACTGATAGAGATGCCAAATCAATCTGGCGTTGTAACCCTTCTATTATCTTAAGATGATTTTCATATTCATCGTAAGATAATACCTTCTTCTTTAATTGACAAAGAGTTTTCCATATGTTGAGACGAATATCATGGATTCCATCATCCGTCAACATCTTTGGAATGTCATACTGGGAGTCAGCCAAAGGACAAAACATGACTGGTACTTCACCTTTTGCCAATTTTTTCCTCATGTTCAGCATTTCCTCTTTATCATTAAATGAAGGTTCTTCTACCTGTTTGGACCAGAGTTGGTGTTTCCTTGTTGCTTCATCGGATTCAACAAGATTGGTAGAGAAATTACTATTCATGCTGGAAGATGAATGACCCAGGGAAGGTTCGGAGAATAACCTGAACCCCAGGCTATCTTCTGATGGAGAAAGAATTTCACCTGCCGATAGTAAAGCATCAGACATGACTGGTTTTATGTTTGCAAGTGCCTCGAGATAGGAGGGCTTTCTCGTCACTACATTGCCTTCTGAAGAATTTTCGAGACAATGTGAATCACTACTGCGGAGAGGACTTTCGCAGCGAAGTTCATCACCATGAGGAGGACCATCATGATGGGTTACAGAAAAAGATGAGATCTTTTGCTCCTTGGTCTTCTGACCACACAGAGGGTTCTTGTGGCTCTCATCTGAAGAAGAAACTTCAAGATTGACCGAATTTTCATGAAGCAAGTCTTCATGAGGAAGTGTCTGTTGAAGACCTTCGGGATTAATGTTCCCGTTATTGGGAACTGAGGGAGTAGAATCTTGAATTCCGACAGATAAATGTCTGAGGGCTTCAAGAACTCCAGCATCGAGCAAGGCTTTGTTGTAGATTGGCCTTTGATCTCCTGACTGTGCTGGGCGGATCTTTTTCTTAGATGCCTTCTTACTCGCTTTAGAAACCACTTGATGACGAAAGTGATTGCTCTGAGCAGGTGTATGTGCCTGATCAGGAAAGATGGTCAGGTTAGGCTGACGATCATCGCTCAAATCAGGTGTATGTTCCTGACTTGGTTGTCCGTATGATATGGGGGAGTAGGCCCCACAACCCTCTTGGACTGGAACAGATGTGTGTGTCTGTTCCGGAGTGAATCGTTGATGTGTCACTCCATTGCTAGGGATATATTTGTGTGTCTGTCCCTGAGATGATGCTGAAGATGTTATGATATCCTGGAAAGCATCCAGAATATGAGCAGGAATTTGCTTCTGCTCTTTCACCATTGACAAAATATGCTTGGTGACTTCAGCCGCCGGAACAGGGATATACGTCCATTCCGGGCTTGGAGTAGGTGTATGTGCCTGCTCCTGTCCTCCTTTTCCTGTTAGTGAATCCTGACAGTACTCAAGTGTGGAGGCAGAGAGTTTAGTCTGCCTCCTGTTTGTCGTCGGGGCTTTCCGACTGACTTCTCCGTGCGCTACCAAGTGAGACTGTTGGTAGGCTTGATTAGTATTAGCAGGTGTATGTGCCTGCTGATTACACTTCGCCAAACGCGGTTGACGAGATCCACCATATGTAGTCAGACGAGCCTGCTGACTAACTGGTGATGTATAAGCAGGTGTATGTTCCTGCCTATGGTACTCCGCCGGAATTGCCTGGCGGGATCGGCTTGATGCTGCCAGACGAGTCTGCTGGACAGCGGGATTAAAACGAACAGGTGTGTATGCCTGCTCGTTATTTGCCACCAAGTTAGGTTGGTGGACTTCTCCGGAGATGGCAGGGATGACAACCTGCCTATTGTTAACCGGATTCCGTCTCTGGCGGTTCACCTTGCCTGCTCGGGTTCGAGGAACCTGAGCTGAATGCCTGGAGTCGGTACCCTCATCATGTTGAGGGCGCACTACCGCACGAGTCTGGCGGCGATTGTTGATGGGAGCCCTTGAGAAGGACTCCTGTCTTTTTGAATTAAGGTCCTGAGGGACCTGCTCATTCACTTCCTCGGAGTAAGGGAGTGAACGGAAACTGCGTTCCGGGGATAACGACCCGAAACGGTTAGAGACGGTAGTCAGCACCGCCTGCTTCTTGATTGCTGGTCGCCGTTGTCCGGACGACCAGGTAGAGTTGTTAACTTGGAGGGCTTGACGAGCGGCCTCCAGAGTTGGGATAGTACCGTTGCGACGGTACTCCTTAACCAGTGCATTAGAAACACAGCGTTGAAGACGCTGAGTTGGTGATGTCATCCTCAGAGCGGATGACGTTCCAGCAGGAGTAGCAGCATTGGTTTTCACAGCAGCAGACCTCACAGTAGAGGTGTTCACAGCAGTAGTATTCACGGGGGTGAATTTAAGAAAAGCCATTTTTTGCAGAAGATCTTAAGAAAGGAGTGCCTGTTCCATATAACAGACATAATCAAGATGAATCCGGCCACTGCATCTTTTGGATGAGCATATTTCAATGATTGCCTTGTTGGCCCAAGGGGCCTAACAAATAAGAAGAACATCATTTTAACTTGGTTAAGGATTCACGTCGGGTTCACCATTTTTTGTTTCGCACGGAATCCGGGGATGACCTCCTGGACGGGAGATTCAAACGTTCTGATCGGTTTCTAACAGGTTTGTTCGTAGAACCGGAAACATCCAATGATTCCACATCTGCTTGGACCTACTTTCCAAAGGCAGGCGCTCATGAGCTTGTGGGCTAATGAGGCTTAGGAATTTGCATTGGTCGAGAGGATGGGAGGTCAGACTCATCACACCTTTTTGAGGGGAATTATTGTCTACTCCGGGACTCTCTTTATAGATTTAAGTTATGTTCGTGAATCCTTATTACATTACCAAGTATAAAATGTGTTTTCCTTTAGTTTTAACAATCAATGATTAAATATGCAAGAAATTTAGAGAATCTTTTATATGTATTCGAGGTTCTTCATTGATAGAGAATCATCTATATTTGTCTATAGATTCTTGGTCAATGGTATCCTTCAAAACATTTATATAAAAAGTCTCCTGGTCATTATGATGACCAGGCTGGTTTTAAAGCCACTCAGTGGGGCACTTGAAGTTTATCGTCATTCAGAAGGACGAAGATTATCTCAAAGTTGGGATCGAACCCATAAATGGGCTACCTACGTATCCTTTGTTTTGGGAAAGGAATCAGAACCCACGTAGTTCGAGTAATGGGGTATGATGTTTATGATTGATGGCTCAAAGATGAATGTCAGAATTACTTTTACACTCTAAGCTCACGTGAGTCATGCTCGGTGTGAGAAACAAGAGGTATTGGTAAAATTTAGACAATTTTGCCATGAAAGATGCAATCATAAGAATTTGTTTGGGGCTTATGTATGGATGACTGCCCAGAATGGATGAAGTTTTAGGATTTACTTTTAGGGAGAAAATCCAGGAACAGGGTCCATAAAGGTATATGTGCTTTATGGAGATTTGAATACTCTAATCTTGGGGCTTACTCCTAAGGAGGATGCCCAAGTTAGGAGGGGACTTATGATTGGGTTTTTCTCCTGAAAAGGATACCCAGATCAAAAGGTAATTTATGACTGGTTAAGAGAAATTTTAAGAGACTTGGGGCTTACTCCTGAAAAGGAAGCCCAAGGTTATGACTGAGTCTTATTCCTGAAAAGGAGACCCAGGTTTAAGGGACTCGGGGCTTACTCCTGAAAAGGAAGCCCAAGGTTATGACTGGGTCTTTATTCCTGAAAAGGAGACCCAGGTTAGGGATTAAGGTTTGGGGCTTACTCCTGAAAAGGATGCCCAAAGTTGGGAACTTGATTGGGGCTTACTCCTGAGGAGGATGCCCAAGATTGGGAACTTGATTGGGGCTTACTCCTGAGGAGGATGCCCATATCAAAGGTTTTATAATTGGGGATTATTCCTGAAAATGAGACCCAGGTTAGGATTCTCTCATCTTAAAGGACGAGGTTAAATGAATGAACTCTCAATCTTTGGTGACATAAAGATGTTTAAATCACTAGGTTTCGAGAGATATTTCACAGAATTCCTTTCAGATAAGGATGTCAAATCAAGAAACCATGCCATAAATGGCTTTGAAGAGTATCTTGAAGACTGAATCTTGAATAGGAAAGGTGAAATGGCTTAAGAGGGGTAAAATGGGCAAGATGGGCACCTAAGAAGATAGGGGCGCGCAAGTCTTGAGAGGCGCGCAAGTCCTGCGGCGGCGCGCAAGTATTGGTCGCGCAAGTATACTTGCGCGACATGAGGGGTACTTGCGCGATTTTCAACCAGTATTGAGATACTTGGGCGACTCTTTTTTAAACCCTTTACCATCCCCTTGAGGTTCTTCCAGAAGAGGGACGCGCAAGTTATATTGAAGGAATTAAGTAGGCGCGCAAGTGTTTGATAAGTTTCAACACTTAGGCCTTCCTTTTTCTCTTTAGATCTTCCGTTCTAGGTAAGAAATTACCTTAGAAATGTTCCGGAAGCTTTGAGAAGAGACTTGGGCGTCGGGAGCTTCAATCCGAGTTTCTGGAAAAAGATCCTCTCGAATGGGGGGCCCACAGGGTCTATTTATAGGCAAAAGAAGACCCCGGGCGGTTACTGGGCGGTTACCAGGCGGTTACCACATATGTCGCGTAAGTCCCTTGCACGACTATGAGGAGTCGCGCAAGTGTTGAGGCGGCGCGCAAGTGTACTTGCGCGACCAAGAGGTAACTTGCGCGACCTATGGGCAATGTTCTCCTTTTTCATCCCTTTGTCGATTTTTGATGTTTCTTCAAAGGATTAATCACTTTGATCTTAGATATTCCCTTTTCCGATCTTTGGATTCTGTGACGAAAGGAGCGTCAACAATAATATTTCATATATTATCATTAAAAGGATTTATAAATAATGTGAGATTAATATAAAGATGGAGAAAAATAAAATAGATTTTTTTAAAAGTGTAGAGACATAGGAAGTTGGATTATTGAGAAAAGGTACAACACATTTAACAATAGAAATAGTTTCCAGAAAAAACCTAAGACAACCATATATCAAACATTTGAGATGGCCCATGATAGTGTCCAAGGGACATTCTAGATCCCCCTCAGGATGACAACAAGCACCAGGGAATGAAAAAAATATAGTGGGAATGATTTTTCCCAAAAAATAAATAAAAATAGTATAAAAAAATCAAATAAAAACTTCCATGATGCATCCATACATTGGATTCCCACA
The DNA here is from genome assembly GCA_963277665.1 of Viscum album. Classification (NCBI taxonomy): domain Eukaryota; kingdom Viridiplantae; phylum Streptophyta; class Magnoliopsida; order Santalales; family Viscaceae; genus Viscum; species Viscum album. The sequence continues at coordinate 266,935,825 of OY728135.1, forward strand.
GCAACACAGATAAGTAGAAAAAAGAAGATATGAATCAATATAATATAAAAGAAATCCCTTAACCTACCTTCAACTCCCTCACACACAAAATACAAAGTTTCAATTTCTAAAATTTCACATGTATGGAATACCATTGATAAAATAAAGAATGAAAAATATGTATGATTGCTTTGAGCGATCAATTTGGGAAATGTAAACGAAATAAAACAACCAAATAAACTCTATGTGACTCCATGTGTCACTATCAAGTCCAAATGCAATAAAATATCCATGATCAATCAAGAGTTGAATCAAAATTAGAAACTAAGAAAATCTAAAGGCCTACCTCGCTAGCATACAATCACTAGACCACAAATAACAACATTGTTAAAGAAGAAATCAAAAACAAAACAAAAAATACACAAAGAAAGTAGGAAGTCCTACCTCACTAAGTTGAAGAAAATCTGAAACCCTCTTTGGAAACCCTAACTTCAACCAAAAATTGGATGTTAGATTAGATGTTTGAGAGGTAGTTGAGTGGTGTGATTCGAGGTTTGATTCATCGAGGAGGAGTACTGATAGCGGGTGGCTTCTGCACAAAGCTTCTGATATCGCGACGAATTTGAAAATGGTTAGGGTTTTTTTTAATTAGATTGAGACACTTTTATCAGCACTTTTTTAGCTCTGATAAAGGTTGGTCTTTATCAGCTTTAAAAATGTTGACAAAATCAATCTTTATCAGTGTGAAAAAAGAACTGATAAAGATTCTTTTATCAACGCTTATTACTAAAGCACTAATAAAGGATTTATAATTATAATTATAAATAAAAAATTGTAAATATTTATATATACTTAATAAATATATATAAATATAAATATAGAAAATATATTCATTTTTAAATATATTTATTATAATTTTATAATTATTTATTTAAAATTATAGATTTTTTTAAAATATTTTTTATATCATTATATATATTTATATAATTATACATATATATATTTAATAAATATATATAAATATAGTAAATATATACATTATTTAATTAAATTTATTATAAATTTAATAATCATTTAAATATATATAATTATTTATTTATAATTATATAAATACTTTTAAAAAATATGTATTTATTTATAATTATAAATATATAATTGTATAAATATAGTAAATGTACATTTATAAATATATTTATTTATAAATATTTTTTTACAAATATTTTTTAACATTTTTAATGAATATATAATTTTAAGTGCATGTGAAATTGAATAAATTAAGAATAAGTACACTTTAACAATATTAAAAAAATGGATAAGTTTTATGTGGGTGCATTGTGTATAAAAATGCATTAATTATGTATATGTAAAATCAATATAACACATATTTGATCTACGTTAAATTGAAAATTCAAACAACATTCAATTATATGTCAAGTACTATGAAATTAGTCAATATTTTGAATTCATATTAATTTTTAATTATAAAACATTATTCAATAAATATATGACTATTTAATGTAAATCACAAAAATATTTTGTAATATATAAATCATATTTATATACATTAATATATATCTATATATTTAATATATATAATTTAATTAAATTATTTATCATAATTATCTAATTAATAAAATACGTAATATTTAATAATGTATAATCAGCTTATTCATTTTTATCAATAAGTATTTAATTAATAAATTTTGTAATATTTTTTTAATAAAATCATTTTTTATTTTTTATTTATTTAATTATTTCATTTTATTTATTTGTACTTTTATTAGGGCTAAAAATAAAGCACTGATAAAGGGTACCCTTTATCAGTTCTAAAAAAAGCTCTTATAAAGGATAACCTTTATCAGTGTTAAAAATAAAGCACTGATAAAGAATACCCTTTATCAGTGCTAAAAATAAAGTGCTGATAAAGGTTCCCTTTATCAGCACTAAAAAAAGCACTGATAATATGTTAAATTTATCAGTGATTTCCTTAATGCTGATAAATATTCCATTTATCAGTGTTTTTTCTAGCTCTGATAAATACCAGCGCTGTTAAACACGGGTTTTGTAGTAGTTTCATTATTGGTTGACAATGATGAACCACTCTCCTACAAAGAAGCATTAGAGACCTTATAAGTTGTTATATGGAAAAAATCCATGAATTCTAAAATTAAATATATGTATCAAAACCAAGTCTTGGTTCTGGTCAATGTGCTAGTTGTTGTTAATCCCATAGGGTTAAAATGGGTATTTAAGAGAAAATTAGACATAGAAGGTAAAGTAAATACCTATAAAGCTACGATAGTGGATAAAGGGTTTAAATATCATCAAGAAACTAACTATGATAAATCATTTTCACCAGTTTCCATGTTTAAATCCATCACAATTATACTTGCTATAACAGCTTACCATGATTATGAAATTTGGAAGATGATTGTTAAAAAAACTTTTCTTAATGGGAACCTTCTTGAAGATTTTCACATGACACAACTAGAAGGGTTTATGACTCTTAATGTTTCTAAAAATATTTATAAGTTACAGAGATCTATTTATGGATTGAATTAAGCATATAGGTCATGGAACATTTGATTTAATGAAGCTATAGAAGAATTTGGACTCATTAAGAACAAAAGTGATCCATGTGTTTAAGATAGGTTTAGTGAGAATAAAATCATTATCCTAGTAGTATATATTGATGACATATTACTTATTGTAAATGACATACTAGTCTTACAATCTATGAAGGAGTGGTTAAACAAGTGTTTCTCTATAAAGGAATTAGAAAAAAACCTATATTCTAGAGATCAAGATCATTTTTGATAGATACAAGAGGATACTTGGAATATGTCAAAGTACATACATTGAAATGATACTAAATAGATTTAGTATGAAATAATTCAAGGGGGGAATGGTTCCAATTTCACATGGTATACATATTTCTAAGAAAATTTGTCCTCATACACAATAGGAGAAAGACATAATAAGTAATATATCATACACTTCAATGATTGGATCAATCATATTTTACATGTTATGTACTAGACTTTATGTTTCCTATACATTGATAATGGTAGGCAGATATCAAGCAGATCCAGGAGAACAAAATTGGTCTGCTATTAAGGATATCCTTAAATATCTCTGAAGAACTAAGGATACATTCCTGGTATATAAAGGAGATGAGGAGGTGTTCATCGGTGGTTATACTGATTATAGTTTTCAAATAGACTAGAATGATTTTAAGTCATAGTTAGGATATGTTTTTTGTCTCAATGGAGGAGCTGTGAGTTGGAACAGTTCAAAGAAGTCAGTTGTTGCTGATTCTACAGTAGAGTATGAGTATGTAGTGAATTCTGATGTATCAAAGGAATTTGTTTGTATATGAAATTTTTTTCTGGATCTTGATGTGGTACCTAATAGTAAATACTCTATCACATTGTATTATGATAATAATGTAGTGATGAATCTTAAAAAAGAGTTAAGGTGACACCAATAAATAAAGTACATGCTTCAAAAGTATTAACTATTGAGAGATTTTTCTCAAAGGGGTGAATTTATAGTAAGCATATTTCCTATATAAGAAAATGTGATGGAACCCTTGACTAAAGTCTTATCTCAGTAGAATCATGATTATCGTGTGAGATCTAGAAAACTGAAGGTTGTTAATAGTTGGATCTAGTGAAAGTGGGAGTTTTTTAGAGATGGTTCCCTAGAACCAACTTGTATTTACTTTATGATAACATGAATTAATTGTTTTGAATATTAATAAACTCTTTATTACATCATGATTGTTCTTTTACATTACATAGTATGTGATTATGTCCTAAGAGTAGCAGTCACACTGAAAATTTATAGCAGTTTCATGCTATGATGAGAACCCAGAAGTTCCCTAATAGAATTCTTAAATATATGTTTTATAGCCATATGAAATAATTTAAGGGACACACATGATTCATTATATTAGGGGTGGAGACTCATAGGACTTTGAATAACCTTATCATTGTGTATGCCACTAGTAATATCCAGTGTATGATATCATGAGAAGGAGACCCACCAGTAGGAAATCCATATTTATATGTGTCATTGGATGTTTCTATCTACAAACATGTTTACTAATCCTTATATATTAATATTATTATTAATTACTATTATAAGTCAGGTACTTTGATGTATTAATGAAAACCATGATGACATATGTTTACAATGAGTTAGGATACATTGAGTGCGTCATGGATAATATTTCATTAATGAATAATGTGATAAAGGATTTGTTCATTCAGTTATTTAACGTGAGTTGATATCTCAAGAAATTTGATTGAAATGATACAAACTAAATAAATATATTTCTATGGTGTTCTATTAGCAAGTTTTATTTCTGAAAAGTCAAAGAAAGAGACATCAATCACATAGGTTGATATCACTAGCATGAAACTTTCTTGATTATATATATCATGATAAAGAGATTACATCACACAATAATCATATGTTTGAGGTATTATGTCATTATGACATTAAATTCTATCTCTATGGGTGCCTTGGCATGTTGCTGGATGATAACCTTGGACTTTATGATGCTTCTCCTAATTCCAATGAGAAATAGGCCTAGAGGGTCACACACTAAGTGTATCAAAAATCTCAGTTAAATAATATATTATTATTTATTATTTAACAAGTTGAATAAATATTATTCTTATATGTAGTTTAATGATTATTCATGTTTTCTTGATCGCATATATTCCATCACCAGTCATTCAGGTGAATATTATTTGAGTGGAATATTTAATAAATATTTATCTTCTATTTATGGGATATAATATTTATTTATTTATTAGTGAATAATGTTGTGATATTTATTTATTAAATAAATAGTCATTATTCAAGGCCTTATAAATTTTGTGGAGGAATGGTAGACCGAGTTTAATGTTTCTGTGAGAAATAATATATATTAAATATTATTTGAATAAATAATATTTAATTTAATTCGCAAGTTTAGTGCATGTTAATAAATAATAATAATATTCATATTACAGACACAGGGTTCCATAGGGATTAAATAAATAATAAAGGTCACTTGTGCAATTATTTATTCTAACCCTAGTGGTATGTAAACCCAATTATATTATTTTATTAAGAGATCCAATTCATTTTTTGTTATGTACAACGAGATTTAGAGAGAATACTCTCAATAACTAGAGAGACCCCTCTCCTAGAACAATCCCAAGAATGAAGAGCAATCTTCCTCTACCTTACACTCTTGAGTTTAGAGAGATAAAGGAGAATCCTTTGGAAGTGATTCTCAGGGTGGTCAAAGGTGAATTATGCAAAATATATGATCTACTGTGCTAGCACCCATAGATTCCTACAACGACATTAGAATATTAGTGGAAAACTTGTGGATCACCACTATATGGAACCTATTTTTGATTCCTATAATGAAATAATGGTATGACATAGATCCATTGGTAGATCCATCAACAAAGAAAAAATTTCTCATAAGGTAATTCATTAATTGCTTAAATTAATTATAAATAACATATGGTGATCCTGTTATTCAGTTCTAATGTTTATCCATTTTCTATATTATTTGATTCAATTTCATTGATCATAACATGTATCAAGACGGATGGGTGTGTTCTGGAACCATCTTGGTAGTTTTCCAATGGTGGTATTCAGTACATTGACTTTTTATGAGTTGGGTTCTATGTACTTGGAGTTGCATATAGAAAGATCATTCAACATTCTAGGGTTGAAAATAGTGAATTGAGTGGGGTTTGATGATTGATATAGGTCAGATTATGTGGTTTAATGACCACTGGGACTTCTTAGGGATGATAAGTGTTATGATGTAGATTTTTTAAGACCTTGTGTTTGTGCGGGTGAGATAATTCCTGAAGGAATTTGAAACATTGTGTTTAGTGGGAAGTTTTTTTGAGAATAAAGAATCAAAATAAGGTTTCAAGGATTTGGATGACCCCAAGAGGTGTTTTTGGGCATGATTTAAGGTTCAGCGGATGTCCTAAGGATTTGGGTGAGTTCTCTAAGAGTGCTCAGGGGCCCAAGTCACTGAAAAGTTCTTTTATAGGCCATTTATAATGTGAATAGGTAATTTACTCCAAGAATATGGTTCATGGGGTGTTCTAGGGTAAGTTTAAGACATGAATGGAGGTTGTTTGGGGGGCTTAGTGGGTACAATATAAAGATTCATGAGATCATCCATATGGTCACACCATGAGACATGCCCAAGTTGTTTTTTAATTTTGGGGGGGGGGGGATTTGACCAGTACCTCTCCCCCTTCCTTTCTCCTTCATTATTGGATTTTTAGGTGCGATGTGATGATGTCAGCTGTTAGGATCTTCATCTTCTACTCCTCACCATATTTATCTATCCTCTCATTATTGATAATTTGGGGGATGTTTGTTTTTGGTTGAAAATGGGGATTTCACCAGAGAATGGTGAAATTGATTGATTTCTTCAGAACTTTCATGCAGCCTAGGGGAAGGACATCCCGAGAAGATTTCCACCTATCATCATTAATTATTTTAAAAAGGTAAATTATACCATGAATTTATTTAATGTTTTTATTTAAATTAAATTAAATTAAATTAATTGTGGAACCAATTATAATGCTTAGGTATTGGGTCTGGATTAGTACTAGGGGTATATTGCGAACCTCCCACAATTGGTTAGGACTGGTTCCATTATGATGCAGTGACCCAATGAGTTTTTTAATGATTATTTCATTTGGTTTTAAATTTAAAAATAAATTATAATCGATTATATTTAATTATTTGGTCACTTTGGCTTATGTTAGGGCCTTGCGAGGATGGGTGGAGGTAGGATGGACTTGGAAAAGGATTGGAGAGTTAGGGCCTTAACTAGAGAAGCTTCAAAGATGGAGAAGCTTCAAAAAATGGTAGGTGGTCCTTATGGATCTACCCTTTGATATTATGAACTTATTTATATACACGTGGTATGTGAAGCCCTGAAACCTTATGTGGTAGGACACTTAAATTGTTAAGTCTTTTAAATAAAAACTAAAACTGATGTTGAATTATACAAGTTTCCAAGGGCCCCAATGGACCTTCATATACCAGCGAGAAATCTCAGCTACCTATGGTAGGGAATATAATTTGAATCACATGCCTTGGGATACATGGACAAGATACCCTAGATTTGTTAGGATCATTGTGATAACCAGGGGCCGTGTGTTCCTCCCCCACTAATATTTGACTAATTGGGTGGTTAAAACCTATAGATACTGGTAGAGAAGTCAGGTGTTTAGGCCGACCTATGATGCTAGAGAAATGGAATGGTATTAAGGCCATTTATCTAGCATTACTTGGATGAGAGGTAAAGGAGGCCTAGATGATACCAAAGGGGACCCTAGTGGTTCCCCTATGACTTGTGACCCTAGTGAGAGGGTGGACTTGGGAATGGGTATAGATAGTAATGGTTTTCCCCTTGGAACACATACCAACGATGTAATCATGAGGGGATATGGATGATGAGGATTGGGCTTGGTCATTCAGCCAACCACTGCTATGTTTTTTACTTTATTATTGTTATGGGATGTGATTTCCCAAGACACCTAGTAATTTTCCGCTAGTCCTGGTACTAACGTGATTGACCAGGATGCATGGGAATCACATGTTGATTTGGATGAGACCCTAGAATGACTGGTATGATTGGGATCCAGTATATTGAGGGAAGATTCCTAGCTCAGATAGAATCCAATGTTTGTGTTGATGAGGAGTGGATGCTTATAGGTGGTACCTAGGATGCAACATTAGAGCATGTATGACTATATAAACAGAAATTCCTAAGATATTAGGGGTTCCCTTAATATTGTGACACCATTGATAATTCCTGGGTGTTATGGTTTGAATAGAGATACTAGTAGACCACTGTAAATTCCCATTATTCCCATGATTTGAATAAAAGTATGAGGTTTTAGGTGGCAATATATCCTTGTAAATGGATGTTTTACATCCCAAGTGTGACTATCAAATCCCCTTGATTGATGCCTAGGATACCCCCTAGAATCGCGTGGACACACCGGTGATGGTTCGACCGATGATCCACAGGAAGTTGGATGCCCATGTGATTGACTGTGGGATCCAGGAAGGGTATTCCCTTTAATTTCTTAGGTCACCTAGGAATAAATTATTCCTAGATGTATAGGATTTCCTAGGGTTTCCCCCTCCCAAGAATTAGTCATCAACCTGACAATCAAGAACACCCATGTACTATCATGGGGTTAATCATGAGGGATTGAGGATGAGGGATGCTTGGTGATTTCCTAGGATCTACCACCCATCAGTGTAGGTGTGATAATGGGTAGATAGAGTGTGGTAATAGGTTACCCTAAGGTAATGCTCATGCTCAGAGATACTCCAACACTGGCTGAGGTAGGTATGGTCGATCGAGGTCACAGACCCGAGGATCGACAATGGTTGTTGGGATTAGCTTGGTTTATATGTATGTAACCTTAGGGTGGTTGGGTTACTAGTTTGCATGGTCATCATGATGTGATAAGAGGAAATCCAATAATAATTCAAAGTAGGTATTGTTGGTGGTTTTGTTTTTTTGTTTTTCTAGTAGTTTTTCTTATTTATATTGAGCATTTCACATGCACACACACCACATATACTAGTTATGAATGAGACTAAATTGTTGGTTCCTATCGAGTTATGTAATCACAACCTACCTAGGCCACCACTATACATGGGCACCCAAGTATAAATTCACTTGGTTATGGGCATATGTTGTGTTGAGTCCCATGGTTAAAATGTTATACATTCTATTGGATAACTTGGGTGCTTTCAAGAGTATGGGATGTGTTATGGCTTAGAGTTTTCATGGATCCTACATCTTTATTTCATTTAATTCATTATATATATATGGAAGCCTAGTGGGTGACCATTTTTGTATGTATGGTATGGTTGTTTAGGCCTTACTACATTTTATTATTTATAAGACTTTTTTATATTTATTTATTTCATTTCCAGTTTATTTTTGATGTACGATACTTGGTTATTTTATCCATTAATATGCACTCTAATACAAGAGTTATAGTCTAACCATAGTACTATCTTGGACCCCCACTTATATTCATCATCCTTTGGCATATGGGGAGGTGTGCTTGAGGTCATGTGGTGAACCAATCCAATTACTGTCCATAGAGTAATCTTGGAGGGGCATTACAATCATCTAGACCTAGGAGGAATACCCCTAATAACACACTTCGTGTAATAATCATAATTTGGACCTAGGGAGAAGTACCCCCGATAGTTTACTAATGGTCATATGGCCTCAGGGAGATTCACCCTTGATAATAGTATTTGTGTACTAATCATCACTGGGCCCTAGGGAGATGCACCCTTGATATTAGGCTTAATATACCAATCATTATTTAGCCTCTAGAAGATATGACCCTAATATAAGACTTGGTGAATCCTAATAATTTGTTAACCATATCCATACTTGATAAAAACCTCCTAATAACAAGCTTAATATATTATCAACTGACCTCAGGTACAATCATGATAATAGATCTAATCATAAGATCATTCCACAACAAAGAACTTGTAACATACTAGGAGAATATAATCTTAGGGGAGGTACCCTTAATAGTAGACTTGACATACTCATATTCTAGTACCTAACACCAATTTATAAACATTTTTTGAGAAAGAATAATCATTATTTGGATAACATGTCAGTATAACTACCCAACCCTAAGAGACACCTTTTTGATAGTAGTTCGGTGACACCACCTAACCTTGAGAAATAAATTTATCACAAGAATATCATGATAATTCCCTTATTTGATGATTATAAAATAACAAACTTGGTGTTAACACCACTATCCCTTAGATTAATCAATAACATGAATCATAAAATAATTTTCAGGATAATAAATACAAAACAAAAGGAATAGACCTACCAAAATAATCCCTTAGATACGAACCATTTCACCTCATGTAGATTGCACCCTAACACAACCCAAACCACATCTCTATAATAATATCATTAACTACATCACACATGTCACTAACTAATGAACTTGATAGAGTTGGTCATCTTAGGAACAACCCACCCTTTAAGTGGTGACCTCTTTGGTGTTATAGGATCATGGCCATAGCCTACAATTCCAACCTTTTTAAGGTCATGATACAAACCTATAATCTCCCAATCATGTGATACTCCACCCTTGGTATGCTATTTCTCAAACTCTCACAAAACCAACATTGGTATATTCCATTAAACTCATTCCTATCTCAAAAGTCACCCCTCACATGGTAACCAACCTACCAAGCTCAACCATATCTCATAAAATACTTTAAATCCTAATAAGAACCAATCATTGGGTAGTTAGTGTTAGGTTTAAAAGGATCTAATGACCATAATTAAACACAATAAGGTAATATAAGAAACCACAAACCAAGATTGCCAATTCCAGATAAATGAAATCTTGAAAAATGTAAATAAATTAATTATTTTTGTACCTTTAACCAAAGATGATCATTGCAACACTCTTCATCCATAATTTATGAAGATCATAGTATTGGAAGTCAAAAGACATCCATCCTCTAGAGATATTTATGGATTTCACTAAACCGCTCAATTCTTGAGTGGTATCATCCACCCTCCATGACATGTTAGTGCCTCATAGTGTAAAGGAGGTAGGAGAAGAGATCTATTTGAAGGATTGATTCATCCAAGGATTGTGAAATCATTCATAAACACCGTCTCATGGTGAATTCCCCTTTATAAGATCCTTAAAAAAGCTCCTTGAGTTAATATGCATTAACATGTATCTTACAAGTTAATGCTTGCATTGATTATAACCCTTAACCGCCAACTCTATCATCCATTTCATCTTATGAAATTACTTAGTTTAATGATATCTTATGTAAAATATCTTCCCAAATGATAAAATTTATCATTTTATGACCTAAAAATCAAATAGGGTGGCATAATATGACATACCATGCCTTACGATATTGCTATTCACATAATACAAATCACATGGGAAGTATCATGAAAACCTGATTTATGATATCCCAATGTTTTACAATACAATATGACAAAATACATCATATGTATAATGTATTTAGGTAATATCTCCTTTAATCTCCCAATTACACTAAATATGAACATACTTTGTGGCATTTCAACTTATATTATATCATATATGATAACTTGTGAATTCATATCCAAAAATATTTTTGTATATCTTCCAAAATAATTTTGGAAAGCTATCATCAAATTCACTATGTATTACATCACATGAAATAATATGTGAATACACATACAAAACTATTTTTGATAAACTCTAAAACACTTTCAAAGAAGCTCTTAAGTCATCTCAATCCCCATTCAATCAATTACAGAGTGTGACCCCATGGGTCTTTGTAGAGTTTACAATGAATATAAATCACCAGATCTATAAATTTAAACAAAGAGACACTACTAGAAAAGAATTGGTGTTATTCAAGATACAAAGGGATATAGTGTGATCTTCATCAAACACATATACCTATATACATGTGTCCACTAGTTCCATCATATCCAAGCATGATTTATCATAATTTCTCTTTATCTAAGACATTGGGTGACCATGGGAAATGAAGTATGTCAATCACATATAGCCAACTCACACATTTTCAATTCTCTGAGTATAGAATAACTAGGTTGATGAATACATCACATGTCACTCACCTTTATGGATGTGCACATCAAATGTCCTTTACCCAAATAGATAATCACAACAAATATACTATCTAAGTATGATCACACACTCCCTCAGTATATCTCAATTAAAGTATATACTTGGAACATGAGAGAAAAAATACCATCTTTGTTGAGCTCCAACCAGTGACATGATTAGAAACATACCCAACAAACCTCTTATTATCTTAACCTTAAGGATTTTGTAAGAAAGGTATCAAAGTATGAAGGTTTTCATGCTAGGTATCTCTCCAACCTTAGGTAGTGGGGACTCAAAATATGATCCATGCACCCATATTATACCAAATACATAGTGTATAACACTCCATGTGGTATACTTATTGGGTGTCCAATGAAAAATAATAATAGTAATAAATAAATTATTTTTCACCTAATGAGAATATTCTATATCTTGATACAATAATCATACTCATGTTAATATTTACATTTATTCTTAACCTATAATACTCCATAACAAACATCAATTAGATATAAGTCAAATTCTTACTTTGAGAGGTCAATTATCATTACAATTATGAAATTTATATTAATATATACATATATGTAGCCAATATGAAAGAATGATAAAGTGAGATTTATTTTTTATATAATAAATTTTATATTCTTAAACTCTTTTAAGAATACTTAAAAAAACCCTATGTAAGTTCCTACCAGACATATATGAGATTCCTAGGAATTGTTGGACCATTGATAATGGGGTTTGAATTAGAATTATCTTTTTACAATTTCCAATAAACTAAAATAAACCTTTGAAACTTATTAGAGTTATGATATGCTCAAATAATAAAAATTACCTTACCTGTATGCAATAAATAAAAAAGATATAAATTCAAAAAATAATTCTTACAAGGTTTGACCTTGATGTGGGAAACTTACTCCTTGCTATGTTTGGTTGATATCTTGAGGTGAAAATTAACCACTAATAATTTTTTTATCAATTATAGTGGTGTGAGATTTTTGTCATCTAAAATCCATATTCCATCCCATAAAAATGTCTCCCGATAATATTATACTTGTTACCACCAGTAATAATAATTCCATCACTATCACAAGAAATATCATTGTATCTTCTAGTTACTTTAAAAATGAATGCAGATCTTCCTAAAATCTTTTTAATGACCATGTTCAACTCTTTCTCATGACTATATCTTTAGGATTCAGTTTTTTGAAACATCAGTCATTGGAACTTGTGTTTCTAATATATCAACATGTAGAACTCTAAAATTTTAATGTTTCCTCCTCAATTTTTAATTCTATAAAAACACTGCTCTTATTTGACCTAATGTATTCTTTGATACTTACAAGTTTAGTTCTCTAAAAAATAAACTCTCAGGAATTTTCAAAGAAGTATCAGCAACCTCTTTGAAATGAACTCACCCCTTTAAATAGTTAAACTTCATCTAATAAAATTAGGGAATGAAGAAAATTCAATTTTAAAATCCTTCCCCCTTCAAGTATTTAGTCAACAATATTTAATAAATTTTGAAGATATTAGAGTTTTACTTCTCCAAATTCTTTGCAACACTCAACGCCAACAATCCTCAACTCTTTCCCAACTCTTGGATTGAATAAAAAAATTTCCTTCATGAATATTTGAACATTGAACATCCAACTCAACATCATTATAAGGACTTTAATTTACATAGATATAAATTATTATTAGTATCTTTTGATATATGAACTTCTATAGAAGTTAATATATAGTTATTCTAGTTTTACCTCTACTTTAGTTCAACTCAATCTTCTAAACAGTTTAGTACATTGAATAACATGTATATGAATGTTATGTTTCTAGTTATCTAAATCCATTGAACTTACACTGCATTCTAACTTCAACTAACAACATCCAATTTTGATTATCTCAACTCTTGATCATTATCTTTTTTAATCAACTCACCCTATAACAACTGATGCTATTAGTTTCTATGAATATGTGCATCTTCATTTTTAATCATCAAATATGTTAGTTTTTATTCCATCCCTTTGAAACTTAAGATTATCATCACTCAATGTCATTAGTATGTATGTATCTGAAATTTTGGTGATTCATCTCATGGTCGATCTTCTAAAATTGATCATCCTCTGATATGAACTCTTCTTAATAATATGATCTTTTGGTGACTTCTATATCGGCTTCCACTTATTAATTTTTTAGTGAATTCATAATTGGTACTTCCTTTATTATTATCTTCTAGTTCCTTTGACATCAACCTTCCTTATTCCTTATTTTGATCGGCATAATTATTTGATCAGATCTACTTGAATCACAGTTGGTCTTTCACTAATGTGATGTATTCCCAACAAAAAAATGGCACAACATCATCATACTCCAACTTTTAGAGAACCCTCTAGATTTTTATTAATTTCTCATGAATCTATAAAACTGTTTTACAATTGTGTATGGATCTTTTATTCTTTCATTACTTAGTACATTCCTTTTTCAAAATCACCTTACTTATATTAGAGTTAAATTCACACCCTTTAGGGATAAATTTTTGTTGGTCAGAGTAGAGTACTCAAGAGCGGGGGTGAATTGAGTATCTATAAAACTTTTTGTTAAAAATTGTTCTTTGAAAATTTCCCCCAATTAAAAATATAATCCAAGTCAGTTTGTAGTGAATTTATCAGAGTCCTGAATATTCAATTAATTTCTCAAGAGATTTATTAGTTCTCAGATATACCAATATGAATATTAATATAAATTTTGAAACTAACATACTAGTTCAAAGCTATTATAAACACTTACTAAAATAACTATCAGAGTTCAATTTAGTTTTATGAAATATGTGATAAAAATAGAGTAAAAATAAAAGGTGAAAACATAGTGGAAATTAAAACAAGTGGTTCAGTCTCAAGGTGAGACTTAGTCCTCTCCACTTGGTGATAACCTTCCAATAAGAAATTTAAATTAATAAACAAGTTTGATCCACACCCTGGATTGGGGTTCACAATAGCACACAGGGCTATCTAGGTCACACTTGACCTCTGCCATAGTTCTTTGTGGAAAGAACACAAACATTTCACACACGACCTCTTACACAGTTCTATGTGGGATATAAAAGGATAAATAGAGTGTGATATTGAGGATATCAAGTATCCTTTAGTTATGCACAAGAGTCAATGTGTGTGTAATAGACAAATACACACACTACTCAAAAATGTAACTGAATGAACACAACAGAGATAAGGATGTAGAGTATGGTTTAGAAGGCTCTGTGTGTTATGTGGTGCAGCTCTGGACTTGTTTGATAAAGAGGATTTGAAGTTCAAGTCCTCTTTTGAAAGTTGACCCAAAATAGAGTGTCGTATTCTAGCTTCCAGCTATAGGTATGGTTGTGCAGTTATATTATTCTCCTTCTTTGAAATGATGAAGTGAGTTTTCAATTCAGTGTTTAGCTTGATTGAGATTACCTCATGTGTTATTCTGTTCTTGAGTTCACAGTGGTTTCATGAGAGTTGCAGATGTTCTTCACTATATATCTCTCACAGGCATGAACCACCACTTCTATTGATCTGTCTATATTCTTTCCTTTTAAAACACTTCTTATTTTCGAAGGCTGATAAAGAGAATGTACATTCCATGTGCATCGGCTCATCGTACCTCGTACTGTCTGCTAAAAGTCCTACAAAATATTATTAAATATGTCAGTATCATTAAATGAAACAAATATGACCATTAGAAATAATATTAATAAATACATAACTAAATAGTCTATCAGTGACTCATCTATCAGTGTCTCCTTCTATCAGTGAGATAGATGATCTATTGGTGAGACATTTGAACTATCAGTGACTCCTTTTATCAGTGTCTCCTTCTATCAATGAGACAGTTGAACCAACAGTGAGTCATTTCAAGTGACGATGAGTCCTTGCATCGGTAGCACCATGTAATGGTAGGTCACTTGGACTGACAGTAGGTCATCTGGATCGGTGATTCATATGAAATGGTGAGTTGGTTGTCTATCAGTGTCATATGAAATAGTGAGTCTTTCCAATGGTGTCAGCTTCACATACTTAGAACACATTCCTGTTTGAACTATATGTTAGTGAGTCATATGTATTTCGGTGATTCATCTTTCTATTGGTGTCAGTGACTCATCCTTAGATAATTTTAGATGTTTGGTCTGTCTTAAAATCAAACAAATTCATAGAATTTTAATTTCCTTAAACACATAGATAATTAGTTATAATCTTGTTTGGTCTTAAATGAACATAAATAATTATATGATTGAAATGATATGATATTCAAGATAATGATTTAACATAATTTAGGATCTGACATGAGGTACGATATATGTTAATATATGACATGATTTTTGATAATTAAAACCATTATAGTTAGAGATAGTGGCCCACAGTATCTATGGGACAACAATATCCCACTTTTTGATGATCAGAGATCATGGCATTATTAAGTACCATTAGAGAATGATTAAAGGAAACAATGAATAATGTATCAAAGAGAAGATTAAAATAATGTATTAGAGATAATAATGTATAAACACATAATAATTCTTAAACTTATGATAAGGCTTAATAAAGGTCTTCCAATATTAATAATGATGAATAAAAATCTCCCCCTTTTGGGATTAGAAAAAAGTGGAGGGTGAATAACTAAACATAGGGAAATATCATTTATAAGAAAATTACATAGAATAAGTTAAAGTACAATGATTCATCCCTATAAAAAAAATATCACTCCACACTACATGGTAGGGTCAATGGGTTCCTTACCCTCATCAGAAGGATCAATGGATGGATCATAAGGAGGTTTAGGCTGAGAAGCAAGAGGGTCTTAATGGATTTTAAGAGGAGGTAGATTCACTCCTCTAGGAACTGGAGATGTTAGGGTAGGTCTATGCTGAGAAATAAGTTGAGGCTGAATAGTTTCTATAATGACAGGTATAATCTGAAATAAATCCTAAGAAACTGACAGCTGAGGTTGAGCAGACACTAAACTAGCAGGGCCAAGTGGTGCAGAAGGAGGCACAACAATGGATTTACTTTGGACATAGAGATATGGTTGTAACAACTTGATGAACTCTTCAATTATCTCTCCACTATATTTCATTGAATTTTCAAAATCATATTTGTTTTTTATTAACTTGTCACCAAGGGAGTAAATTCTCTCAGCTTATGAATATGATCCTTAAAAGCCTTTTTCACTGGAGGAAGAGTAATATTGGTGGCCAAATACTTAAACAAACTGTTCATTTGATGCTTTGCAATGAGTTTGGAGAAAAAATCATTAATAATTTTGGTCATCTATTCCGGAATCTATGAAGCAATCCACTTATATTACTTCACATGATAATTCACCTTATCCAAAGTTTCCTCAACCTTGGTCATACTTCAAATTAAATCTTACAACTCTTATTTCAAAACTGAACTAACAGTAGAAAGATTTGCAAATTGGGTAGACTAAATTGGTGGAGAAGAGGTTGAAGTAAGAGCAGAGGAGGTGAGTTGCTTAACTTATTTTCTTAGCTTGACAAACTCAAGAGCTTTAAAATGAGAAACAAGATTCTCAAGTGCTTTCATGATACTTTCCATTGTATTTCTGTACTCGGTGGTCAAGGAATTGATACCAATGGTTAACTTCTTCATGTCATTCCCGAGGTTGGTATTGCTTGTCACAATTATTTCTATAGTGGTGATCAAATTTGGCTGAATTTATTTTATGACCATCTTGGAAACTGAAGCAGCATCATCTTGAGACAGACTGGTTGAGGTAGAAGTAAAACTAGAGGCACCGACTTACTTTACACCATCAACCATAGATCATATTGCTTTCAAGTTTTTAGTCAGCTCAATATTCTATATCTTGGATTCATTAATCTCATACCTCATTTGAGATTGTACTGAATGTCGCATGGAGGCACATATGCTTTGCTTGAATTGTTGAAAATCATCCTTAGTGACATAGTCACTAGAAGAGGTCTCATCCACTGGTTCCCTTATGGCAAGGGAAAAAAATTCATCATCAGAATCTTCATAATCTAATACCAAGGCTACATACCTAGGATTTCTCACCCATTCATCCAAAATATCAGAATCCAAAGGAGTAAGAGTATCAATAATTACTCTTCCAATTTGATTATCTTTGTCATCTTGATCAACTGGTCCTTGAGGATCCCCTTAGTGTTAGTATTCTTGGCAGATTTCTCCCCCTTAGTCAAGGATTCATGTCTAGGTTTCTATTCCTTATGTAGAGTTATTTTACTAGTATATAAAACTTGGGAAATAGGTTCATCTGGAGCAATATTTTCATCTTGAATAGCACCCTCAATAGATACACCAACATTAGTTTCAACAACTTCCATACTCACAACATCTGGATTCTCATCAGGATGATTAAATTCACTATCACTGCCACTGTCACTAATTTATTCATTATAACCATATTTATTATTTTCATCCCCAAATTCATCATCAAATTTATCATCATCTTCTTCCCTACCTAATTTTGAACCAATTTCACCACTACCAACTTCTTCTTCTTCATCTTCTTCTTCATCAGATTCACTGACATATTCCACACTTTCTTCAGCTTTTGTTTCTCCACTCCCAGAAGATTTGAGAATAGGTTCATGAGAAGGTAATCCCAGAGGTGGACTTACAGGTCCAATATAGACTCTTTTTGTTAGTCCAGTAGTGTTTTGGTCACTTCTATCATCAACTAGTGATCCCACATCTCTAACAGGAGTAGCATTCTCCTCTTCCTCATTTGAAGAATATGTTACTTGTTCATCTAGACTGAGGCCAGGATCCACCAGACCCCTTGGTCTAACTGGATGATCTATGGTATTGAACTTCTCATACAATCTATCTTCATCATCAACTCATTCATTCCTCCATGGGTTCCAATTAATTTTTATTCTCTTACAGATGTCATAACTTAAACAGATTCTAATACATTCACTAACTACAACATCATAATCTTCACTTACACATCCTTTCTCCTTTAGAATTGCTGAAATCATTCTGGAATAGAAAATAGAATTTGACTTACAACTAGGTTTTATTATCTCATTAATGTGCACCATCAGATATCTACAAAAATTTAATTTAACTCCTTTCTGTAAAAAATACACCAATTAAACATCTTGATACTTGAGAGAAGAAAATTCCCCTTTACTGGAAAAAATATGGTGCTGAATAATCTTAAATATAATTCTCCACTCACCTTTAAATTCTGAGGCAATGGGTCTCTTGTGTTCCTCATTTCCAGTTATCTCTTTCAGAGCTGTCTCATAATAAAAGAATTCACTTTCAGGAGGAGAAGTACCTTCATAATCATCAAACCTTAATTCATGAGGTACCTTAAGACATCCATGTCAATGTCTTTACAAAAAAGAGATTCTCTTCCCTTTTTCTATCGACTTGACCCAAGCTACATCACTTCCTTCCAAAAAAATTTCCATATTCATGTAAAATTCATATACCAACTTTGGGTAGAAAACTCTGTCATTGTTTGTGAACCAGTCAAGCCATCCTTGATCTTGAAGCACCTTAAACAATAAAGACTTTCTCTCTAAGAGACATTTCACCAGTACTTCTTTCTTTGAGGTTACATCATGGTTTACCAGACTAGGATTTATAGGACTTAAAGGTTTTCTCGATTCACCTTTCTATTTCTTGGAAGCATAAGACTCACCCTCTTCTAGAGCTCACTTTACATGCGCCATTCTGATTAGTTCAGTCTAGAGGTTTGAAGGTGAAAGGTTGAGGGTAAAGAAAGAGAGTGGCTACAGAGAGAGAGAGAGAGAGAGAGAGAGAGTACCGGTAAAGGGAATAGAATGGATCGATTCAAATTTATATCATTTAGGGATTTTGAAATTACACAATCATGAAATCATGAATTGGGTTCACTAGAATTAATGAAATAATGTCTTTTTTGATAAAACATAAAACTTATAAAAATAATGAGTCATCAGTGTTGGAGCGATAGACTTTTTAAAATACTAACAGTGTCAGTATGACAAACTTTGTAAAATACCAATGATGTCAGCATGACAATGGTGTCAGCATGATATCGGTGTCAGTATGACAACAATGTCGGCATGACAACAATGTCAGCATGACAACTTCATAGAAAAAGATTAAAGGAAAGGAAAACACAGGGTCTTACTGATTGATCATTCCTAACTCATGTCTGATGTAATTTATTCTTTCAAAGTTCAATGTCTTAGTGAATATGCCAGCAAGATGATATTTAGTGCCAATAAATTCTAAAGTGATATCACCATTTTGATAATGATATCTCAAAAAGTTACGTCTTACATCAATATGTTTTATTCTAGAGTGAGAAACTGGGTTTTTATAAATGTTAATAGAACTTGTATTGTCACAATTTATAGTTACATGTCTAAATTGATATAAATAGTCTAGTAGAGTGTGTTTCATCCAAAAAAATTGTGCACAACAACTACTTGAAGCTATGTATTCAGTTTCAATAGTAGATAATGCAAAAAAAATTTGTTTCTTACTACACCATGAAACCAAAGACTTTCCCAAAAAGTGACATGTACCATAGGTGATTTTTCTATCTAACTTGCATCCCCCAAAGTCAGCATCATAATAACTCACTATATCAAATGATTTTACTTTAGGGTAAAACAAACCTAAATTGATATTATGATTGAGGTATTTGAAGATTCTTTTAAAAATATTCAAGTGAGATTATTTGGTATTAGCTTGAAAATCGGCACACACACACACACTAAACATTATATCCGGTGTACTAAAAGTCAAGTAGAGAAATATTCCAATCATTCATCTATAAGTGGTTTGATCAACTAATTTACCATCTTCATTAAGATTTAGCTTACAAGTAGTACTCATTAGAGTATCACTACTTTTAATGCTATCAAAGTCAAATCTTTTTAAAATATATTTTGTGTATTTACTTTTATTTAAAATGATACCTTCTTTATTTTGAAAAATATGAAATCCAAGAAAGAATTTGAGTTCACCCATTAACTCATTTCAAATTAATTTTTCATAATTTTTGAAAACTCAATACATAAATAATTTCTTGAAGATCCAAAAATAATATCATCAACATAGATTTGAACTACTAAAACATCTTTAGAAATTAGTTTTATAAAAAGAGTATGATTAGCAATTGATTTTGTAAAACCTTTTGAAATAAGAAAACTACTTAATCTATCATACCAAGCTCTTCGATATTATTTTAAAACATATAAAGCTTTTGTTAAATTGAAAACATGATTTTGAAAATGAGGATTTATAAAACCAGGGGGTTGTTCAACAAAAACATCCTCAACTATATAACCATTTAGGAATTCACTTTCTACATGCATTTTATAAAGTTTAAAATTAATATGGTTAGTATAAGAAAGTAGGATTATGATGGACTCAAGTATAGAAACAAGTGAAAACGTTTCTTCATAGTCAATGCCTTCTTCTTGACTATAAACTTATGCAACAAATATAGCTTTGTTTATAACAATATTACCATATTCATCTACTTTGTTCCTAAATACCCACTTAGTGCCTATGGTCAAGGTGTCTTTGGGTCTATCTATAAGTTTACAAACTTTATTTATTTCAAATTGATTGAGTTCTTCTTGCATATACATCACCCAAAACTCATATTTAATTGCATTATTTATGTTTTTAGGTTAAATATATGATAAAAAAGATTAATGTTCAACCTAATTTATAAAAGAAGATATAGTTTGTGTCCCTTTATCTAAGTCTCCAACAATAGAATCTAAAGGATGGTTCTTAAGAGTTCTAGTCGGTCTTGAAAAGGAGGGGCTAGTAACTACAAGTTCATCTACAGGTTGGGGTTCATCATGTTCATATTCTGAAGAATTTCTAGAACTGTTTGATTTAATAGATTTCTTGACAAGAGGATTAGATGTTTTTGTATTTATGTCTAGGTTTGACATATCATCCTCAAGTTTGTCTAGGAAAATCTTGGGTTCTTTTGGATCTATTTCATCAAATTTGATATGCACAGATTCTTCCACACACTTGGTTCTTTTATTAAAGACTCTATAGACTTTACTAGAGGTTGAGTAACCTAGGAATATTTCTTCATCACTCTTGGATGCAAATTTTTCAATATTTTCCTTTGTATTAAGGATATATAATTTTCAACCAAAAACTTTTAAATAACTAACTTTGGGTTTTATATTGTTCCACAACTCATAAGGAGTCTTCTTAAGGATAGGCCTAATTAAGATTCTATTAATTATGTAACAAGCTATATTCACAGCCTCAGTCCAAAAGTAAACAGGTAAATAATATTCATTAATCATTGTTCAGGCAATCTATTTTAAAGCTCTATTCCTTCTTTCCACAACTCCGTTTTGTTGAGGTGTCCTAGGGTAAGAGAAGTTACGACTATAGCCATTGTGTGGAAAAAATGATTAATGTATTGATTTTCAAACTCATGGACATGATCACTTCTTAAGGATTTAATTCTAAGTCCACTTAAATTTTCCACTATTTTAGCATACTTGGTGAAGTAAGTACATGCTTCACTTTTGTGAGCTAAGAAGTAAGTCCAAGTATACCTAGAATAGTCATCTACAAGAACATAAACACAGTGCTTCCAATTTAAACTAAAAACTTGAGATGGTCCAAACAAGTCCATATGAACCAACTCTAAAGGTTGAGAAGTTGAAACTTATTTCTTTGATTTGAAAGATATCTTATGTTGTTTACCCTTTTGACAAGGATTACAGACTTTTCCATTTGGAAACTCAAGTTTGGGAAGATCCTTGACTAGGCCTTTTCTAGTAAGATTTCTAAGAGAGTGCACATTACAATGTCCTAATATCCTATTCCAAAGACAATAATATTTGTGAAAGTCACTTAAATAAGAATTTTTTTGAGAAAATAAGTAATATAAGTTAATAAAATATACATTTTAATTTCTAAAAGTAGAAAATAATAATTCATTTTTAGAGTTAAAAACATTTCAAGAATCATTCTCAAATTTAACATGAAATCCATCATTACATAATTTTGAAATACTAAACAAATTATACTTTAATACATAAAAAAAGTACTTTAGAAATTAAAACTGAGTTAGAGTTACCAATTTGGCCTAATACAATTATTTTTCCTTTAGAATTATCACCAAAGGTGACATATCCACCATCAATATTGATTAGGTTATTGGAGCTTGAATAATCTCCTATCATGTGCCTTGAAAATCCATTATCCAAGTACCATTTACTCTTGAAGGATCTCTTCAAACATCTTTCCTATAGAATAATCAAATAAAAATAGATTTTGGTACCCAAACTTGTTTGGGTATAGTGACATTAGTAATCAACGCTTTAAGTACCCACATTTTCCTTATGGGTTTCATATAAGCATTATGTAACACATTTGAAAAATATAATCTATTTGGTCTAGAAAAACTAGAGGTAATAAAAGATTTTTCATAACTGGTACTAGCATCATAATTTTTTATTTTTAGGTAGAAGAACAGATTTTTCAGATTTAGTTACAAAATGTGTTTTAGATAGATTTCTCTGTCTAGGATGATATCCAATACCAGAAGTGTACTTAGGAGCTATCAATTTACCACTAATTTGACTAATAGTATCTTTCCCATTGGTAAAATTCTCTATATCTTTCTTCAATTGCTCATTTGACATTTTTCATTCATTGTTTTCCTTGAGCAGTTGAGAATTCTTTTCCTTTTTAGTAGTAATTTCAGACATAACATTTACAATAAGATCGTGTCATTTCTTTAAATATTTATATTTATCTTTTAGTTCATTACATGTCTCTTCTAGTATGTTATAATATTCAAACAGTTCATCACTTTTCATATTTTCAGACTTAATTTCATTTTCAGAATAATAAGAATTATGTGCAGGTGCATTTAAGGTTACCTCAGATGTGTTTTTCATAAAACACATATTTTCCATGTCATCTTTATCATCATGAGATGATGATGATTCACTGGATCTATCCTCAGAGGAACTCAAGGTGGCCTTCATAGCTTTCTTATACTTCTTATCTTTGTTTTCATACTTCTTTTTGTATTTTAACTTTGGACAGTCAGCTTTGACATGTCCTATCCTCTTACATTCATAGAAGACAATCTCCTATGATTTTTGATTTCTTTTCCAATCCTTTTTCCAGCTTACCTTGTTATCATATCTTTCTTTTTAATTGGGATTCCTAAAAAACTTCTTCTTCCTATAGAATTTCTTGAATCTTCTAGCTAGATGAGCCATCTCTTCATCACTATCTGATGTTGATTCATGAATAATTAAGCTTTAAACAAAGGCTAGCACCTTTTATTTTTCCTTATTCTTAGAGGTAGTAATCTTGAAGGCTACAAATTTTCTCTTAGGTTCATCCCCCTCTTCTTTGTTGACTTTTAAATCTTCCTCATAAATAATCAATTTTCTAATGAGTTCTTTGATAGGTAATTTTACGATGTCACGTGATTCTCTAATTGAGATAGAAGTTCCTCTCCATCTGTCAGGTAAGCATTTGAGAATCCTCATAATTTGTTCTTTGGCAGAAACATCTTTTCCCAGAGAGATTATAGTGTTCACTATTTCATTGAACCTGAGATACATATCAGAAATAGGCTCATCAAGATTCATCTTAAAGTTATCATATTTAATAGTATATGTGTTAAAGTCTCATTTCCTTAACACTAGAAGTTACTTAATGTGAAATAGACAAAGTATCCCAAATTTCATGGGCTGTTTTACATGCATAAATTCTTTTAAATTCTTCATTTCCTAAAGAACAGTATAAGGAATTCGTGGATTTACAATTATTATTATAAGAAATCTTAGTTGGATCATCCCAAGTAGTTCTAGCAGTAGCAGGAATCTTATACTCATATATAATTGAAGAACAAATTTCAAAACCCATACTTTCTAAGTGAATTTTCATTTTAATTTTCCATTGTGCATAATTTTTTCCATTAAAGAATGAAGGTTTTTTAGTAGTATCACCTTCTAGTCTATTATCCATAATAAAATTTTAGAAAAATATTTGAAATAGATAAAAATTTAGCATTGGTAGAAATTTTAAGATCTTTGAAATAAAACAAAAATGGTAGTTGAAAAAGTTTGAAAAAGCTTTAAAAATTGAAAATTCCAAAATCATCTGATACCAAATGTTAGTCAGTCTAGATTACTAAAGAGGGGGGTTAATTGAGTATCTTTAAAAATTTCTATTAAAAATGGTTCTTTGAAAATTTCTCCCAATTAAAAATATAATCCAAGTCAGTTTATAGTGAATTTAAAAGAGTCTTGAATGTTCAATTAATTTCTCAAGATATTGATTAGTTCTTAGCTATATCAATCTAAATATTAATATAACTTTTGAAACTAACCTATTAGTTTAAAGCTATTATAAACACTTTCTAAACTAACTATCAGAGTCCAATTTAGTTTTATGAAACATGTGATAAAAATAAAGTAAAAATAAAAGGTAAAAAAATAGGAAATTAAAACAAGAGGTTTAGTATCAAGATGAGACTTAGTCCTCTCCAATTAGTGATCACCTGCCACAAAGTATTTCAAATTAATAAACAAGTTTAATCCACACCCTGGATCGGGGTTCACAATAGCACATAGGGCTGTCCAGGTCACACTTGACCTCTACTATAGTTCTTTGTGGAAAAAACACAAATAGGTCACACATGACATCTTACACCATTTTACGTGGGATATAAAAGGATTAATAGAGTTTGAGATTGAGGATATCAAGTATCCTTCAGTTATGAATAGGTGTCAGTGTGTGTGTAATAGACAGATACACACACTACTTAGAAATGTAATTAAATTAATACAATAGAGCTAAGGATGTAGAGTAAGGTTTAGAAGGCTCCATGTGTTATAAATTGCAGATCTAGACTCATTTGATTAAGATGATTTGAAGTTCAAGTCCTCTTCTAGAAGTTTACACAAAATAGAGTGTCGTATTCTGGATTCCAACTATAGGTATAGTTGTGTAGGTATATTCTTCTTCTTCTTTGAAATGATGAAGTGAGTTGTCAATTCAGTGTTTAACTTGATTGAGATTGCCTCATGTGTTCTTATGTTCTTGATTTCATAGTGGTTTCATGAGAGTTGCATATGTTCTTTAGTATATCTCTCTCGCAGGCATGCACCACCACTTCTATTGATCTTTCTATCTTCTTTCCTTTTAAAAGACTTCTTATTTTCAAGGGTCAACAAAGAGCATGTACATTCCACATGCATCGGCTCATCATACCTCATATTTTCTACTAAAAGTCCTACAAAAGTTTTTTAAATATGTTAGTATCATTAAATGACACAAATATGACCATTAGAAATAATATTAATAAATGCAGATTTAAACAGTCTATCGGTGACTCATCTGTCATTGTCTCCTTCTATCAATGTATCCTTATATTGGTGAGACAAATGATCTATTGGTGAGACAATTGAAATATCAGAGACTCTTTCTATCGATGTCTCCTTCTATCGATGAGACATTTGAACCAACAATGAGTCATTTCAACTGACGGTGAGTCCTTGCATTGGTAGCACCATGAAACGGTATGTCACTTGGACTAATGGTAGGTCGTTTGCGTTGGTGAGTCATATGAAACAGTGAGTCAGTTGTCTGTCGGTGTCATGTGAAAAGGCGAGTCTTTCCAATGGTTTCTACTTCACATACATAGAACATATGCCTATTTGAACTACTTGTCAGTAAGTCATACGTCTGTCAGTGATTCATCTGTCTGTCAGTGCTAGTGACTCATACTTAGATAATTTTAGATGTTCTGTCTGTCCTACAATTCATCAAATTCAGAGAATGTTAATGTCCATAAACACATATATAATCATTTATAATATTGTTTGTAATTAAACACACATAAATAATTATATGATTGAAATGATCTGATATTCAAGATAATGCTTTAACATAATTTAGGATCTAACTTGAGGTAAGATATATGTTAATATATGATATGGTTTGTGATAATTAAAACCATTATAGTTAGAGATAGTGGCCAACAGTATCTATGGGGCAACACTTTCAGGGACCATGCTAAATTTTTTATGAGCCTTAATCTTATATCTCTCATTCATCTCAAAGTCTCAATGAGAAATTAATCTCTTATAATCTAAAACTTATAGTAAAATTATCTTATATACATTTGGAGAAATCATATCATCCAAAATAAAATGATAAATTGTCAAACTATTCACTTATTCTTTTAGTTCAATCAGACCATATCAACTTTATATCTTCTAATGAAAACAAAAAATACTCTGGATTTAGCTCTTTGGAAAATACACTATTTTCAATAGTTCTAAAAAACATTCTTTCATAAACTCAAAAAATAAAAAATAAAAAAATACAACACCTTTAAAAGCATGGGAGAACTTAAATCCCTCATTTTATATTTGTTTAAAACATAAATCCACTTCTTGAACAACTCACTTTCAATCAAACCACATCCTTTCTCAATGAGAAAAGTCCTAACACCACAATACTAGATAAAATAATATTTTTTAGATAATTTTATTTCTTGGTGATTTTTTTGGCCATGATGTTTAAATTATCCTAATAAAGCACCTTCTAGAAGTTTAACTTCTATAACTTTATCTTTCACTTTTTTATGATAGCTCTATATTTGGATTAAAAAATGATAGAAAAATCATACCTTCTATCCCCTTTTTCAAAGAGTTATATATATCTCCCCCTTTGTCAACATAATCCAAATCACAATGGGGGTCCCCTATATCTTACATTAAGTGTAATTCATATCCTGAACTTCTAGTTTTAGCTGAAATTCCTCAAAACATTCCTTTGGAAGAGCTTTAGTGAAAACATGTACAAATTGATCCTTTGTTGACATGTATTCTAACTTCAGTTCTTTAATAATCACATTTTCTTTTATGAAATTATATCTTATGTCATTGTGTTTTGATTAAGAATATTGTACTGGGTTCTTGAAGAGATCAATTGTACTTTGATTATCATAAGAAATTTTCAATTTTTTTTGAACATTTACCTTCAAACTTTTATTTGAACTTTCAACCACATCATTTGAGTGCATGCATGGGTGTAAGTGATATATTCTGATTCAACTAAACTATAATCCATAGAGAATTTTTTTTGTAGTGACAATATACTCAACATTACCCAAAGAATAAAGCTCCTTCGGATATTGATTTTTGGTCATCAGAATCTCTAGAACAATCAGCATCCATGAAACTAAGAAAATTCAACTCATTTTCTCTTTTGTACATCAATCCAAAATTTAAAGTTCCTTAGACATACCTCCGGATACTCTTGGAATCCATCATGTGTGATTATTTTGGATCAATTTTATATATATCATATAAAGTTATTGTATATCTAATTTATGGACTTTATTCTATAAGATACAACAAACTTTTGATCAACTTTTAGAAGTCCCTCTAATTCACACTCGATTCAGATACATCATTACTCATCCTCACACTAGTATTAATGGGTGTGGAAACTAACATTGAGTCTTCCATGTAAAATTTATTTAAAAGTTCTTTGAAATACTTTTCTTATGAAGTGAAGATATAACTTATGTTCTATTGAACTTTTAGTCCTAGGAAGAAATTCATTTCATCGATCATGAATGTTTCAAAGTTAATTTTCATTTTTTTGAAAATTATTTCTAAGATTTTTATTTATCTCTAGTAAATATTATGTCATTAACATATATGATGAAAATTAGTTGACCCATTCTAACCTATTTGATATATAAATCCCTATCAATTTTTACTCTAAAAAAAGTTCAACTTCCTTAAACAATTATCAAGTTTGGAATACTAGGCCAAAGGTTCTTATTTGTGTAATTTTCTAAATTTTACTATTTTTATTTCATATATATGACTGCCCAAAATAGATGAAGATTGGGTTTTACTTCAGGGAAGAAACCCAGGAACAAGGTCTATAAAGGTATATGTGCTTTATGGAGATTTGGATACTCTAACTTGGGGCTTACTCTTGAGGAAAATTCAAAAATTAGGAGGGTACTTATGATTGTGTTTTACTCCTGAGAAGGAATCCCAAGTCAAAAGTAAATTAAGACTGGTTAAGAGAAATTATGACCGGGGCTTATTCTTAAAGAAGAGGCCCAGGTTAAAGGGAATTATGACTAGGACTTACTCCTGAAAAGGAAATTCAGATTTTGGGAACTTGGGGATTACTCCTAAGGAGGATGCCCATATTTGTGAACTTGGGGCTTACTCCTGAGGGGGATGCCCAGATTTGGGAAATTATGACTAGGGCTTATTCCTGAAAAGGATGCCCAGGTTAGGGGACTTGGGGCTTACTCCTGAGGAGGATGAACAAATTAAGAGAACTTGGATTGGGGCTTACTCCTGAAAAGGAGGACCAAATTAAGGATTCTCTCATCTTAAAGGATGAGGTTGAATGAATGAAATCTCTAACCTTAGTGATATAAAGATATGTAAATCACTAGGTTTTGAGAGATGTTCCATAGAATTCCTTTCAGATAAGGAAGCCAACAAGAGAGCCATGCCAAAAGAAATGGCTTTAACGAGGTTTTTGAAGGCTTAATCCTGAAGAGGATAGGTGGATAGGCATAAGAGAGGTGAAATAGCTAGGAGGGGAACTCAAAAAGAAGGTGGCGCACAAGTACTGCGTGGGCGCACAAGTCATGGTCGCGCAGGTGTACCTTCGCGACACATGAGTACTTGCGCGATGGTCAACCCTTAAGGTAATACTTGGGCGAGACTTGGCTCAAGCCTTTATTATTATCCCTAGGGGCTTCCAGAAGGGTGGCGCACAAGTTCTGTTTAAGGGGTAAGGTGGTGCGCAAGGGTAGCCATTTCCCTTAAGGGCTAGCCACTTAGGCGCGCAAGTGTTGATGAGTTTCAACACTTAGGCCTTACTCCCCATTTTTAGATCTTCTGTTCTAGGTAAGAAATTAACTTAAAAGTGTTCAGAAGCTTTGAGAAGAGACTAGGGTGCCGGGAGATCAAATCTGAGTTTCTGGAATTTTTCGTCCTGAAATGGGGGGCCCACTAGGGGTATTTATAGGCCAGGG
This sequence comes from Viscum album, assembly GCA_963277665.1. Lineage (NCBI taxonomy): Eukaryota > Viridiplantae > Streptophyta > Magnoliopsida > Santalales > Viscaceae > Viscum > Viscum album. Next base: position 266,965,605 of record OY728135.1, read on the forward strand.
AAGACCCTGGGCGAAAAATCAAAGAGGGCGTGCACGTCACCTGCGTGACCATTGGGTGGCGTGCAAGTATACTTGAGCGACCTTGGTGGAACTTGCGCGACCCAAGTGAAAATGAATCTTTGTTCATTCCTTTGTCAATTTTTGATGTTTCTTCAAAGGATGAATCACTTTGGACTAAGGTATTTCCCCTTTTCAGTCATTAGACTTTGTGACGGAAATGAGCATCAACACCCACAAACCCTAATCTTATTATATTTACCTCATGTTGTTTTGGGGTTATCTTCAAAACTTATTAGGACCTACATAGGGAACCACCTTATAAAATTATTATCATATCCACCCTATATATGGTGGTATTATCCTTATCAATTTTCTTTATCCATACTTATCTAGATTTTGTTTTGATACCTATACTATTCATGAAACCAGATTTAGATAAAACATTATAACAAGGTATGGATGATACCTATTTCTTCACAGATTCTTGATATCAATCATCAAATGATGACATAATATTATTGTCACATTTTAGAAGTGTTTTAAAATCATAATAACCTATTAAGAATTGTATAGAATAATAAACTTTCTCCTTCTTTTGTGAAGACTCAACATTTGTATTCTCTAGATTCTTTAGGTTAATTTTTAATCCTATAAATTTCATACTAAGGGTGTTTTTTTGATCATCAATCATAATAACCTTCTCTTCAAAAATATTATTCATTATTTTAACTTTATCTCCATGCAACTTAACTTTATTATGTAATAACGAGTCAATTTACTTGATATTTTTGGATTTTACTAACAATTATAAATTTTTAACATTGATATTGTTTTTAAATTTTTCTTCAAGTGCATGGATATTTTCTTCAAGAGTCTTATTGAATCTATATTTAATTTAAAATTCTTTAATACATTTATTTTTAAACTTATAGGAACTTATTTCAAGCTCCACCTTTAAATTTTTAATGGCTCTAACCTTGTTGGAGAGATTTAAACATTCCATAACTTTTTCTTGTAAATCATTCTCCACATTATCTACTTACTCTTAAAGATGGGTGATCTACTCCATGATTTTAAGGAATCAAAAAATAATAGAGACCATTTATTTGGAAATACATTATAAAATATCTCTTAATCTACTAATTGATATATCTTGAGAAGATTTAGACTGATCATCATCACCACTTATTCTCAGTTATTATTCTTGAGGACATTTTTCACAAGAATTTTTTACATACCTCATAATCACTTAACTTCTCTAATTTACTTGAGGTATGAGTTTTTTCCTTTTACATAGTGGTAATTAGAACCACTTGTTCTTAACTTTCCAATCTAGATTAGTCTTCACTATTAGTAAGGCATAGAGAAACAAATATCCCTTATTCCTCTTGGATCAAGAGGGATATATTATTTATATTTCTTTTCCCTTTTGTTCTTTTATTCATCATGGTATTAGTGGAAATAGAATTCTGCTCAAAGATAACTGAATATTCACTAAAATTTTACTTAATCATAAATATAGGAAAAAACTTAAATCTTTAAAATGGAATAATCTTCAAATTAAAAAATCCAATAGAGGCAAACCTTCCCTCTGACACTAATTGAAAGGAACACTTTAATATATTCTCAACACTAGGGGGGTGAATCAATGTCAGTGACTTTTTAAAGAAATAAATTTTAAGAAATTAGACCTTCTTTTCAGGTATGTTTTTCCTTTTTCTGGAGTTTTTGAGAAAAGAGGAGTTTCTGGAAATTTTTGAAGTACACGCCGTGTACTATATGAGTACACTCCATGTATTCCCTTTCCGCACAAGGACGTGTGCTGGCCATGTCCGAGACACACACATAGCCATGTAGGGGTGATGTGTAGGCCACTTAAAGTGGAGTACGGAAAAGCCTAGTACACATCGTGTACTCCAAAAGTACACTTAGTGTACTTTATTTTTTCATTAAACGGGCCGGGGTCACGTCTAATCACCAGAACTATCTTCTTATCTAGATTCTTTGACCAAGAGCATCCCGTACGACCACAGATCTTCAATGAACCCCCGAGCCTTTTTCCTTTCTCCGAATCGACCACCGTCTATTGATTTGGAACCGCAACGGTAAGCTCTTCCTTCTCCTAGAGCTTCATCTTCCAATTCCTCCTCTTTCTCAAGTTATCGTGGGTTAAATATCTTATGTGTTTTCATATATCTACGACATTATAAGGAGATTCAAGACCCATGGATCACATATATTGATCTCCTAACATCATGGTAGGTGGTTTGTGCCTTTCTGTAGGAATTCCTTGAGTATTTTGTGAAAAATTCCACCAATACCCTTGAACGGGGTATTGCATGTTTCCTATTTTTCCCTTGTTGATTGCCTACTTTTCTTATATGACTGAGTAGAGGTAATTGTTTGTGAATAGGGTAATTTTACTGTGCTTTGGATGTTTTTCCCTTTCATGTTTTCCCAATTATGGTTGTTTGGTCTAGTTTTTTCAGTTAGGCTTTTGCCAGTTCCATGCCTTGTTTGTAGGGTGGTGTGACTATTGTCCTTCCATGTTGTTATGCTATAGATTGCTAGCCAAGTAGTTCTTGAGGATCAATTTGGCCGTTACGCAATGCGATACTTTCTGACTTTACACAGGGCTGTGAGAACCTAGTGTAGTAGATCATAGAGAGAATGGATGTAAGGGCTTCTCCAGAGTGTCTTTAACTTTATGATGTGAGACCACGGGGGGAATTGGTATTGAGTGCTTCCTCAGAGTGTTTGTAGTTCCTCAACATGGGCTACAGGGGGAATGAGACGTTGAGTGCTTCCCCAGAGTTCATTTAGTACAATATGAGACTATAAGGGGAATTGATGGTGAGTGCTTCCCCAGAGATTCTATTCTTTAGCTAAACCAGAGGGGTGAGACTGTGTGTACCTCCCAGAGGGTTACTTGTACTTGTAGGTTGAACCATAGGGGTTAGGCTGTGAGAACTACCTAGAGGTTACCTTTTTTTTATACTAGCTTGAGTGGTTGCTTACTTGTTTGTAATGTTAGAAACTATGGATTGTTGGATGCTGAGTACTTCCATGTTTACTATTTACTGTTTACTGTTTACTATACTTTTACCTTCCATATACTCACTGACTATTAGACACAGATCTTTGGGTGGTTGCCTACTGGGATTTAGTCTCACACCCTGTTTGGGTTATGCTTTTGGGCCCAAATAGATTACATTGTTGCAGGTATAGATAAAAAAAACGCCCTTCTACTTTAGGTTCTTGATTGAATTGGAGCTGGAGAGCATGGGACCAAGCTGAGGCTTGCGATGCTGAGGAGTTGTTTATATATTTTCCTTTTGTACTTGGGTTTAGTACTGTATTCAACATTGTGACTTGTTGGGCTTCTTTACTAGACACATTTGTATCATGCATCATTTATATATTTTTCTCCAGTTGTTTATTTATCAGTCTTCCACTGTTTACTGTTGTTGGATATTTACTGTTTCTGCTATTTCATATTTGGTTCTCTTCTGCTATGTTACTCTTCCAATGAGGGAATTGTTTCCCCATTATCACACCCAAGGCCCTCACTGCTAGTTGGCAGCCTCTGGCATTCAGGAAAATGCGCTTGAGGCCATGTGACCAACTAGGTATGGGGCACCTCTGGGTGGCTTCTGGAACCGGGGCATTACAAAGTGGTATCAGAGGGTTTTCTTTTCTCTTGACTGACTGTTTGGATCCTTTATCCAGGGATAGGATGGAATAGGTACTTGGTAATAAGCTGTTTCCGGGAGTAGCTAACCCGTGTACATGGAAAATCCATAATACCTCATTTATTGAAATTTAGTGGTTTTCAATTTTATAGTTGATTTGATTTCACCATTGGGTGATTCACATGCTTTGTACTGTTACCGTTGTTGTTGATGCAGTTCTATTTTTGTTGCATCCTGATGAGATGAGGGTATGCCATCTCATGCATCATATATGACTTGTTAGAAATCACATGCCATGCATTCTTTCCATGCCATCTAGGGTGCATTAGCGATTTCATGTTGTTGTGATAGATGTTTTGTAGATTATGCATGTTGCTGTGATAGATACTTTGATAGATTCCTTACAGTTTGATAAGAAATTTGTTTGTATAGTGCTTTACTTAGATGGATGCCAAAATTTGGTTCTTGAGGTGTTATGGGCCCTCATGGACCGGAATTTAGTGGTTCATTGCTTGTTTGCCTTTTTATAACTTGTATAAGATGCCAAGTTTTGATTTGCAGGGAGTATGGGCCCTCACAGATCAGAAATTAGCATCTTAAAGTTTGTTTTCTGTGTTTTTTGGGCTCTGGAGCATTTTCTGAGGCTACTGCCCAGAAAAACCAAGAATACACGACGTGTACTTTATGAATACATGCCATGTAGTTTTTAACATGTCACTGACTATGTGGGAAGGGACACGGGGTTATGAAAAATCTTCCAAGAACACGCCGTGTACCAGATATGCACGTCATGTAGTGTAATCCTAGGAGTCTGGCCGTGTAGTTAACAACACGATTGGTGAAGTCTCTTCTTATACACGCTGTTTCCAACTTGAACACGCCGTGTAGTCTGACCCAGGTACCCGACCGTATCACTAACAACACGGGACGATGTCATCATTTCTCATACATACCGTGTCCACCTGGAACACGCCGTATAGTGTCATCCTTATAGCTGACCGTGTAGCTAACCACATGGTCTGTTGGGACTTCTGGGTACACGCCTTGTTCGTCTGGAACACGCCGTGTAGTGTGAACTGGGTACACAGGCCGTGTCACTAACAAACACGGGCCAATGAAGTTTGTTGCGTACACGCTGTTTCTACCTCGAACACGTTGTGTAGTCTTGTCTTAGGAGAACCATGTGGCTTAACCGTGTAGAAAGGATTGGGAAGGGTATGATTATTCAAGTACATGCCATGCGTTAGGATAATAAGCCGTGTGTTTGGGGTGTTACACAACCAGTTTTGGAAAAGGTACACGCCCATGTAAATGACTTAAGGGAACATGCCGTGTAGTCTTTATACACACCATGTAGTCATGTTTTGTAAATTTTGAATGCTTTCTTTCCCCTGTTCCCTTCTTATGTTCCTAGTTTTCAGTCCCTGATAATGTGATCTAAACTGTGAATTTGAACTTGTAGAGTCATGGCATCGAGACGTCCTCCGGTTGTCCGCCAGTTGCAGGGCAGTGATCAGATGCCAGATATGGCTGATCAGGGACTTCCCAAAGATCCTCCTGTTGTGCCATCCTTGGCACCAGCAGTGATATCAGTTGCAGGTGCTGATGTGCAGTTTAGGGAAGGTTTTATGAGGATGATGCAAACCTTCTAGGGAGCACCGCCTCGTGCCTCGACTATGGTAGACTTGACATGGGTTTTCTAGTAGCGGCATCCTCCCACCTTCTCAGGGGAAGGAGGACCTCAGGCTGCAGAGCCATGGCTAGAAGCCATGATGACAATATTCAAACATCTGGAGACGCCTCTAGAAAGGCGGGTCAAGCTTGCTACCTACATGCTATAAGACTCCTCCAAGAGGTGATGTTATGTGATCTAACAGGTGGGTCATCAGTAGGTTATGGCGTGAGAGGAGTTTCAGTGCGTATTTTACGACTACTTCTATCCGGAGACCCTGAGGGCCGACTGAGCCCAGGACTTCATGAGACTAGAGTAGGGTACTCTTTCTATCATGGAGTATTCCTCTCATTTCACCGAGCTTCATCATTTCACACCCCTCCAGGGCGGAGATGGGTTGTTCTTGGAAATGAAGTTTTAGAATGGTCTCAGACGGGAGATCCGCTCATAGGTGAATATCTTCAGGATGACTTCTATCACTTCCATCATCAACCAGGCACTGATTGTAGAGCATAATCTGAGAGATTCCAGAGCTGAGAGCTAGGGTGGTTCCACTTCCAGAGTTAGTGCATCACCAACTAACAGTAGGAAGCACTGTAGGGAGTCTACGTGCGGTGATACGAGGCGATGAGACACATCTTCAGGTAGCCAGGTGGTATGCAACCAATGTGGAAGGGATGGTCATACGAGGCCGTAGTGCTATAGAGACCCAATGGAGTACTAATCTTACAGTAAGATAGGACACCTTCATTGCTTCTTTCAGATCATATCTCCAGCATCTGGTGACAAGGGTTCTTCCATGAATCCTCGTTCAGAAGTAGCGCCACCAGTTTCTCACCCGTCTAGGAACTGGAGTTCTTTCGGCCATTCAGGCCGAGGTGGAGGTCGAGGTCATGGTGGTTAGTCACTGGTCTTTCAGTGACATCAGGGTGGATCATCTCAGAGTGGACTGGTAGATCAGGCTTTTGCGGTGGAGCAGACCCAGCAAGAGAAGGATCCCAGAGCCTCCACAGTTCGAGGTACAATCTTAGTAGCCTCAGTTTTATCTTCTGCTCTTTTCAATACTAGGGCTTCTCATAGCTTTATCTCTATTTATGTTGTGGAGAGCCTTGGGATCTGTATCTTTTCCTCTACTGATACCTTAACTCTAGACACATAGTTGGGGACTAGGAAGGCTAGTGTACGCCAGTGCAAAGAGTTCCCTATAGAGGTGGCTGAGTATCACTTCTTATGGGACCTCTATTTCCTAGAGATGACGAGATATGATGTCATTCTCAGAATGGACTGGCTAGTTCCCTTCCAGGCAGTCGTCATCTATTATTTCTGCATAGTGAGTTTCGTATCACTAGAGGGTGGATCCTTTATTCATAGAGGTGAGTGGGATGTCCAAGCAAGCAGAGCGGGTCCAAAGCATCATGGGTTGGGAGGAGTTACAACCTAGATCACTAATATTTATTTGGATGACTAGGGGACTTCAGAGTTAGACTTTCCTCCAGTGGTGGATCATTTTAGGGATGTCTTTCCAGAGGACTTTTCAGGTTTGCCTCCAAAGTGTGAGGTAAACTTTTCTATTGAGATCATGCCAGGAATGGCACCGATATCCATTCCTCCTTATAGGATGACTACACCTGAGTTGCAGGAGCTCAAGAAGTAGTTGGAGGAGTTGCAGGAGAAGGGTTTTATCCGACCTAGTACTTATCCTTGGGGTTCGCCTGTCCTGTTTGCGAAGAAGGTAGATGTCACCCTTAGGCTTTGTGTGGATTATCGGAAGCTGAACCAGTTGACGGTCAAGAACCGATATCCCTTGCCTAGGATTGGTGATCTCTTTGATTAGCTTCAAGGATCTCGGGTGTTCTCGAAGATTTATTTGAGATATGGTTATCATCAATTGTGCGTTAGACCATCTGATATACCTCTTACAACCTTCAGGAGCAGGTATGGTCTATACAAGTATATGGTTATGCCGTTCGGTCTTACAAACGCACCTGTAGTTTTCATGGCACTGATAAACCGAGTGTTCCATCCATACATGGATTCCTTCGTGGCTGCTTTCATGGATGACATCTTGGTGTACTCTCACACTCTACATGACCATGTTACCCATCTTGAGATCATTTTGAGTACACCAAGGGAGCATCAGTTATATGCTAATCTCTCGAAGTGCCACTTTTGGGTGGATTAGATTCACTTCTTGGGTCATGTTATCTTAGACAAAGAAGTATCAGTAGACCCAGAGAAAGTGAGGACTGTAGTTTCCTGGGAGCAGTCGAAGAACGTCTTTGTGGTGCAGAGCTTTCTAGGGCTGGCTAGATACTTCAGACGTTTCATACAAGACTTTTCACCACTAGCAACACTACTAACAAGTATAACCAAGAAAGGGGAGAATTTCCTATGGTCAGATTCTTGTGATTCATCCATTCAGGATCTGAAAGGGAGGTTGACTTCAGCACCGATACTAGTCTTTCCAGAGCCAGGAAAGAGCTATACTGTTTACTGTGATGCTTCAGGTTTCGGGATAGGAGTTGTGCTTATATAGGGAGATGGAGTCATTTCTTATGGGTCTCAGTAGTTGAGGCCACATGAGAAGAATTACCCAACGCATGATCTGGAGCTAGCAGCTGTTGTTCATGCCTTGCACTTTTGGAGACATTATCTTATGGGAGAGCATTTTTTGGTTTACACTGACCAAAAACGTCTCAAGTATATCTTCACTCAGCATGATACGAATCTAAGACAGCGTAGGTGGGTCGAGTATCTTCAGTACTTTGACTTTGAGCTTGCCTATACACCTGGGAAAGGCAACGCAGTGGCTGGTGCGTTGAGCATGAGGACTCAGATACAGGAAGTTCAGGAGGACAACAATGAGTGGAAGCTTATGGCTCTATTCTCTGAGATGCATTTGGAGGTGCACGACAGTCAGGGGCAGACATTTCTTTCTTCTGTGGCTGTTACCTCTACTCTTCTTGATCGAGTATGAATGAGGTATCTATCAGATTCTGAAGGCCTAGTCCTATGGGAAAGCGTGTCAGGAGAGGACCCTATTCTTGGATGGACTGTAGGCGAGGATGAGATCCTGCATTTCTAGGGACGCGTATGGGTGCCAGCAGACATACGTGAGGAGCTCATGCAGGACTTTCATTCCTTAGTTTGGGCAGTTCATCCTGGCATCACCAAGATGTATCGTGATCTACACCATCAATATTGGTGGCCAGGTATGAAGAGAGATGTTGCTGGTTTCGTCATGAGGTGTTCCAGTTTTTAGCAGGTGAAGGTAGAGCATCAGTGACCAGCAGGGCTTTTGCAGCAGTTACCCATTCTCGAGTGGAAGTGGAACGACGTCGCAATGGACTTCGTGACCAGTTTGCCGAGGTCGACTCGAGGTAAAGACACAGTATGGGTTTTCATTGAAAGACTCATGAAGGTTTCTCACTTCTTGATGATCAAGGAGACTTTCGGTGTTGATGAGCTGGGGCGGTTGTACATCTGAGAGATTGTACGTCTGCATGGAGTTCCACACTCCATTATTTCAGATAGGGATGCACGTTTTGCTTCTCAGTTCTGGAAAGGGATTCAGAAGGCTTTGGGTATAAAGATACTTTTGAGTACAACTTACCATCCCCAGACAGATGGATAGTCCAAGCGTATGATTCAGGTTCTTGAGGACATGCTTCGGGCATGAATTTTGGATTTTTGAGGTTCTTGGGAGAAGCATATACCTCTTGTGGAGTTTTCCTACAATAACAGTTTTCAGGCGACTATTCATATGGAACCTTATGAGGCTTTGTACGATAGGCCATACCGATCACCTTTATGCTGGCTGGAGGCAGGAGAGGCAGCTTTTCTGGGACCTCGTCTTGTTCAAGAGACCTCATAGTAGATAGAGTTGATTCGAAAGAGGATGGCTACTATGCGGTCTCGACAGAAGTCTTATGCTGATCAGCGGAGACAACCTCTAGAGTTCGAGGTCGAGGATTAGGTTTTCCTGCGTGTCGCACCGAGGTTGGGACACAAGAGGATTCAGAGGTAGGGTAATCTTTCGATGCGGTACGTCGGGCCATTTGAGGTGTTGGAGAGAGTTGGGCCGATTGCCTATAGGTTGCAGTTACCTCAGAGGTACCGTGATATGCACAACGTCTTCCACTTTTCTCAACTCCGACATTACTTTTCATACCCATCTCATGTATTTCAACCTGAGGAGGTTAATCTTTAAGTGGATGCATCATTTGAGGAGAATCCTATCTGGATTGTCGATCGCAGTACGAAAGTTCTCCATGGTCGGTCTGTTTCTCTGGTATGGGTGCTATGGCAGCATGAGCGAGTACAGGACGAGACTTGGGAGAGGGATTATGATGTACGATTGCAGTGGCCAGAGATATTCGGGGTATCTTCCTCTACGCCTCGCTAGGGAAATTCAGGGACATATTTCATTAAGGGGGGAAGTTTGTAAGAACTTGGACCTTCTTTTCAGGTATGTTTTTCCTTTTTCTGGAGTTTTTGAGAAAAGAGTAGTTTCTGGAAATTTTTTAAGTACACACCGTGTACTATAACAGTTTTCAGGCAACTATTCATATGGAACCTTATGAGGCTTTGTACGATAGGCCATACTGATCACCTTTATGCTGGCTGGAGGCAGGAGAGGCAGCTTTTCTGGGACCTCATCTTGTTCAAGAGACCTCGGAGTAGATAGAGTTGATTCGAAAGAGGATGGCTACTATGCGGTCTCGATAGAAGTCTTATGTTGATCAGCGGAGACAACCTCTAGAGTTCGAGGTCGAGGATTAGGTTTTCCTATGTGTCGCACCGAGGTTGGGACACAATAGGATTCAGAGGTAGGGTAAGCTTTCGATGCGGTGCGTCGGGCCATTTGAGGTGTTGGAGAGAGTTGGGCCGATTTCCTATAGGTTACAGTTACCTCAGAGGTACCGGGATATGCACAACGTCTTCCACTTTTCTCAACTCCGACATTACTTTTCATACCCATCTCATATATTTCAACCTGAGGAGGTTAATATTGAAGTGGATGCATCATTTGAGGAGAATCCTATCTGGATTGTCGATTGCAGTACGAAAGTTCTCCATGGTCGGTCTGTTTCTCTGGTACGGGTGCTATGGCAGCATGAGCGAGTACAGGACGAGACTTGGGAGAGGGATGCCGATGTACGATTGTAGTGGCCAGAGATATTTGGGGTTTCTTCCTCTACGCCTTGCTAGGGAAATTCAGGGACGGATTTCATTAAGGGGGGAAGTTTGTAAGAACTTGGACCTTCTTTTCAGGTATGTTTTTCCTTTTTCTGGAGTTTTTGAGAAAAGAGTAGTTTCTAGAAATTTTTTAATCACACACCGTGTACTATATGAGTACACGCTGTGTACTCCCTTTCCACACAAGGCCATGTGCTGGCCATGTACGGGCCACACACACGGCCATGTAGGGGTGATGTGGAGTCCGCTTAAAGCAGAGTACGGAAAAGCCTAGTACATGCCGTGTACTCCAAAAGTACATGACGTGTACTTTGTTTTTTTCATTAAACGGGCCGGGGTTGCGTCTAATTTCCAAAACTCTCTTCTTATTAAGGTTCTTTGACCGAGAGCATCCCGTACGACTGCGGATATTTGACGAACCCCCGATCCTCCATCCGTTCTCCGAATCGACCGCCGTCGATTGCGTTGGAACCGCAATGGTAATCTCTTACTTCTACTAGAGCTTAGTCTTCAAATTCCTCCTCTTTCTCAAGTTATCGTGGGTTGAACGTCTTATGCGTTTTTGTAGATCTATGATGTTCTAAGGAGATTCAAGCCCCGTGGCTCAAGTATATCAATCTGCTAACATCAAGGTAGGTGGTTTGTGACTTTTTGTTGGAAGTCCTTGAGTATTTTGTGCAAAATTCCACCAATACCCTTGAACGGGGTATTGAGTGTTTCTTGTTTTTCCCTTTTTGATTGCCTACTTTTATTATATGCCTGAGTAGAGGTAATTTTTTTGTGAATAGGGTAATTTTATTGTGCTTTGGAGGTTTTTCCCTTGCATGTTTTCCCAATTATGGGCGTTTGGTCTAGTTTTTCCTGTTAGGATTTTTACAGTTCCGTGCCTAGTTTGTAGGGTGGTGTGACTATTGTCCTTCCATGCTGTTATGCTATAGACTGCTAGCCAAGTAGTTCTTGAGGATCACTTTGGCCGTTACGCGATGTGATACTTGCTGAATTTACACAGGGCTATGAGAACCTAGTGTTGTAGACCATAGGGAGAATGGACATAAGAGCTTCTCCAGAGTGTCTTTAAATTTACGATGCGAGTCCACAGGGGGAATTGATGTTGAGTGCTTCCTTAGAGTGTTTGTAGTTCCTTTACTCGGGCCACAGTGGGAATGATACATTGAGTGCTTCCCTAGAGCGCCTTTAGTATGATATGAGACTATTGGGGGAATTGATGGTGAGTGCTTCCCCAGAGAGTCTATTCTTTAGCTGAACCAGAGGGGTGAGACTGTGTGTGCTTCCCAGAGGGTTGATAGTACTTGTAGGTTGAACCATAAGGGTTAGGCTGTGAGAACTACCCAGAGGTTACCTTTTTGTTCTACTTTCTTGAGTGGGTGATTACTTGTTTGTAATGTTAGAAACTGTGGATTGTTGGATGCTGAGTACTTCCCTGTTTACTATTTACTCTTTACTGTTTAATTTACTTTTACCTGCCATATACTCACTAACTGTTAGGCACAAATCTTCGGGTGGTTGCCTACTGGGATTTAGTCTCACACCCTGTTTGGGTCATGCTTTTGGTCCCAAACAGATTAGATTGTTGCATGTATAGATAAGGGAAAGCACCCTTCTATTTCAGGTTCTTGATTGCATTGGAGCTAGAGAGCATGAGACCAAGCTAAGGCTTGCGATGTTGAGGAGTTGTTTATCTGTTTTCCTTTTGTACTTGGGTTTAGTACTGTATTCAGCATTTTGACTTGTTTGTCTACTTTCCTAGACACATTTGTATCATGAATCATTTATATATTTTTCTCTATTTGTTTATTTATCAGTCTTCCACTGTTTACTATTTTTGGATATTTACTGTTTCCACTATTGCATATTTGGTTTTCTTCTACTGTGTTACTCTTCCAATGAGGGCATAGTTTCCCCATTATCACACCCAAGGCCCTCGCTGCTAGTTGTAAGCCTTTGGCGTTCAGGGAAATGTGCTTGAGGCCATGTGACCAACTGGGTACGGGGTGCCTCTGGGTGGCTTCCGGAACTAGGGCGTTACATCAATAATTTTTATCCTTTTAGCTCATATACCTTTTGGGATTTTGATTCTATTGGTCTATATTTGTTATCATATGTAAATATATGAAAGGAATTAAAGAATTTTACATAATATTTTTACAAGGTTCACTGCTCAATAATAGTATCTAGTCATTTCTATGTATGGTGATGTCTAGTATATGAATTACCCATTATAATGAGATACCCAATTATAGTGATTTATCTATAAACTAATTTTGTAACCAAGTGTGGTTCCCTATAATTTAAGAGGGGGATAAGAAAATATCCTTCATCCCTAGATTGGTGAAAGACTAGTTCAATTTGTAACTCCTTGTTGGTTATTTATACTTCCTGTATACATAGTATTCATCTTCTTAATGTTTATTTTAAATGATAAGAAATTATTACACCTTTTGAGACTTCTGTTGAGTGTTACATTGCTACTTTTTTCTTCTCTTCCTTATTATTTTATTATTACTTACACAATAGTGGGAAAGCAACTCTCCTTACTCTCCACACTTATATGTAACACATTATACAAAAATTTATTCTTCTTCATAGTAGCAACTGAAACACTTTTTTTTAATACTGATTTCATGACTTCTTCTTCACCTTTTCTTATTCTTCTTCAATCCCATTAGGTAACTATTCACCCAAACCTTCTCCATTTGATATTATCATTCCAATAATTCTAGTTTGATGAAGTTCATCTGATAACTTATTCTTCTCCCTATAATGTCATTTCTTTATACGATGCTTTAATACTCTATCTAGTGCTCCATTACTCTGTTTGGTGCTTATGCTCCATCTGATTCCCCTTTCTCCATACAATGCCTATTTTTTCAAAACTTTGACTCAAAAGAGAATTACTTTCAAGAATCATGGTTGGAACCTCCACAATAAAATTGTGATAATACCTCCTCTTAAATATTAATCAATAGCTCAAACAAACTTTTCATAGAACACTGACTCCCCTTTATATAGTCATAGTTTCTCTAAAAGCTTAGAGAGAATCCTAAACTCAAATTTTAATTTTCTACCTCCAAATTTGAATATCCTTCTAAAATCATTCTTAAATTTCTACCTTTAAATCTTCCAAAAATATAGGATTCAAAAGTATTTATAGGAACTTTTTTTAAATATCAGCATCAAATATCTTCTTCAATCCTCCTAAAATCTCAGCTAGAATCACAATCTTCTCTTCATGATTATTGAAGAATTGAACAACCAGGTCAACATTGTCTCAATTATTCTCTTTACAAAAATTTATAAAGTTATTCAAAATTTCATCTGATAATTTTTCATAGGAACTTATTAGAATAATTATTCTTCATGAGAACTCCTTCATCTATTAATAATCTATCCAATGTTCCTCACAATGATCTTATTTTTTTTATACTTATTTGTATTAATACTCTATTTGGGCCACCCTCAAAATTTTATCTAATATACCTTCACAAGGATCTTCCTTCATCTGATGGGTTCCTAGATGTTTGTCTATTTTTCTCTATAAGATGAACCCTTATAAACTTATATTCATTATATTTGATTAGAACCATCTATATGATGTACTATAAAAGGTATACTCTATTTATTATATCTGATGAATTTATAGAACTCTGTCTAATGGATTTTTAATACAATGTCAAGTGTCTTCATAACATTCTATCTCATGAAATCACTTAGAGAATTCTGTACTATGCCTTTTCTTGAAAACGTTGTCTGGTTCATTTTAATAGAAACTTATGTATGATGAAAATCACATGGATACCATTATATTATGACTTCATATAGAGACTTCTATCTGATACAACTTTACTTGGAATCATCTTTCTGATCAATTAGAACCTTATGTATAAATAATTCATCCATAGACCTCTATCAATTTCCTTCACTTGGAAACCTCTATCCAATAAACTCATAAAGGTTCATTTATTGAAACTTCATCACTTCAGATATTGATCTTTGTACAAGCCCATTCAATAGACTTTGTACAAATATTCCTAAAACAAAATGTCAATAACACTTCATTTTGTTTAGGAACTATAGTTCCACCAAGTTCCACCAAGTTCCACCAACTTCTTCCTGTGACCAACTTTGTCTAGTTTCATGAATTCTATTAGAATGATTATATTTTTTGGTAATATGAAGAGCAATAAAGTACTGACTAATTTTCCTCCTTTTTAGAAAAAATTGTCTTCTTCAAATATTCATCTTGAATCATAGCCACAAAGAATTGTGATATTTAATCAATGAGAAACATATCACTAATCATTGAATGACTTTCATCCATAATACTTAGTCTAAATTCCCTATAAACAATATCAAACAAAATTTTTTCTCTACGTTTATGATCACTATTTTTTTATCCATTAGACTCTGTTTGATTAACTTGAGCTGTCAGATTCTATCTGATCTTCTCAATACACTATCCTCAGTCCACTAAAATCTATTTTATTACCTCTATCTATTTGAATCAACCCTCTAGCCTTAGTCTACTAGCCTCTATTTGAATACCTTAATTGTTTTGTATAAAAAAGTGCTTCTCCAAATATTCAAGAACTTGTTTGTGAAATTATTATTAGCTCACAAATCATCATAAGTAGTTACAAATATTAAAATAATATTTCACCTTCAAGTAGTGAATATATTAAGTAAGGAATATATCCAAAATCTTCCAAAGGAAAGAACAGAAATCATCTTCTTCCAAGATAAAAAGACTTGGGAACTTCTTCTCTTCTTCAACAATCTTGGATAATTTTACTAAACCTCCATGCATATCCTAATTTAAAACCTACTAAATATATTTAATCTAATAAAATAATTATAATTCATTAATAACCATTAACCACCATAGACAATAGATTCAATACTAAATAGTTTGTCTCTTCAAAGTCCAACTTAGAGGCACTCACAAGAGTCGATACATACCCTAGAATAAATTCACTTAGGTAAATGACTAATATCGAACCCACATAGTTGGTAGGTTCTAAAATGATCTTATCCCTGGCTTACTTTGAAGGTTGAATCACAATAGAGACCTATTTTTCTACCATGACCATTGAAGCCGACACCTATGAGATTGATAAAACTAGAAGAAATATCAATGATTGAGATTATAGGGAACTAGAAAAGGATAAAGAACAAGGGTTCTATAAATACTTATCCATGGACTGATCAAATGTTGGGTTTGGGTTTTTCTCTACATTTATGACTTCATCAACCTAAAAAGTGGGTATCCCTTGAGGAAGCGTGCTCTCTTGAGTATTTTTAGGACCCAAATCAAATGACCCATGAGAATCCACCTTTTTAGGATCTTTGGTTAGTGGTACCTCCATCATAAGAGTATAAGAAATCATGATCTCTTACTGATGGATTTCATTGGATACATTCTCCACAGATAAAGCTTCCCAATTCCAGAATATTGATCAGCACACAATGTATAAAGAGACTAATTATGCATAAATAAGAAGACTTAACTCCTTTAAACTATTTATTTAAATTCATAAAATCTTCTAAATAGATGATGATTTCAATATGGGTGAGCATTTATTACAATTTTAGTGGGTAATTAGGTGGATTATCAATCCCTGTCATATCTCCTTTAGTGAAAAAAACATTTTAGATACATAAATTAGGGTCCAAGTTCATCCTTTATTCAATTACACCTACCATGGACCTAGTGGTAACCCCATTAGAAGGAGTGGGAACCAAAAAACCTTAAAGGTATGATGTATTGTGGTTTGTGGAGGTCAATATGGTATCTTATCAAACCCATGAATCTTCAAGGAAGTAACATTAAAATAAATTTACACAAAAGTAAGTGTAATATTTAACTGTTGATCCTAAGAAAATATGGGTTTCTAATAAGTTATCATTATTTCATTCTCATACATACTTGATGGTTAATCTTTTAAAATTGATGATTGGTCAATTTATAGGGATTAACCCCTGAGAGTTTGAAGTTACCACCTTGATGTGCCTTGTCAAATTAGAAGCACCCCTGTCCCCTGTCATGATTTACCCATCCACCAAGCTTCAAAATTCCCCTAAAATGGTAGCTCCCTCAATATGTTGGACATGGGTTTACAAATAAGAAAGACCATTGGAAGGAGGATTATGGATCACATCAAGAAAACCTAAATCCTAGCAAGCTCCTTTTGGGAAGTTAGAGGGTCAGTAACATCTATGACTGTTAGTAGATCCTCCAATGTGTATAAGGATTCTGGAAATAAAATAGATCTAGTTATGAAAATACAATTCAATAATAATTATATAACATCACAACCAAGTAAGTTTCCCATATCTGTATTCTTTTATCCTCCTTTTTTGATGGAAGTGGGTGGGGTTCTCTCTATTGATATTTTTTCCACCAAATATATGGTCCCATCAGTGGGAATATAAACTCCACCCAAGGCATATTTCTCAAAATATATATGATTGGATACATATCACTCAAGTTTAGTGAGGGATAGGATGATTCTAAAATCAATAAAAATGATTTTATATACTAAACAAATCAAGGATGAGTTATGAGAACTAACCATAATGAAAGAAACATTTAACCAATGAATTTGATCTCCATTGAAACTTTACTTTAGATGATGGAAGGATAGTCCATGCATTTTAAAATATTGACATTAGAGGAGGAAAGTGAGAATGGACTCCCTCAATCTCTTATTTTATGAGTCTCTGGCTCAGGAATTAATCACATGCCTCTAGAGAAGATGATCTCTCCACCCCAATGGAGATACCAGCTACAGTATACCTTGGTGATTTTATTAGAAATAGCTATATTTCCACCCTTTCAAATTTATATGATGTTTTTTATTAGAAATTGTTTCCTATTTAAAATAATAAAATAATAAGTACTATGTTATAAGAGTTATATCCTTAGTATTGAAAAATCAATCCCACTCTATAGTATATTTATCCAACACCCCTTCTATGGTGATTTGATCCATTATTTCCTTCACTCATTTCATGTTGGGGATTTTGATTTCAATGGCATAGGCAAAATCTCTAGCTCTCAGATTAATATTCCTATCACCACATGATTAGTATCATTATTGAAGTCTAGGGATGCATGTATATTAGTGATTTAATGAATATTATTTCTAAACTATAGAATTTCCCATAGATCCCTGATGTTGGAGGACCAGTTCTACCAAAATTAGGCCACCTCAGGCCGTACATAATCTGATGAATCCTTATATGATTGTAAAGAGGACTCTGGATCCTTCAATTTCACTAGTTTTATGGGCCTTTCAACCTTAGTAAAAGTTTGAATAACATGAACGTGAGTCTCTTATCATCAGTAAATAATAGTTAATATCTGTTTAAATTCAATATTCATTGGATCTTCTACCTTGAGTTGTCATGCAACCCATGATCAGGGTCATTTTGACAGCCTCAGGGCTCTATTATTGTCACTCTCTAAATTACCCCTTTTTCTTCACTTTCACTATACTAGAGTCACAATTATGGAAATTAAAGGAACACATTTCACCAACATCTATTGAGGGTATTAATAAATCCTTGAATTAGTATATCTGAGGGTTAACCTGAAAAATGTTCTCAATGGGGGTAACTTGATCACTACCTGGGAGACTTCATAATCCACTATTACCTAGATATTTCTTGCTACCATTGGATGTTTTTCTGATAAAATGTATGTTGAATGCAACATGGTTGGATATTATAGACAACTAAATTTTCATGAAAACCTATAAGTAATGTAAGACTCACATATGACATTTCCATTTATCTATATCTCCAATACATAGTCTCTAAAATCCATTATATATGACCTCATATTATATTTTTGAGTTCATTGTCAACAATTGTCTCAGTGGGAGTATCACTGTATGAGAATAAGTTGAACTCATCTGATAAACTCAAAGTCTTTAGAGATTATCCATAATTTAATGACAAATTCTTGATACTAGAGACAACTTGAATGAAATGGTGGATCCAACATTTAGAAATACCAACTTCACTAAGGACCATATATGAATTAAAATGCACTATTTCCCATCCCCAAATCACCACAAATGTCCCTAAAATATGAAAAGGGTCCTTCCTACAAAAATTTGCTTCAATCACTGGTGGATATTTTCCAAAATAGGTGCTTATGATCCCATATGCTCCCTTGAACTAACTTGGATTCCATAACAAATGATCTTGGCCTTATGCTGTCATTTGAATGGAAAACTACAAAAAGATTAGTGATCAACCACATCACTAGAAATCCATCCAGCTGGGTCCTCATAGGGATGTCATGATTGATAGTATAAACCAATTTTTCATACTGACCTTATTCTAATATATTCCAATACTTGACCAAGATTCCCACTTTTCCATTGTAATCCATCCTGTTAGGTGTACACAGCTTGGTCCTTTCCTAAAGGACTTCAAGATGGTGTTCATCTATACTTTTGAGTGGATGTCAGCTTGTAGGTGAGGATATTCCCCTATGAAATGCAAATTCAGCTTTAATAATTTTTGGGATAAAGAATAAATCTATTCAGAATCCTCCCATGTCACTTTTAGTGGGATAAATTTTTAATACATAGCCCCAAGGATGGGCTACCCTTAGACTTTATAAGTATACCACAAACTGACACCCAATTTACTGTGTGTTAGATGGAAATTCTTAGTTTTAGGGATCCATCAGCTCAACAAATCTAGGTCTAAGTTAGAGTGTTTATATACATTTGTTTTAGAGATCTAAATGACTTCATAAATAGTGACTTCCTTAATCTCAACTTTAAATTCAGCGCATGTCTTATGAACCCAGTATTCCCAAATACATTTAGGCTTAACTCCTACTGTACAAAAGTCTCAATATTTATTGAATAATTTTTTTCTGATTAGTATTGGAGCAACAAATAAAGGATGATAAGTGATGTTACTTTAGTTAAAAAATGTGAGGCTTCATGTTTGGAGCACTAATACCATGGTACATCTGGCACATTGGGTGCATTGTCCCCTCATTTTTGTAAAAAACCTTAGAAGAAATATTGTATTTAGTTATGTTTGTATACTCTCTAAACCGGTAGTGTGGTTTATAGTAATTTAATATAACAACATGATATTTTTAAACATAGATATTACATCATTTTATATGAATATTCTATATATAATATCACGATCCATTCAAGAATCATGAAGGTTTAGTGTCTTTAGATACTAGATATATAAACCTATTTTTTATATATATTCTTCATTGTCTATCATAATTTTCTTCCCACTTTTAACGCTTCTTGACATACCCTAATTATATATTTCTTCATAACTTAGGGAAAAGAAACATAAGGGTGAGATCAGATTCTTAGTAAGGGATAACATGAGAGATATCAATCTATGATCATATTGAAGCATAAGATAAGAATAAGGGTATGAGATCATAACCATAATTTACAAATTTCATATCCAATATTTCAAAGATCATAAACATGATTCATGGAACTAAGAATTATTATTTAAAAATATATGAATCATAAGAGTGATAAGTCTTCATAAATCAATCCTATACCATAAGTTCATTTCATAGAAGAATATCACCATCATAAGTATAGAAACCATTTCATATATCAAGGTTAAAAACCAAGACCATAAAATCATAGTGGATTAGGAATCATTACTTATTTCCCTTTATGGATCAATCACATTGACTTTTTTACCATAGTGGATTAAGCACATTGACTTATTTCCCATAGTGGATCAAGCACATTGACTTATTTCCCATAGTTATCTCATGGGATATAAAACTTTACCCAATGCATTGGAAGGATATATAATTCATGCCCATCCTATCATATAATGAAAGCCATAAATATGAATTCCAAAAGATCATAAAACATTCATCACATCATCATATCATAACCCATACAAAGAAAATCAGTTTCATAAACATTTCATAATTTTATCATATCATAACCCATGGAAAATAAACAGGTTTCATAAGAATCTCATAATAATACTCATAAAATATAAAGAGAAAGAATAAGGATGGTATCATTGGATAATATCCCCAATAAAACATAATTAACATTAAAGGATGTTGACATATATAAAATTCATTTAAAAGATTCACTGAAATATTTCCTAAGGAAAACACCCTTTTCACTTTGAAATAACTTATTCAAATCTAAAAAAATTACCAAAATTTTAAGGAAAAAATTTCTTTAAAAATAAACTTGGAAACTTCTAAAGGAATATTTGAAACATTTATGGGTCATGATGGTAGGAAATTCCATTTATTCCATATAAGTTAAAATAAAAAATTCCTTTCACACTTTTATAAAAATTCAAAAAGTACCTTGTTCAAAAAGAGAAAAGAAGATTCCTCTTAAACCATTTTTTAAAAGTCAATAATGGGTAAAAATGAATTTTAAATAATCATAGGATAATATTAAAACATTCTTAAAAACATTTTTAGAAAATATAGATATGTTAGAATTTTTTTTTCAACCGAAGAGAGAAATAAATCCAGTTTTCCTTAAAAATGTTTTTTTTTGATATTTTGAGTTCTTAAAGAGAGGAAAATGAAAGTAAAACATGTAATATCTAGAAATAAATAAATGATAATAAAAATTAGATGTATTTTTTAGATAAGGATAATATAATTTATATTGGAACCAAAAATATTTTTCAATCCCTAAAGGTGAATTTTTCTTAAAAAGAAATAAACACCCTGGGATAATGAATCATTTATGAGCCAGGGGACCACAAGCGCACAACTTCTGATGATTATGCACAACCTTAAGTTTCATTTCACAAATAAATTGCATGTAAAATAATATATTGAAGAGACCAAGTTTCATGGTCTCTATAGAGGGACCAAAATTCCATAGGGGTGGGGTGCACAATATTGGACCATTGCATGCAACCCTGACCATCATGCAAACCATTTGCATGAAAAAGGTGTCAATGAACTAAATCCTTCCATGGAGCTCTCTTGATGGAAAAATAACTCTCATTACAAAAAAAATATTTGGTTTATGTAGAGAAAGCTACAAGCTCAAAGATTCCCATTTCAGCTATAAATAGAGAATCACCCCCTATTTGGGGGACCGCTCTCGAAGTTGAAGCATTGAATCTCGCTCGTGAAACCCAGACTTATGTGACAATCAAAAAAATCCAAACTTCATGGAATCCCAAAGGTATATAAATTTCATGACTGAATTTACATGGCCTCCAACTTGTCTTGGCTCATGTTTTAGGCATCATCATACAACTTCTTATGATAGGAAAAATGAGTGCGTTCAATATGACTTAGGCACAACCCTATGATTTTCTTGAATTTTGTAGTTGCACATAACTATGCCCCCTATATCCATGTGATATACTTTGGATAGAACCTAAAGTCCATGAAACCCTACTTTTTCAGGAAAATATATATTTTTTCACAACATCATTCAAGTACTTTACCTAATGCCTCCTTCCACCAAACAAATTTGCAAAAAAGTTGAGTGTTCATGTTCCCTACACCTACTCCAACTGGTTCTATTAGTGGATTGATCTTCTACGTGACTAATATCATCAACCTTCATGTATGAACTCTTTATATGACATGGATGGTTGAATTTTTTTTTGATCCTAATCATTGGAGCCCTAATGCCTCTTTCTCCTAAAATAGGCACCTTAACACTAATAACCCTAATTTCTACTCCTCCTCAATGATGTTTATGCCATGCCCCACCTAAAGGTTCATGAGAAGTAGATGCGTAAGCCTCAAAGTTGGAATCATCAAGGGAAACTTCACACCTTTCTTGGTAGGGAGATATTATGATAAATCTTCCTCTCCCACATGGAAATGGTACCCCTAGGTGTAGCCTCGTGATATTCAAGTTGCATAAAGTAAAACTACCTAACTCAACATCTTAGTAGTATGATATTAAACTACATTACAATATCCCCAAAACATGACATTAAACATTAGTCTTACCCTATGAGATAAACATAGGATTCCCCAAGTACGATCATCATGGTATGACAACTTTTTCCCCACTATGGGATGATCCTTATCCGTTAGGTAGCTCACATGCGTAAGCCCCACACCATCCTTACCTACCATGGGATGATCCTCCCCCTTTAGGAATCTGACACTCGTAATCCTCAAACCATTCTTCCCCATAATGGGATGATCCTCCTCATTTAGGAAGATCACATTCATAAGCCCAAAACCATCCTTTCCCACCATGGTATGATCCTCATTCATTGGTAAGCCTCTATGTGTAATCCCCACACCATCACACATTGAATCTCCTTCCATGACTTGAGTATCCTTACCAAATGAAATTAAACTGCATGGACTAGTCTTATCACACAACCTTAAACTGTAGCATCAAACTATGTGGGTTTTAATCCTTGAATCCTAAAAGGGTACGTAGGACACCTCTATAAAGTTCAATCTCAACATCTTAAAAAACATAGGATACCTCCCTGAGATTAAATCCCAACACCCCAACACCACTAAATCACATGTCCTACTTATGGGAGACAAAAACCTTAAAGTGTTATCATATTACCCCTTAGGAATACAATTAACCAAACCCTCAAGTGTGATCATCTCCCCCCTATGGATACACTCAACAAAACCCTCAAGTTTTATCATCTCCCCCTAGGGGACACACTTAAATAAACCATCAAGTGTGTTCATATCCCCCCATGGAGATACACTTAACAAAAATCTCAAGTGTGATCATCTTCCCCCTCAGGGACATACTCAACCAAACCCTCAAGTGTGATCATATTCCCCATAGGGAAACACTCAAATAAACCCTCATGTGTGATCATATTTTTAAGATATAGATTTTTACATATGAGGTATGGATCCTTTAAATTTTGGTAAGCCTCTTTGAGTTTTTTTGGGTTTAGACTCAAAAAACATGCCCTTAGTCTAGTCAGTTAATTTTTGGGAAGAAGGTAGTAGGGGGAAGGAGGATAGCTATAGAACTAATTCATGACTTAAATTTAATTCACGATGAGAATGAAATTCACAATATGAATTGGACTGGCTAGACCCCATAAAAGACGTGAATTGGGTTTTCCCATAATAGAAAAACCCTAAGGAATTCATGACGTGAATTATATTCACATCATGAATATGTACTGACATATTTTTTTTAAAAGTTGATAAACCCTTATTTTTTTTAAAAAACTACTATTTACACATAGTATCACACACTGAGAGCTCCCTATTTACCTCCCACCTAGGCTATGGGGTAAATTCCTCATCCAAACTCTGATCGAGCCTCCATTCATCATGTTGGAAGCACATGATAAGCGATTATATTCTATTACTTTTTTTCTTAGTTTATCACACCATATTTGGCTTTATTTTGGTTTGAGCTAATATGACCTATTTTCATGTCATTTATCCACTTCTCCATTTTCTCTCATTCTAGGCTGAACGAAGGGCCAATACTGGATGAGGAATCTACTACAGACACAAGTTAGGTGGTCTAGTAATTATCCCTCAAGGATTAATGATTTATATTATCTTTTGTGATACCACACACTATATTTTCCATGTATTGGCATACAAATACTCTTACCCATTATTTAATTTGTTAGCCTTGATATAAATGACATCGTGCTTACTTATTCTTATTGGGATAGGTCCCCATTGACTAATTTGACCCCTTGAGGTGTGACAATAGAATTTACCCTTAATATTATAATTTTTTATGTGACCAAACCATATTCTATGAGGTTTAGATTGACTCCAAAATGTAATAACAAGAATTAATTAAATAGAAAGTGAGTGGCATGACCACATTACATTAAATTACATAAAAAATGGTTACACACTTTTTTAAGTGGAACATTAATGAATTATAAATCCTATTTGACTGCTTATACCTATGATACTTGGGAATGGTGTCCCATACACTTGTGATACTTATGCATAACATCCCTACTGATATGATAATCAGACATGGCATCCCATAAACTTGTGATACTCAAGCATAACATCCATATTGATATAATAATCAGGCATGATGTCCCATATATTTGTGATACTCGTGCATGGAGTCCCATATACTTATGATACTTGGGCATGGAGACCCTTATGAATTATGACACTTAGGCATGACATCCCTATAACCTTGTGAGACTCGAGTGAATAGACATGAATGCTTAAGTTACACCTCAAGAACTCACTAGAACTACGTATGTATATATATATATATATATATTTATAAACATCATTACATATAACACACACACACACATATGCATACACACTTATATGTATATGTTCATGGTCAAATTTGTTTAGAGGTTTCCCCAGCACATGCCGACATAGGTAGTTTTGGCCTGGTGTCCTTGAGAAACAAGAGTCAACCCTTTACAATTTACATTACTACTTTACCATTATTATATATGTAAACTGATCATATTATATGTTCTAGATAGATAGTTACAGAAACCATTGATGGTGGACTATTGAGTATATCTCACACCCTGTTCAGGTCATTGTTTGGTACTCGTAAAGAATTCATGGATGCAGGTAGGGATAAGGGAAAGCGCCCGGTCTAGGATGATTGATTGATTATAGCATGGGATTGAGCCTTGGATACTAATTATGTTGGATATCCTTTTTGTTTTTTTTATTTATTTTATTGTACCTATATGTATGTATGCCTATATTTTGTATAACACCATGACATACTCATCATTTTGTTTATGGTTCCACTTTTGGCTTGATGTATTATTACTACCTAGATGGTTTAATTCTATTGATATTTTGTATTTATTATGATTCCATTATTTATTCTTTATCTCACCTAAATAATACTCTAATTATGAGGGTATAGTATCCCCTCTAATGACATATTTCAATTTATAAAGTGTATGGGTGTTTATAAATTAGAAATGGTGATATATGTAATTCAACCATTTAAAAAGATTTATATATAAATAAGTATGAACTTAAATAAATTTAAATTATAAAATGAAACAGTCTCTATTAAATGAGGATTTCAATTAAAAATTAAAGGGTGTTTCCTCTATAACTTGAAATTGACACTCTTTATACCAAGACCCCTGACCTATAGAAGATAAATTAACCTTGAATTGACCTTAGTACTGAGAAATCAGTAGTGTCTCTTGCATTTCTTATAATTTGTACATCACCCAGACCTAGATTTTGGAGTAGGTAGAGGGGTGTGACTTTTATATAATAAGGATTTGTACCTATTCTATTATTATACCTATGGATTATGACATTATCATATCCTATCTAAGGCATGTGGTTGTATTTTTTAGATCTATGAAACCATGATGTTTTTTATTCATGAACAAGTCGGGTGGTGATTACCATGCTTTAGATGTGGTGGGTCCTGATCCACCAGTGTTACCTCTAGTGGTGATACCTACAATATCTCTTTCTTTTCCTGATGTGGGTAATGATTCATAGTTTCAAGAGGGATTCCTGAATCATATTCATACCATACAGGGAGCCCCATGATATTCCCTTACTATGGAAAAGTTAACATGAGAATTTCAACAGCAACATCCACCCACATTTTTGGGGGATAGTGGACCTCGGGATGTAGATTCATGGATGGAGTCCATTCTAACTATATTTGAGCACCTTAAGACACATCCTGAGAGTAGTTTGAAACTTGTTGTGTTTATGATTTAAGATTTAGGCAAACTATGGTGGGATTTTATCACCCAGGAAGATCTTCATCAAGGTATGGCCCGGGTGGGATTTCAGACAGTATTTTATGACCATTTCTTTCCCCAGACACTAAGGGTAGACTGATCTAGAGAGTTTATGCATCTACAACTGGGTACTATGTCTATGATGGACTATTATATTTGATTGATGGATCTCTAATGCTTCATGCTGACTCTTTATAGTGACACATTGACGATGATGAGATGTTATGAGGATGAGATCATATATGACATCAGATCTCAAGTGAATGTATTTCAGTTTCACACTATTCTGGAAATAGTAAACCCAACCCTCATTATCGAGAGGAACCTGAGGAAAGATGATTGTGTGGGACTAGGTGGTTTATAACCAAGAAAAGGAAACAATTTGACTAGAGGATGAAAATATCACATTGAGACTACATGCTAGGTAGCAGAATCCAAATGAAACCCACTGATAGTTTTGTGGTTTAACACCAATGTAGAAATCCAGAAATCCCAATGTTCCAAAGACCCCATTGAGTGATGAGAAAGTGGATGATTGGGTCATATTTATCATTTTTTGTAGGACCTTCCCATTTATCTATAGTGATAGAGGATCCATGTCATTTCCTCCATGATTAGGATCATTGGTTCCTCACCAAGAAGGTAGCTTGAGTACTATTGATCATTTAGGTAGAGGAGGTATTCATGGACAAGGTAGATAGACTTTAGATGTACAACAACATTAGGGTGAACCTGATCATGGTAGTCAGGTTGTATCTCAGTGCCGTATATCAGTACATATCTATACAATGAATCCTTTTCCAAATGTGTATAGTACCGAGCCATCTATAGTTTGAGGTACTATTCTAATAGCCTCTACATTAGTTTATGAATTATTTGACACTAGACCTTTGAATTTGTTCATATCAACGGTTGTTGTGAAAAGTATTATACTTGAAATTCTATAATTTTGTGGGGTGATGAACCTTGATACTCATTTGGGTATATGTTCAAAGAGTGTACATCAGTGAAATGAGTCCCCCCTTGAGATAGGTGGCTATCGTTTTCTATAGAACCTATTATTCCTCGAGATGGATGGTTTTGAAATCATTATCAGGATAGAATGGTTGGTTCTTTACCGTTAAAAGTGGATTTCTATCAACAAATTATGTCCTTTATATCACCAGGGGGTGGTAGTTATATACTTAAGGGTGACTGGAATGTCCAAAAAAGTTGAGCAGGACTAGAGCATCATGGATTGGGCTGGGTGAAAGTCTAGATCACTATTCTTTTTCTAGATGATTGGGGAGTATGTCAAGCTAATTTCCCTATGATAGTTGATTGATTCAGAGATGTATTACCTAATTAATTTTCCAAACTACCTTCTAAGAGAGAGGTGGAGTTTTCTATTAATCTAGTTCCAAAAGTTGCACCAGTATCAATTCCTATTTATAGGATGGCTACTACTAAGTTAAAGGAGATCAAGAGGAAGCTATAGGATTTGGAAGATAAGGGTTTTATA
This sequence comes from Viscum album, assembly GCA_963277665.1. Lineage (NCBI taxonomy): Eukaryota > Viridiplantae > Streptophyta > Magnoliopsida > Santalales > Viscaceae > Viscum > Viscum album. Next base: position 266,993,398 of record OY728135.1, read on the forward strand.
CGAACCAACACTTCACCATGGGATTAAACTATCCTTTTCACCAAGAATTCAGATGGAACCCTCAAGATTTTTGTGGATTATCATTGGTTGAACCATCTTATGGTTAAGAACCAGTATCCACTACCACGTATTGACAAACTCTTCAACAAGATCTGAGGAGAAAGGGTTTTCTACAAGATTTATTTGAGGTTAGGATACCATCTGGTATGAGTTAAACCATCATACATACCTTGTACAACATTTTTCAGTAGGTATGGTCTTTTTGAGTATCTATTTATACCATTTGGTCTCACGAACACCCCGTCTATTTTTATGGATTTGATGAATAAGGTTTTCCACATGTATATGGATTCATTTGTGGTAGTCTTCTTAGATGATACCTTAGTGTATTATCTCACTCAACATGACCATAAATAAATCTTGAGATCATATTGAATACATTAATAGAGAACTGGATGTATGCTAAGATAACTAAATTTCACTTCTAGATAAAAAAAGGTTCACTTTTTGGGTCACATTATCTCAGAGACAAGAGTATCAGTTGACCTAGATAAGGTGAGCATTGTTATTTCTTGGATGCATCCCAAAAATATATTTGAAATATGAAGTTTCTTAGGGATAGTTGAATATTACATGAACTTTATAAATAACTTATCATGTATTGAAATACCTCTTACCATATTGAATAAGAAGGGGTAAATTTCATGTGTTTAGAATCTAGTGAGACAACCTTTTAGTAGCTAAAAGAAATATTGAATTCAACTCTAGTACTGATTCTTATAGAGCCTAGAAAAATCCATACAGTCTATAGTGATGTATCAGGAATCAGTCTAGGAGTAGTTTGGATGTAGGAATATTGATTTGTGTCATACAAGACTCATTGATTTATACCTCATGGGTTGAATTACCCGATGCACGATCTCAATCTAGCAACTTTAGTTCACACCTTGCACTGTTGGAGGAATTATCTATTTGGAGAGTATTTTATAGTTTTTACAGACCAAAAAAGACTCAAATATATATTTTAAAAGCATGAATTGAACCTCAGATAGAGAATATGGGTTGAATACCTTCAGTTCTTTGACTTTGAGCTTTCCTATATGTCTGGAAAGGGTAATACAGTTGCTGATGCTCTCTTCCGGAATACATAGACGCAATTTATTATAGAAGCCAATGATGAATTAAAGTTGATGGAACTTATTTTTAAGATGAATATAGAGGTTTGTGATATTCAATAGTTTCCTTTCCTTATGGACTTAGCGATAACCTCATCACTTCTGGATAGAGTGAAGATGAGGCAATTCTCTCACTCCAAGGGCTTAGTCCTAAGGGAGATCCTTTTAGATGGGGATCCACCATCAGGTTGGTATCTCATTGGATATGAGACCCTTATTGTTAATGGGAATTTTTGGGTTCTTAAAAACATGTGGGAGAAACTAAAATGAGAGTCCCATGCTTCATATAGGACATTACACCTAGGTATTTCAAAGATGTATCAAGATATGCACTGCTAGTATTGGTGGCCTAGGTTGAAATGTTAGATCGTGGGATTTATCACTAGGTGTTTCACCTGTTAGTAGGATAATGGGGATCACCAGTGGAATACTATCTTGTTAAAACCATTATTTATTCTGAAATGGAAATGGGATGATGTCATTATGGATTTTGTGACCAATTTTTCGAGGTCGCCCAAGGTAGCGACACAGTTTGGGTAGTCATGGACAGGAAAATGAAGGTCACCCATTTTCTTCTTATCAAGGAGAGATTCTTAGTGGATGATCTTGGGAGACTATATGTATGTGAGATTACATGCCTACATGGGGTCCCTTTTACTATCATTTTATATAGAGTCACTAATTTTACATCAAGGTTTTGGAAGGGGTTACAAAAAGCACTGGGTTCACAGGTACTTCTAAGTAAAACTTACCACCCACAGACTAATGATTAGTTGGAATGGAAAATAAAGGTAGCAGAGGACATGCTTCGAGTGTGTTTACTTGATTTTAGAGGTTTTTGAGATAAATATATACCTCTTTTAGAGTTCTGATGCAATAATATTTAACAAGAAACCATGTAGATGGATCCTTATGAGGCCTTATATGGTAGTTCATGTCGTTCATCTATGTGCAAGCTAGAGGTAGGGGAGACAGTACTATTATGACCTTGTATTATCCAGGAAAATTTAGAGCAGGTATAACTTATCAGGAAGCATATGTTTAATGGTCAATCTAGACATAAATTTTTTGCTGATCACCATTGATGACCTCGAGAGTTTGAGGTTGGGGATTATGTTTTATTACATGATTCAATATAGATAGATTCAAAAGATAGGGTAATCTATCACCTAATTATGTTAGGAATTTCAAGATATTAGTGAGAGTTGGACTAGTATCCTATCAGATAGCTCTTACTCATAGGTAACGAGCTATGCACAAAATATTTCTTATATCAGAGCTTCATCGATATCATGCCAACTCATATCATACTTTTGATCTTGAAGATATATAATTATAAGATGATGCTTCTTTTAATAAGTATCCTATTCATATCATTGATCAGAGTATGGAGGCTCTATGAGGTAGGTCTGTCCCTCTAGTATGGGTGATATGGAAGAATGACTATGAATAGTGTGAGATTTGGGAGAGACAGAACGATGTATGTGATCAGTGGACTGAGTTTTTCTTAGATGAAGCTTTACTTATCTTGGAAGGGAAACTCAGAGACAAGTTGTTTTATGGGGGTAAGACTATAAGATCTTAGTTTTTCCATATGAGGTGTAGATCCTTTAAATTTTAGTAATCCCTAGTTGAGTTTTTATTTTTGGTTTAGAACCATAAACCTTTCCTTTAGGGTGGTTATTTTTTTTGGGAAGAAGGTAGTAGGGGGATCAATGCTGAATATATAACCAATTCATGACATGAATGAAATTCATGATGTGAATTATTCTGTAAAAACCCCATACACAACATGAATTTGTTTTTACCACAGGAGGAAAAACCCAAGGAATTCATGACCTGAATTATATTCATGTTGTGAATATTCTATGACTTGTTTTTTTAATGGGGAAAGAACCCTTATTCTTTTTTTGAAACCTTCATCTTTCTATACATAAACTCACATAAAGAGATCCCTCTTTACCTCCAACCTACTCTATGAGGTAAAGTCCTCATCCAGACTCTGATCGATCCACCGTTCATCATGTTAGAAGCACATAGGTAAGAGGTTTAATCCAATTCCTTCATTTCTCAGTTTATCTCACCATCTTTAGTGGTATTTTGGTGTGAGATAATATGACCTATTTTCTGGTCATTTTTTTATTTCTCCATTTCTCTTGTTTTAGGATGAACCAAGGGCCAATGCCGGATGATAAATCAACTATGGGAATAAGTTATGAAATCTAGTGATTATTCCTCAAGTCTTGATGCTTTATATTATGCATTGTGATACTGAACACCATATTTTCCATGAATTTCCTTAAAAACACACTTATATGTTGTTTAATTTGTTATCTTTAATATAAATGACCATGTGCCTCCATATTCTTATTAGGATAGGTCTCCATTAACTAATTCCACCCCTTGAGGTGTGCCTATGGAATTTACCCTTGTTATTATAAATTCTTATATGACCATACCATCTTCCATGAGGTTTGGATTGACTCTTAAATATAATAACTAGAATGAATTAAATAGAAAGTGAGTGGTACAATCACATCACATGAATTTACATAAAAAATGGTTATTCCCTTGTTTAAGTGGAATTTTAATGAATTATAAATTCTATTTGACTACTTATACTTGTGATACTCAGACATAGAATCCTATTAAACTGTGATACTCGAGCATGGAATACCTATTGATGTGATACTTGGGCATGGTGTCCCATACACTATTATTACTTAAGCATAACATCCCTAATGATATGATACACGAGAATGAAATCCCATATACTTGTGATACTAAGGCATAACGTCCCATATACCTGTAATAATTGTGCATGTAAAACCTTATGACATATGATGCTTGGACATGAAATCCCCTACAACCTTGTGAGACTTGAGTGACTGGACATGGGTTCATGAGTTATTCCTTAGGTCATAACTATCACTACATATGTATATATGGATATAAATTTCATTACATATATAGAACATATATATACATATATGAATACACACTTATATGAATATGTTCATGGTAAAATCTATTTAGAGGTTTCTACGACATGAATTGAAGTAGGTAGTGTCAGCTTGGTGTCCTTTCAAAACAAAATCTTACCCTTTCTAATTTACATTACCTATTTACCATTTTTATATACACACATTTCTCATATTAAATGTACTGGATAGATAGTTATAGACACCATTAGTGGTGTCCTACTGGGTATAATTCAAACCCTATTTAGACCACTGTTTGGTATCTGGATAGACTTTATGGATTCAGTTAGGGACAAGGGAAATCTCCCGATCTTGGATGCTTGATTGATTATAACATGGGATCTTGGGAGCACGGGACTGATCCCTGGCTCGTGATGCAATTGGATAGACTATTTGGTATTTTATTCATTTTTTAAACTTTTATATATATATTCCTAGATTTTTTATATCTCCATGACATACTCATAATTTTTTATGGTTCCACTTTTGGGTTGATGTATTATTACTTCCTGGATGGTTTAATTCTACTGTTATTTTGTCTTTATTAAGCTTCCACTATTTATTCATTATATCACCATTTTTTACTCTGATTATGAGAGTATAGTATTCTGATTATACCAATATGGATCCTCACTAATAGTTAGCAGCCTATGGAATATAAAGAGGCATGCTTGAGTTCATGTGGCCACTGATTCAGCTATTGTTATCAAGCGAGTCAGTTTGGGACGTCACAATCTTCCCCCTAGAGACAAAGTTAACCAAACCCTCAAGTGTGATCACCCCCCTGGGGATACACTTAACCACCCACATATCCCCATAATCTATTAAACCTATGATCCAAATTTCCCTATAAAATGTTAAAACTATGACAAACCTTATCCCCACAAGACAATAAACCTATGACTGACCTCTCCCACAAGATGTTAGACCTATGACCTTACTGTCCCCATAAGATGTTAAAACTGTGACCAACCTATCCCTACAAGACATTAAACCTATGAACTACCTATCCCCAAAAGATGTTAAACCTGCACCCAAATTTTCCCCACAATATGTTAAACCCATGGTCCACATGAATTATATACCCCATATAATAAACATGGGTTTCATAAGGTAAAAAGTCTCATATGCCTTATGACCCTAGGATTAACTACCCTGTGGTTGAAATGGGATTCCTTGGGTTCTTCTCCTAAGATGCCTCATATGAGAGATTCCTCTAACTTCAAAAGGGGAAGAATTTATAGATTCCCAAAATGCTCAATGTCCATAATTGCTCAGACATGCCCAATGTACCAACTACTCCAACCGCAGGTTGTCGCCCTATCAAGACAGAAGCAACACAATTAACTAATTCCCACCTTGATATGGAACTAAGAATGAGTTTCATAGATATTAATCAAATCTTTTAGGGATACTCAGACTAGGTAATGAGATCTAAGAAGGAATCCATGGAAGGAGGAACCGACTTCCCATCATTATATTTTGATCAAAGAGCCAACATCACCAACCACAGTAGTAGAGGAAGAACACCTTTGGAAAGAGGGAATGTAGAGAGAAAGAAAATTATGTCATCATCCCAACATGAGACCCCAATAAAAGGCATCATAAAAAATTTTCTCAACAAAAATTAAAGCATACAAAATCTCGATTAAAATAGGATTGAAACATAAATCCCTTACCCCAAGTATCATCCTTCTTTATATGCATTTGAACATACTATATAATAAATATAGATTTATTATAAAGGTATTAAATAACCATAATAATATTTTTCATACCATTTATGATTTACTTGTGACATATTATCACCCATTTACCAACAAATTGTTATTAAAAATCACAGTTCTGGGTGATAACTGCTTCATTTTTCATGCATGATTTGATTCAGCAGTCCCAGTCCTTGTACATTGATCATAGTTTCATAATTTAAAGACATTTAATCATGATATAAATATAATTTATACTCATTATATATATATATATAGAGTTATCCATAAATGATAGGGATAAAAAAATGAATTACACCATTCATGGAGATATAATAAACACTATTTTTACTTTTCAAAAGATCGAATGAAAGAAAGGTAAATAATAATTCACCTTTATAGAATAATTATAATAGAATATATATCATATATATTCATTAAATATATCCTTATTACCATCAAAGTAAAACATAAATGAAAAGCAAATCACATCGCTTCTTGGATGTGGTAGTCCACACGTACACATGAAAGACATTATCATTTTCTAATGGATTATAAGGTAAGATGTTAGATGTGATATTATAATTCGAAAATCATAATAATTTCATAAATATAATTTATAAAACTTAAACCCATAATAATACTCATACATGAAATATGCTGATAAAAAATGAATCGTATTGTTGTTAGGTACCAGGACGGGCAGTAGAAGCCGATGGGTCAAGAAATTAAAATATTTCGCGTCACCAGAGCGATGTAGCATAGTTGACTCTGGTGATATTATCTCGGTATGGTCTGATGACCACACATGGTTTAAATAGAGTACAAAAATGAACCAACATGTACCTGGTTCGAATCTGACGTGTGTAATCCTGTCACAAGATGCCGATGACCATTGCTCGAAGAATCCGATTTCAAAGCCATCTAGATCATACACACATGCCTCTTGAATATGGTCGCATGTTGTTTGTTAGAATCTGGGTGCTAGAACGGTACAAAAATAACCACTTCGATGTAGCGATGATCACCACAAGCAAGCGTCTTCGATCCGAGAAATCGTAACTTGAAGACCTTGCTTGTTTGAGAGAGTCTCTCTCTAGGATTTAGGAGGAAAGAGAGGGTCTCAATTCCAATGAATGAATAGTCATAAGGAGAAGAGCCTCTCTTAGATTATATAGTGAATATCTAAAATACCCGATATGGGTTCCCATCCCCCATGTAATAAATATTCACCATATAAGTATTATAAATATTTATTTATGACAAATTAAATTATTCCATAAATTATATTTATAATTTTATCACTAAATAAAATATATATATATATATATATATTAAATATATATTATGTGATAAACTTGAGTCTTTAACTCGACTCACTCTTCTGATAATATTAAACAAACCTAGGATATTTAAATCTGTTTGAATAATATTTTATTCTTGTATTTACTTAATCGCTTGTAAATACATGTTACAAATAAATTCAATGAATTATTATAAAATTGAATAATTAAATAATTTATTTATTCTTTGGTGATTCATAGAATTTGGATAATACCTAGACCCATAGTGGGGCCCATGAAGTACTATAATCCTATTCATCAGAATAGGTTAGATTCTCAAAGCGCTATTGTGTGTGACCCACTAAGCCCTTATCTCAATAGCAGTGATTAAAATATACTGACCAAGAGCTGGGTATAAAAACCTATCGAGGCACCTATAAATATAAGGAAAAGTCAAATCAATAACTACATTCCAATGAACATAGTCTATGTAATATAATCTCTTCAACATTGACATATCAATAAAGCAGAATGTACACCAGTGTCATCATCCTTTATCTTGATTTATTTTATATGTTGATCTATCCAGATGGTCTTACCTTCGACTACCATGGCCATAAATTTAATGAAAGTTCTACCATCTTAATAAACTAGGCCCAAGATATCTCTTCCTAATCTCAGATGAGACAAATCCTATATTGACCATTCAATCAATGTCATGTCACCAATTACATACCCAACACAAACTACCTCACCACAACTTCATTTACATGGGTTTCACCTTACATAAAAGTATGAAATTAAATGATATACATTGATAATGATATCAATTCTGGAGACCATTACACATGTCCATAGATAGGAATGACCAATGAAACCTGAAACATGCGGTGTTCCTATTTTTCAGGCCAGTCCTCATGATCTCAACTACTAGGGATCATCAAGTGTGAACTTCATGAGAAGAAGTTTCAATGCTTATGAGCCCACAACACCTGATAGTCACACATCATCTGTGTCCTTTCAGAATGATATAACTGGACCATAGGACATTACTTTAAGATTACTATCATAGCATCTTGAGGTTCTCATTATAGACTTGGAACTACTATAACCCATTGATACGACATATAATCTAAGGACATTACCATAAACAAAAGTGGATACAAAAGTATCTACACTATTATGACAAGATAAACACATGTATGTATAAAAAACTGCACACATGTAGTAGTAATCAAAGTACAAGACAAGTTGGGTATAGGGAACCCACTTTTAACACTCTCACTTGCACTAGATCCAACTGATAACAAGTATCAATCCACTAGCTCTCACATGAGAATCATGCTTCTACTGAGATATGGATTTAGTCAAGGGGTCTGCCACGTTGTCTTTTGTGGATACTCGACTAATTTTGACTTCAAATCTTTGAGTAAAATCCCTCATGAGATGAAACTTTCTAAGAATATGCTTTGTCCTCTAGTGAGACCTGGGCTCCTTGGAAAGCACCACTGCAAAATTATTATCACAATATACTGGAATAGGGTCTGCACTGCTAGGCATAACACACATGTTTGAGATAAAGCTGCATATCCAAATTACTTCCTTTGCTGCACTGAAAGATGTAATATATTTGGATTTTACTATAGAATCAGAAACCATATCTATCTTCGAGCTTCTCCAGCTCACTGCACCACCATTCAGGAAAAAGGCATAGCCTGACTGCGATTTCAGATCACCATGATCTGTCTGGAAACTAGCATTAGTTTATCGTCTCACTACTAGTTCCTCATCTCCTCCATACACTAGGAACATACCATTTGTACACCTCAAGTAATTTAGGATAATCTTAACAGCTGCCCGGTGCAACTATCGTAGATTGTATTGATATCTACCTAACATTCTTAAAGCAAAGGAAACATCAAACCTAGTACATAGCATGAAATACATGATTGAACCCACTACCAAGGCATAAGGTATTCTACTCATTCTTTCAATCTCCTCCTGTGTTTGTGGACACATTTTATTGGAGAGATTAATACCTTATGACATAGGCAACAACCCTCTCTTGGATTGTTCTATATTGTACATTTTGAGTACCTTGTCAATATATGTACATTGACTTATCCCAAACAACCTTTGAGATCTATCTCGATAGATCTTGATCCCTAGAATGTAGGCTGATTCACCTAATTCTTTCATGGAGAAGCATTCATTTAACCAAGTCTTAACTGACTGTAAGACTTTCACTTTGTTTCTCATAATTAATATGTCATCAACATACAACACTAGGAAAATGATGTAATTTCCATCACCCTTCTTATAGACACAAGGCTCGCTTTCATTTTTGAAAAAAAAAATCTTATGGACTCATCAAAACAAACATTCCGTGATCATGATGACTACTTAAATCCATAAATAGATCTCTACATCTTTCACACCTTATTGGAATTCTTTGACCAGACGAACCCTTCAGGTTGAGTCATATAGACATCTTTAACCAACTTATTATTTAGAAAATCAGTTTTGACATCCATTTTCCAAATTTTATAATCATTAAAAGATTCTATTGAAAGAAATATTATTATGGATTTCATCATTTATACTAGTGATAAGGTTTCATCATATTTGATGGCTTGACATTGCCTGAAACCCTTTGCAACCAATATTTCTTTATAGGTATTAACCTTACCATCCATGTCCATCTTTTTCTTGAATACCCATTTGAAACCAATGGGTTTTAAATCATCCAGAAGGTCTACTAAAATCCAAAATTGATTTTGGTACATGGAATCCATCTCAGAATTCATGGCATCTTTCCATTTATCATCTTCTATTCCTCATACTACTGTCCTATAGGTTAGAGTTTCATCATCTTAAAGGATTAATGTGTCACCTAACTTTTTTACAAGAAAACCATAACACTCTGTTTCTCTAACCTATCGAGTAGACCAATGTATTTTTGGTTTCTTGAGGATAATTTCTTCTTCCACTTTCTCTTTTGAATATTGTTCTCATACTAACTCTTGTGCATCCCGAGAATTAACTTCATAGAAGCCAATCTTTCTCCCACTATTTCCAATATAAATATGTTCCCTTTCTAGAAATATGGTTTGTCTTGCCACAACAAATTTTATATCTAATGGTTTATATAGGTAATATCATTTGGTTTCCTTAGGATAACCTATAAAGGTGCACTTCGTGCTTCTAGATGCTAATTTTTTACTTGGTAAAGTCTTGACAAATGCCTCGCATACCCATACATGTAAGTGTGAAAGATTGGGTTTCTTTCCACACCATAACTCATAGAGAATCCCATCTGTAGCTTTAGTTGGTACTCGGTTAAGGGTATATGTCATTGTCTATAAGGCGTATCCCTAGAAGGAAAATGGAAGAGTTACATGACTCATCATTGATCTGACCATGTAAAGCAAGGTCCTATTCCTACTTTCACTAACACCATTCCACTAGGGTGTATAAGGAGAAATGAGTTGGGATACTATCCCACACTCCTTCAAGTGATCAATGAAATCTTGGTTAAGATACTCTCCACCTCGGTCTGAGCAGAGTGCCTTGATCTTCTTACCAAGATGGTTTTGTACTTCATTTTAGTATTCCTTAAATATCCAAATGGAATCATACTTATAACGCATTAAGTAGATATATCCATACCTACTATAGTCATTTGTAAAAGTAATGAAGTATGAAAAATAACCCCTTTCCTCTACTGGAAATGGAACACATACATCAATATGTATTAATTTCAGTACTGTATTGGCTCTTTCTCCCTTCCCTGAGAAAGGTGATTTGGTCATTTTTCCTTGTAAACAAGCTTGACATATATCCAAGGGCTCTAACTATATTGACTCAAAATACCCTTCTTGATGTAATCTTCGTAAACGATTCTCATTTACATGACCTAGCCTGAAGTTCCATAGGCAGGTGATATATGTGTCATGTTGGATGGTTTTTTCATTGATTTGCATTATGGGGTTCTCAAGTTCAAGCATATATAAACCATTGTTAAGATATTCCATACTATAACAGATGTTATAACTATAAAAGAGGAAAAATTTATTTCCAAACTTGAAATAAAATCCCATAGTGTTTAAACTCGACACAAAGATTATGTTCCTGGTTACAGAAGGTACATAATAACAATTATTTAAAACTATAACCAAACCACTTGGCAAAGTAAGGTGATAATATCCCACTGCCAAGGCTTCCAGAGTTATACCATTTGCAGATCAGAGATCCACTTCACCTTTTTCAATCTTCTTAAAACTACTTGGTTCTTGTACATGAATACAAATGTGTGAGCCACATGCCATATCCAATACCCAACTTGTGGATAAAGATATATTGCATTCAATGAAAAAATACCTAAAGTAGAAGCATCAATTTTCTTCTTTTTGTTAGCTTTGTAATTCTTCTTCCAGTGGGATTTCTTTCCACATCTAAATTAGATAGCCTCCTGCTCATTACTTTTCCTCTAAATCTTTTTCTTCTTTGAAGGATGGTCCATTCGAGTCGTTGTCCTTGACTTGTCCTTGGACCCATTTTCCTTTCCTTTCTTTATTTTGTTCACCATAAGGATAGATGAATTGGTATTTTTCATATCCTTATTAGCTTGGTAAACTAAATCTAAAAGGTCTGGGAGTGACTTTGTCATATCATTCATGTTATAATTGAAAATGAAATTTAATAAGTTTGGAGGTAAAGTGGAAATAATGAGATCCACTTATAGATCTTGGTTAAATTTGAACCCAAGGGATTCAATCCTCTCAATGTACCTGATCATCTTGAGTACATGTGGACTGACTTAGTGCCCTTCTACTAGCCTGCACCAATAAAGGGCACTTGATATCTCAAACCTTTCTTATCTGGCTCTCTCCTGATATAATTCTTGGAGATGTGAAATCATCTTTTAGGCATCCTCATCCTCATTCATTTTCTACAATTGGATGGACATGGATAAAAACATGATGCATTAAACATCAAGTGTATCCTCTACGTGCTTTTTCCAATTATATTTTCCACCTCACTTGCTCCCTGAGGAGGCTCACCAGGGACTGAGGATTCCAGCACATAAATCTTCCTTTATTGGCATATTACTATGCACAAGAACCTGTACCACTCCTGGAAGTTATTTCCAGTCAGGATATTTTCTTTATCCAGAATTTATCATAGTGATAATGTACTTTTGGTGTTCGTGATTTCCATTTTAAAGCTACAAAAGATAAATATTAGCAGTTTTTACTTTATCTTGATTACCATTTTACATTTATGATTAATTAATTATTATATCATTTTAATGTCTCCCACTATTTTAATAAACTCTAATAGCCCTCACTATTGAATTTGGAATACTCTGTCACTTGAGTATTCTAGTGGAAAGGATCCTTAAAACTACTCCTTATAGTCTACAAGCTTTGACTATGCCACTACTTGGAGAGTTTCTAGGTAGGCACTATTATGGAAAACCACATTAAATCGCGGTTCCTTATACTATTGAGTAAATTCTCAACTTTTGGAATCTTAACCTGATTCCCTCAACATATTGCCCCTAAAGTGATATCAAGCTAGCTTTGGATACTTCTTTGTGACCAGCTTTAGTCAAGTCGATCCATCATTCAAATAGGTACTCCCTGGTAGTAAGGAGCACTCTCAACTTTGGTTGACGAGTACTCCGAACATCCAATTTTTATCAAATTTGAATAATGGAAGGCATTAATACTTGATGTTTATTTGAGGTATTTTTTTATTAACGAATATAATCCATTTTTATTTAACATGTTCAAACTAGATTATCATGCTCACAATTGAACATGCAATAGAAATTTACTCATCACATCCTTATGCATTTTTTATCTTGTTTACTATTCTATGTGATCAAGCAATAATCATGTAATCGCATAAAACAATAAACAATTCATAAAAGTAAATTATGCAATCTGATTGGTCTTAAGAATTATACTATGATTGATCCATAACAAATCAATCTTGACCTAGGGGCTTCCATACCTGGGTCAAAACTTGACTCATATCACAGCATGCCCCCAATGCATAGTGCTCGGCTCCTGTCTAGATTTCCACCTCAACTTGGTAGGGTCCACATATTAGAATATTTTATTTTAACAAATATACATGTACACAAGAGAGTGGGTCTAAGGGTGTAATGTACAACTGGTGCAATGGACATGCATGTCCGTATAGAAATTTGAATTAAAAATATGATTCGTATACTATCATTTATCTAATTAATTATTAAAATCATTTCACACGTTGAATAAATAATTAAATAAAACCATAAATGCATGGGTCGATTACTATCTCAAGACTAGTTAGTATAAATAAAGTGCAATTAAAATTAAACCGAAATAAATTTAAATAGTACAAGGGTGTTGTAATAAATTAAATAAATTTAAATAAATTAAATTAATTTATTTATCAGTTCTAATTGTTTAATTTAATTTTTGACTCCATAAATTAAATTAAACCAATTGTTTAATTTAATATTAAATTAAATTAAAGTTTCAGATTCTATTCATTTTTAAAACCCCAAAATTAATTCAAATTAATTTAATTTAAAAACTAAATTAATTAAATCAATTTAAGTGGTTTTCCTGGAGCCGAGAGGGTGAAAAATCGGAGCTGGTCCGAATCATAGCGTGACCGCGGCATAAACACGGCATGATGACGGCGTCCAACGTCGGTCCAGCATCACCACACAGTGGTGCTCATGGAAAAAAGAGGTCTGGAACTAGCAGGCCAGCTACAGTTCTAGGAACTGGATCTGGGCATCAGAAACCCTAAAAGCGGTGGCCCTCTGGTGCAAGTCCAGTGAGGCACGACTAACCAGAAAGAAGCGGCGACATCCCACAACTCCAACGAAGTGCAGTGGGTAGGGGAGAATAAGCTGGGAATGGAGTGGTGGCGCGGTAGGCTAGACGATGCAGGATATGAGAAGTGGGGGTTTTCACGGGTGGTGGCGCAACCCCAGATGGCGGCGCAAGGGTGGCTGGTGTGATCTAAGCGCGGAGGGCGGCATGCGGCCTGGATGGGGCGGCAGTAGAAAGCTCCTATAGAGATGAGGTGGCACCTTGTGGCTGAGATGGCGGCAGCGACGCACCAGGTAGGTGCGGTAGTGAGCTCAGAATCCAAGATGATAGGGGTGTGTGGTTTTGGAAATGCACAAAGGGAGGGAGGCCTGAGGTGGCCTGAATATGGGTGCAACGTTAGGCTTCGGTCAGGTGCACGGCGCACCTCCAGCGAGAGCAGAGAGGAGGGGCACATTGTGGGTCGAACGAGAGCGGAGAGGAGGGGAGGGTTCCTCGGGTCCAGACGAACATGAAAGATAGGCAGGGTAGGGTCCACACAGAGAAGAGACCCATGGGTCATGTTCTCTTTCCCCTTTTTTTAACTTTCCTTTCCAAAAGGTCTTATAGACTTTTTTTAAAAAATTATAAAAGTTCATGGAAAAACTTTTACAAAAGATAACTATAATTTTTGTCTAATTGAGTAAAAAAATATTATTATATTATAATTATTTTATTTAACTCATAATAATTCATGTCCTTCGAAAAGCTTCCGGTGACTGGATTCCAGCCAAAACATGGCCGGAATCCAGTAATTGTTAAGAAAAAAAATAAACTAAAATGTGTTCTTAAAAAATAAAAAAAATAATCTGAAACCATTTTTTTTTTTCAGCACTACATCGATCCATTTAAAATTTTCAAATGATCATTAATTGGAAATTCAGAAATGCATCGAAGTGTGGTTAGATCTATTGAAACCGTTTTAACACCCTATACTCAAATTTAAGGCAATTTAATTTTTTATTTGACTCTAAAAAACCACACGTCACTCTAATACCACTGTTAGATACCAAGACGGGAAGCAGAAGCTGATGGGATGTGAAATTTAAAAATTTCACATCACTAAAGCGACGTAACATCGTCTACTCGGGTGTTCTTTTCCTGATATGGTCTCAGGACTACATGTGGTTTAAATGGAGTAGAAAAATAAACCAAACATGTACCTAGTTCGGATATAACATGTGAAAGCCTATTGTAAGATGTCTATGACCATTGCTCGAATACTCTGATGTTGAATCCCTTTAGATCATCCACACATGCCTCTTCAATTTGGTCACGCATCGTTCATTGGAATCTGGGTGCTAGCACGGTACACCAATGACCACTTTGACGTAGTGATGATCACTATAAGTAAGCATCTTTAATATGAGAAAGCAGAACTTGAAGATCTTGCTTTTTTGAGAGTCTCTCTCTAGGATTCAGGAGGATAAAGAGGCTCTCAATTCCAATGAATGAATAGTCACAAGAATAAGAGCCTATCTAAACTTATATAGTGAATATCTAAAATACCTGGTATGGGTTCCCGACCCCGTGTAATAAATATTCATAGTATAAGTATTATAAATATTTATTTATGACAAATTAAATAATTCCATTAATTATATTTATAATTTTATCACTAACTTCAATATATATATATATTAAATATATATTTCATGATAAAATTGAGTCTTTAACTCGACTCACGTCTCCTGATAATATTAAACGAACTTGAGATATTTAAATCTATTTGAATAATATTTTATCCCTGTATTTACTTAATCACTTGTAAATACATGTTATAAATAAATTCAATGAATTATTCCAAACTTGAATAACTAAAGAATTTATTTATTCTTTGGTGATCCATATAACTTGGATAATACCTAGACCTGTGGTAGATCCCACCATGTACTATAATTCTATTTATCAGAATAGGGCATATTCTCAAAGTGCTATTGTGTGTGACCCTTTAGCCCTTTATCTCAATAGTAGTGATTAAAATAAACTGACCAAGGGTGGGGTCTAGCAACCCATCGAGGCCCCTATAGAGGTAAGGGAAATTCAAATCAATGAATACCTTCCTATGAACATAGTCTGTGTAATATAATCTCTTCATTATCAACATCTCAATAAATCATAATGCACACTAGTGACATCATCCTTTGTCTTGCTTTATTTATATGTTGATATGTCTAGACGGTATTACCTTCAACTACCATGGACAGGGATTTAATGAAGGTGATACTATCCTAATCAACCATACCCAGGATATATCTTCCTAAACTTGAAAGTGATAAATCCTATATTGATCATTCAATCAATGTCATGTCACCAATGACGTACCCAATACAAACCACCACACCATAACTTCATTGCCATGGTTTTCTCCTTACATTAAAGTACACATTTAAATGAAATAAATTGATAATGATCTCAAGTTTGGATACCATTACACGTTTCTATAGATAGAAATGACCAATGACACCTAAAACCTGTGGTGTTCCTATTTTCCGGGTCAGTCATCATGATCTCAACTACTAGATATCATCAAGTACAAACTTTATGAGAAGAAGTCTCAATTCTTATGAGCCCCCAGCACCTGATAGTCGCACATCACCTCTTTCCTTTCTTAATGATGTAATCGGACCATAGGACATTACTTTAAGATTACCGTCATAGTATTTCGAGGTTCTCATTATAGCATAAGATCTGCTATAACCCTTTGATACGACATGTAATCTAAGGAAATTTCCATAAACAAAAGTGGATGCAAAAGTATCTACACTATTATGACAAGATAAACACATGTATATATAACAACCAACATACATATAGTGGTAATCAAAGTACAACACAAGTTGGGTCTAGGGGACCCACTTTCAGCAAATTTTTCTTTGAGACTGTAAGTCGTACGTACACATGAGCGATAATTTCACTTCTCATTTGATGGAAAAGAGGGTGAATAAAGATAGTTTTATAATCATAATAACATTTTAGTATATTTATTATACTGAATTTATTATTTTATGAATAATATATTATATTTATAGGAATTATAAGAAGAAATAAATTGAAAGATGGCGAGTTTGATGATTACCTCTTCTTTAGTAGGCCTCATTTAGATCCCTTATCAAGGACCCTTGGAATGATATTTTGAGAATATCATCACATCCAATTTGTGGATAGGGAAGTTTATCAGAGTAGTGGGCATGTTTTTTTGATATAGAAGGCTTAAATTGGTGTAAATAATAGAAAGGAGGGGTTCCATTTTCTAAGGTAAGGATAACACACATGAAATTTCTTAAAAGACGAAAATATAATAAATTCATTCTTAACCCAAATACTTGTAAATAGACATGAATTCAAAAAAAAAAACAAGGTAAATTAGAAATAAAACGAGGAAATAAAATTTATAGAAGTATTTTTTTTCATTTTAAATCTTATCTTTTTGATTAACTCCTTCTTCAATCATTTTTAATATTAACCGTGGTAAAAACCATTTCAATCTTTAAGGGTTAAGAATGTTACCATAAATAGATAAGTGACTCATAAATGGGAAATGGTTGATATGTTCAACAATATTCCACTCACTTGTATTAATATAATATTTTTATGAATTTTAAATAATTTAATAAAATATTATTTATTATAAAATATCATTAATGTTAATTTTGGAACTATTCATTTAATTTGATCTTAATGACACAAAAAAAGATGGAATTAAAATATAATACTTTTACACTTAACTAACAGGTTATATTAATCTAAAAAATTCTTCGAACACAATAATTAAAACTAATTATAATACTTTTAATATTTTGAATACCATTTATTTTATTTTTTTATTAATTGAATAAATACCATGTCAGCATTGCATAAGCATTTAAGGTAATTATCTAATCATTAAAAATTAAAAATAAATCACCCTAATAAAAATTAATCATTTTTATTTCAAATAACTATTTATAATCTAACATATCCTTTTTTTATCCCAATTTCACAAATTTAGAGATAATAAAACAAAGAGAATGACATTTTGACTTTTCTTTACATAAAATATTATAAAGGTAAAAATAATGAAAAAATTTCAAAAATGGTCATATATTCAATTTTTGAATGATTATGGATGATATATAATAATTAAATAAAATTAAGTTAAGTTTCAGTGTCATTTTTTAGTCATTATCGTATTATTTTTAACCATAATTATCCAATTAACACTTTATTATGGTAACCAAATTTACTACAATTACTATTCATATTGACAAAAATAAAATAGAAATAATAACCCAATTTTATCATAATTGTTTCAAATATTTATTCCATTTTCAATATTAAATTTCAATAAGTTTCAGAAATTAATTTTAAAATAAGTGTGCAAAACGGAATGAAAACCATGTTTTTAGAAAAATACATTTTAAGCATAAAACTGGATTTATTCCTATATCATGCTTAAAAAATATATTATGAATGATAAAGAATTTAATTGAATATATAACATATATATTTCAATAAAATCATATACCAATAGTGATTAATTTAATTTATTAAGATAAAAACATGTTGCGCACATATTTTTTTAGAAAAAACATCTCTTTTACTTTCAAATGATCTTTATTTCCATTTCTAATCAATTGATAATTAATGAATATATTTTATATATAAATTTTTAATAATTTTTTCAGCCATATTTATAAATTCTAGTTTAACATCTATTCATTTAGACTCAGATTTACATGTATAGCAAGCTATAATTTTTTGAAGAGAAATATATATTAAAATCACTGGGTGTTATATTTAATCTCAGGATGAGAACGTCTTCAAGAATAAAATGAATATATATTGGAAGAAACTCCCATAAAATATAATTATAATTATTCTTCTCCAAGTTATTTTCAAGTCACAATAGGAAAACATAACATTGGCGGTAATATCCTGGTCCAATAGTTTCAAACATTTCTTCCAGGTGAGTGGTAGCCTCAACATTTGAAATAGGGATCACATTCTTAGTCATTACAGTTATGTAATAGAAACATGATAGTTGATTAGAAATAAACTATGAATACAAGTAAAAATTACTCAAGCAAAGAATACCACATGCACAAACTTCTAGGAAAAAATTTGGTTAACTGCAAAGTAGCTCACCCATGTAATTCGTCCAAATAAAATTCCTATATTGGGAACTTCGCCTAAGTTATTCACTCATGTACATCAACCTAGGATATTGATCATGTAAGGAAATAATATAATATATTCACCCAACCACTATGCACAACATTAATTCACTAAAGGTGGGGAGCAAACTATAGGTGAGAACGTACCTTGAGCTAGCGCAAAGTACTACGGTGCCCAAATATCGATAAGTCTATTCCTTTAAGAAAATGTATGGATGAAGGGGGGTCCCCCATCCATTGTTTATTAGAACTTATAAATAGGTTTAAATATGATGTAAATCCATGAAATTTATGTAGATGACTTGATCAAATGACTTGTACATATCACTAGAATGATCCAATCTAGTATTAAGCAAAAAATCATACCTTTTCAAATATTCATTCGTGCTAGTGTCACTTTGACATCAGGATTAAATATTCATTATTACAATAAGATCCAATACAAAGGGGGGATTTTTTTAGTTCTCTACGTTCATTGAAAGTGTGAAGAAAGTAAATAATTAAAACCTCAAAAACATAAAGGAATATTCCCTGGGAAAGCCAATATAATCCTCCCCAAAACCTATGAAGATTTCACAAGTTGACCCTATACACCCACTCGTACAACCAACTACTCTATGAAATTGTTATCTATGTGACTCTATATAGTGACACACCACATTCATACATGTTTCCATATTTGGCTATAAATAGTACCCTTAGTATAACAATGTTGAACCCACACTCCCAGATTTGGTATTGAAATTATAAAATTTACATCTTTGGCTTTGATATTGAATAATTGTGACCCGATTTTTCCATAAAAACCTTACAACATCAAGGAAAAACTAGATCACTTACATTCTAAAGGAAATTTTAGGTTCATATTTTTAGATAATTAGGACAAAATCCTACAGAAATAATACCCATGTCGTTAAATGACCATTTATCCCACTTAACCCATCTTTTATTATTTCACATTAAGTCATCATCATCATCCATATAAAATCCATTTTAGTCATAATTAATTCAAACTAATTATTTATAACCCGAGGAAGATGAAACATAGTAAGGGTGATCCCAAATGCTTAGTAAGGGTAAACATAAGCATTGACATTTGAAATTCATCAATGATCATAATGAGTGCATAAGGGCATGGCGACATAATCCGAGTGCATGAGCGAATCATAAAAGAACTCATACCCATAAATACCTAAATAATAAATCATAAATTATGTAATAAGGATCTAAAAAATGAAAGAGTCAAAAAAATAAATAATCATGATCCATGTGATATCAATCTTGATTAAAAGAAACTTTATAAACTCATGGTAGTCATAGATATATCATGTTGGTATCTTGGAACATCACCATTACAGAGCCCTTAAAATTGGAATAACCATATGGAAAAATTTCAATATAATTATTCAACGAACATAATAACCAACCAATGCATTAGAAAACTATCTGAGCATACCCATCATTTAAGATATAATAGGATCACCCCATCATATAAGCTGCAACGAGCCCACATGATGTTATCTAGGCTGCCCCATTGTATAAGTTGTAATGGGATCAACCGATGCTATCTGGGACTCCCCATTATATATAATGTCCAAGAACCAAAAATAAAGTACATAGAGATTAGAAATAATCTTAAAAATCATACAAATAAACATGATTCCTTTCAAACCTTGATTAATCCATAGAAAAAGAAACAAGTTCCATAATAATCTATTTAAAACATGATTAACCCATGGAAAAGAAATAGGTTCCAAAAAAATCTCTTTGAAACATGATTAAACAATGGAAAATAAATGGGTTCTATAATAATCTCTTTGAAACATGATTAACTAGTTGAAAAGAAATGGGTTTCATAAAAATATATTTTAAATAACCTTAATCCCTCCATAGAAAGAATGAGGATGGTATCAATAAAAAAATACCCAATGAAAGATAATTATAAAAATAGTTTTTAATGTTTATTAATACCATTAAAATTCCATTAAAAATATTCTTGAGTAGAATATCCTTTTTATTTTTGAAAATAAAATTGTAAAACATAATTTTTTTGAAAATATTTTTCTTTGAAAACCACTTTTAAAAAATAAGAATTTCCAGAATATAAGGAAAAAATTTTATTTAAAAATATCCTTATAAAATTAAAAATGAATCTTCAACTAAATTTTGTTAATGATTATGGGTAATTATTTACATTTCGTACAAGTTAAAAAGAACATTACTTTTGTACTATAAAAAGGTTATAAAAGTGCCGTGTTTGGAAAATGACAAGAAGATTCCTTTCAAACTATTATGTAAAAAGTAAAACTTGGTTAAAAAATTATTTCATAAATAATTTTTAAAAGGTTAATAATATTTTTGAAAAAAATTCTTGAAAAAATTTGTTTTTATGAAATGTTATTTCCAATCGAAGAGATAAATAATGTCATATTTTCTTAAAAACATTTTCTCACCAATTTTAAGTACCAAAGAGTGTAAAAAATGGAACTATTACTTGAAAATATCATGAATAGACATAAGAGAAGAAAATTTATAAGAATTATTGATAGGTACATCATAGGATTTCAATATTGGAGACTTAATCATAAACAATCCTGATAAATGATGATATTATAACATAAAACTCTTACCACTTTGGTAACTTTGAATCATAAGCCCCATGGAAGGATAACATTAAATGAAACATAAAATATCATGGGAATAAATAAATTCTTGATATTAAATGTAAAATGGTATGTATATTTACCTCATAAAAGAATATAGGTGTATAATATGACATAAGTCTCAAATAATTCAAAATGAGACAAAAATCCCTTATCACTTTAATAATATTTTGAATCATAATCCCCAATAAATAATAACAAAAAATGAAACATTAAATATCATGAAAAAAATGGGATTCATGATTTAATATTTAATAGGGTAGTATATAAACACAAAAAAATGAGTCGTAAATTTTCATATGTATCCTAGAAATAAAAGAGAGACTAGAAATCCCTTAACTATTGCTTCCTTTTGGTTGATCATGCTTTAACATCTGATTCTTTGGGTGTCCTCCTTAGGTTTGTACCAAAATCCTTACTAGGTTGGATTTATACCAAAAATGATGCTTCTAAGATGAGGGGAGGGAATTTGGGAATTGATTTGGGTAGTTATTGGATGAATTAAAGTGGTTTGAGGCTATAAAGAATAGAGGAGAGAGGGTAGCCTTTTATAAGCGAGGTGAGTGAAACACTTATATTTTTTTTGAAAAGATTCAATTATAACCACGTTTTTATCATGCCACATGATTAAAAAATGGTCCATTATTGAAAATATAAGAGATAAGGTCAAAATATGTCCATCAAATGAGTGTTAAATGAGTTTTTAGGTCATTGTTACCCTTATTTTCTTATTTTAACCCCCTAATAAATCTATTTTTTTACCTTAACCTCATTAATTACTATTTTTTACGATCTTCACTATTAATTTTGGTAAGAAATTAATTTGAAATTGTTATACATTATAAATTATTATAATTAAAAATATGGAATCAATTTTTCCTAACTAATTTCATAGAAGTGGAAAAATTAATTTAAAATTAACCCTGTATATGTGACGGGAAAGCGGGTTTTCAAAGAGAAAATATTCAAAAGTTTACAAAGTTTTTATATCAAAATTAAATATGAAATTTATTAAAAAGTATTAAATTGGATTAATTTATATAAATTGAACTAATTTTACTTTAATAACAATCTAAAATATAATTTACCCTTATAAATAATTTAAATGAAAAGGCAGTTTTCAATTAGAATTCAGTATTTTTTACTATTCATCAAAAAAAATTAATATTTTCATAAAATTATAAAAAATTTACCCTAGTATAATTTTGAATTGATGATTTAAAAAGTGAATTTTATTTTTTAAAATAAATTTTATAAAATTTTCAAAAATTAAATTTATAACAAAACCCACAAACACGACGAAAAAGTGGGTTTTTGAGAAGTATATTTTTCAAGAATAAGATGATTTTATATTAACTCTATGCATTATAATAATCATTGTATAAATATAAAGTAATTTTTTTATATAAAATATATATATTTAATTTGAAAAATTCCACATTAGGTATTATTTTAATTAATTTAAATAGAGAAACATTATGCACTTTAAAACATTTTTTAGAAAAAACCCTTTTCTAAACCCCAAAATAAAATTATTCTAAAATACAATAAAAATTTGATTAAAAATAAATTAAGTTGGATAAATATAAATAAATAATAATTATGTTTATTTAAATCATATTTAAAAGATAATGATACTTTTAAATTTCTAAATTTATTTAAAAGAAAAGATATTTTTACAAAAAATTAGTATTTTTCACTATTCACTGAAAAATCAATATTTTCAGAAAAATTATAAAATTTCACCCGAAGTAAATTTTTATATTAAAATTAAAAAAAATTAATTTAATTTTATCAAATATACTTTCTATAAGTTCCAAAAATTTATTATAATATTTTTCCATGAAAAGAAATAATAAATCATTTTTGAAGAAAACATACTTTTGAAGAATAAAATCATTTTACTAAAAAAATTGATTGATTATTTACTAAAAATTTAAAAATGATTTATATTGAGTAATATATATATATATATATATATATATCATAAAGTAGATAATATTATTAATACCCACCAATTTAATAGCTAAGTTTTAAAGGTTATATATATCATGGGTCGTTTGAGCTCGATGTTGCATGATGGATATGATATCAAACATAAAAAAATATCGAGGTTGTGTATACCTCAAGCTATTGAAGATATTAAATTTATTTATAAATAAATATATAATAAATTCTTGTGGATTTACATTCTTTTCTAAGCTCAGTGTTGTATGTCATTTATGTTATTGAACATAATTTTTTCTTTTAAAATCTGAGGGTGCTGCATCCTTCCCCTTAAATAAATTTTCTCCTTGAAATTTGAACTTTATAATGGTAATTAAATTTTTTACTTTTGAAAATACTTTTGTTTTAAACCCACATCATAAAAAGGGTTAATATAACATCCTCTTAATAAGAGAGAAAGGGAAGTGAAAAGGTCATATGGAATAACACATAACTAGGTTTGAAAATAGGATAACATAGATGGGAATAATAGAAAAGAATAAATAACTATAGAGAATGATTAAGGTCATTGATCAAAAGCAAGTGAATAATAAATGTAAAGTTAAGGTCCCCAAAAACATAAGTCTATAATGATCTAAAAGACTATATGATTCATTGGATATGAATGTAAAAGGATAGAATTTTTATTTCAAAATACTTTTCCAAGATTTGAGTAATTATTTCCCCACTGTGACCTAGGGTTCTCTTCCTAGGGTTTGTGCCACCTCCTCTGCATCGACACTCCCACACGTAGCCAACTTCATCTCACTCGGATCATGTCTGCCACTCCTCGAGCGACCCGCTGCTTGTCGCTAATGAAGACCCTGTGACTCCCCTGAGCGGTGCGGTCCATCTCCCCCGAGCGGCACTGTACGCGACGATGTCGACGGAGCGACACAATCTCTGTCGATGAACCCTTAGACGAAGCACGACTTGCGGTTTCACCTGGGGAGATCACCACGCTTCGGTCATTTGGCTTCGATGGAGTCGGTATGAGGCAGAGGCATTGTTTCCATTTTCTAGAGCTAGTATGTAGATACGGATGGCAGATGGCTCGGTACCGATGATGTCCTCTACTCAACGTTCATCCCTTCTAGTTTTCTTCAAGGTCAGAACAAGGTAGGGTAATCATATTTTACCCAACTCAATACGAGGTCGCAGAGGGAGACCTCAGGAATGCTCAGGGTTTGAAGAGTTTCTCACCTGTTCTCCCCTATTCGGCAATGGTTGGCCCTTTGGGGTTCTGGTTTTTTGTTCCAGGGTCTAGCTCCATCATTATCTGATTCTCCTATGCTCTTTTTTCCTTTCCCTTAGTTCGCACCCCCACTACGGACTGGTTCGAATTATTCTTTGGAAAATTGGGATGGTGTTGGTGGATTTGATACTGGGGGCTCTGATCTTGGAAGTTGTTGGGTATGGTTAATTGGTGGCTTCGAGGTGATATGTTTGATCATGCAGGTTTATGGGTGATGCGGGCTTGTGCGGGGCTGGGTGGTTCTCGACACGTTCCTCTGATTTTACCTTCTTTTGGTGAAGGTCTGATCTAGGACTGGGATCCTTGACAGGTTTGGTTTTCCTCTATTTTGGTGTTTGGGGTTGGTTCTATTGTGTGTTTACAATGGTGGATCCCCTTGGACACGCTGCTTTGTTTGTTGTTCTTCTTGTTTAGGTTCTCACATAGCATCAAAGTGATTTTTGTTAGGTTCTCACTCACCAATAAAGTGATTTATTTGAAAATACAAAAAAAAATGTTTGGCAAAAAAAAAGGAAATTTACCTACTTTATGAGTACAATTTCAACCTTTTTTCAATTTCCACCACAATCTCTTCATTTTCTATAAACGATGAGAATTCAAGATGAATTATTCATGGATGGAGCAACAAATCAACTTTTAAAGACAACATAACCATAAAAGGTATAACAAGACATTCCTTAATTTTTATACATTAACCAAAACCAAAATTTTTAGCTCATGGTAAGATAATTCCCAAATTCAATAAACCTTCATATGATACATTAATCTTCAAAATTAAACAGTAATACCTAAATTTAAAACTAAATCATTCAATAACCCTATATCCCAAATAACCACAATAAACTCTAAATTAAATACTGTTTTAACCTCAAATTTTATCTCATAACTTTCTTATTTCAATCCAAAAAATGGCGATTTTCTTTTGAGGTAACATTAGTCACTTAGTCATCAAATCGCTTTTCAATCTTGTAGTTATCTATATGATAAAAATTATGTTCTAAATATCCAATATCATTTAAACCCTAATGTTTATAAATACCTTAAATATTATCTCAACAAAATTTAAATTCATACTTCATATAAAACCATGGATTTAAAAATACTTCAACCTACTAAAAAATCTCTTAAAATTTCATTAATTACTTTAATATATCATCACTTGAAACCTCAAAAGGGGTGTCTAAGACTTTAAACTTATGATTATTCTTTAGCTTATTGGCCTATAACGGTATCCATAACTCATAAGATAACCTCAAATGAAAAAAATTCTAATCTACAAATTTATCCAAACCAACCTATGATACCAACTATAACAACCCTGAACCCAAACTCTTGGATCCGGTGCTGAAATCATAAACATTACATTTCTGACTTTGATACCAAATAATTATGACCTAATATTTTTCCTATACAAACCTTACAATATCAAGTAAAAATTGGATCACTTAAATTCTAAATAAAATTTTAGGTTTAGAGTTTTAGATAATTAGGAAAACTCCTACATAAATAATACCCATGTTATT